>OX246755.1:19727615-20044893 GCA_945910035.1 Brachypalpus laphriformis
CGGACGCTGCTACAGAAATGTTTCAAGTGCCTCGAATTCGGACATATAGCCAAGCATTGTAAGAGCGAAGAAGACCGCTCTAAACTCTGTAGGAGATGCGGGAAGGAGGGACATATCGGGAGAGATTGAAACGAGAAACCATCGTGCATGCTCTGCAGGAAAGTCAACCCGGAAAATGCAGAGCACATAGCCGGCAACAAATGCCCTGTCCTCAGCAAAGCGATCTGCAGCAAGAAACCATGAAGGTTATCCAAATTAACCTCAACCATTGTGATATAACTCAGGCACAAACCATCAAGGATGAAAAAGCAGATGTAATCTTGGTCAGCGAGCCATATAAAGTTCCCGACAACAGCAGCATCTGGCTCAGTGATCGATCGAAGCGGGCCGCAATATGGTCATGTGGGAAACATGCGTTCCAGGATGCCAATGAAGAGTCAGAGTGCTTCGTTCGGTCCAAAATCAATTTCATACACTTCTATAGTTACTACGCTCGGCCCAGGTGGCCTATAATTGAATATCACTAGATGCTAGATAACCTCGTCGCCGATGCTTGGGAAAGAACCCCTGTGGTTATTGGCAGAGATTTTAATGCATGGGCAACGGAATGAGGCAGTAGATTAACCAACGTAAGAGGTCATGCCCTCCTGGAAACATTTTCAATTCTCAACGTAGGCGTCGCGAACGTAGGTAGAGCTAACACCTTCCGCAGAGCAGGCATGGGCTCAATAATTGATATCACGTCACCGAGTAACTCCATCCTGCGGAGAATTAAATGGAGGGTCAGTGTAGATTATACCCACAGTGACCACCAAGCTATTATAATGGACATCGGTAATGCCAGAAGCACTCACCGCCCGAGATCGACTGGTCCGAAATGGTAGGATAAGCTCTCCGGCAAAGATGCATTCGTGGAAATGGTTGACCCTCTTTCTCTAGGAACCATTTGCTTCGTTGTATGAAGAAGTTCATTTTAGCCATGCATGCGTGACCGGGATCATTTATATCAATCAAAGAGTATTCACCCAAAGTGGCTTTCCTAATGTTGGCGAGCGCATAGGAGGTGACTGATGGTCTCTTCTACCTCTTCATGCCTATAGCTCTGCATAGTCCTTATAGGGGTTGCCCAATCTTTAGGCATGTGTTCCTATGGCGCAGTGCTGGTGAGAACATTTATTATTTTGGAGAGGGTTCCTCTCTTGTGTTTTAGGAGTCCGATGAACCTAGATTGGTTAATTGTTGGCCAAACTTGTTTAGCTGTGTGGCATTGGCCTAGATGATGCCATCGGCGATTGGCAACTTTCTTCGCGTCGGCTTAGATAAGGTACTTAGCATAAGACGTTGGCGCCTCGATATCGGTAATGCTTATGCTATTTGCACCAGAAGGGGCTTGTCGAGCCAGCTCATCTGCTGCACAATTCCCCACTATGTCACCGTCACCTGGCACCCAGCAAAGGTAAGGTTGTACTGACCAGGTAATACGTTAAGAGATATGTGGAAGTCTTTCACTGACTTAGATCTCATAGTGCTGGATGCGAGGGATTTGATAGTTGCCAGACTGTCGACATAAATAACAATATCCGATGTTGAAAGTGTATTAGCCGCTAGCCAGTCAGCGGTAGCATGACTGGCTAGCCTCAGTGGTTTGGAAGGTTAAAAGAGAGGAGTATATCCAGATCTTATGAGAAGATTCCGGCACCGACTCCGTCCCTGGATTTGGACCCGCCCGTGAAAATTGACCGCAAATCGTTGTATAGGACATCGCATTGCGTCTACTCAGCTTTGTCCGGTATTAAGTGCATGTAGCTTCTGTTGAAGTCATATTCAGTGGACAAGTGGTCAGTGAAATTGAAAAGATGACGGTGCATCGAGAGTATTTTTGGTATTCGCCGTGTGTTGATTCTTCCATTGCTTGGAGCCTCTTAGTCTTATTGCCGAGCTGATAGTCAATTGCTTATTAATGACAACTGAATAGGCTTACTCACATTTTTGTTGAGATAAACTTGGAAGGAGCAGTTGCTGAGCATATTGCTAATCAAATTTGATATCTTTAAGTAGGGTGACACCTTCGGAAGCTTGAGAGTCTTACCTGAACGCCAGACGACAGATGGAGTTTCCTTGCGGGATTTCAATGTCAGCATATAAGACAACTGGGCGATGTTGCCTGCGGCGGAAGTCGAATAGAACCTGTCTGGATATTTTCTGCGGTCTTACGCCTTGGATCGAATCAGAATTAAAACTTTAACACCATCTCCTTAAGAAAAAGATGGCAAAGCTAAGCAGCTTGTTTCAGCCCAATCATAACGTCTTATACCATTGTCGTCGTCCATGACTGTTAAAACCTCCAGCATAGATTGCTGGGTGCTGGTACACGGGTAGTATGTTGGGGGGCCAGGAGCTATTCCGAGGTTCGTAGATATTGACTATATTCAAGTCAGATACGCGAACATCACCGGCATCCTTAGTCTCTACTAGGTTTGCATCTTTTATAGTGGAACGTACGAACGTTGCAATTCCATAGGCTATGTAATGAAGGGCAGCTGGTATTATCACGTTCAAAGATCATTTGAATCCTGTTAAAAATTGAATATCAATGAACGTTCCAAAGACATCGGGAGGCAGGAAAGGTAGGCCTATAAACGCCTGGATTCACAAATGCAACGACACCAGCATCTAATTGGCCTCAGTAACAAAGGGATCCAAAATCGGTAGACCTGCCGATATTTTCTGAGGTCAAATAGGCAAATCCCACAGGCGATCCGTAGAAATGCGGTGAAGTGGGAGGGTAATGATTTGATTTGTATTTGGGAGGGTTATGATCCCTTGTTTTCGGATCACAACCTTCGCCAAAATAGGAAGAAGAAGAAGAATAAGGTAATGAAGGATACCCACAAGTGAATAGCCATTGATATTTCTACGAGCGAGTAAGCTTGATTCGTTCTTACGATGTGTTTCCTGAAGGAGCACAACATCTGTTTCATTCTCCTCCAAGAGGCGACACAGATGATCGCTTTTCGCTGCTCTACTGATGCCTTCAATGTTGTCGGTTGACAGATACCGACAGAAGATCCTATATCCTAATTCAAGTGGCGCTGACAGGTGCCAGTTAGATGATTGCGATCTGGTTGAGTGTGCATTCAAAATTGTGCATTATCCGGTAGTTCGAATCCCTTTGAATGAGCTTGGCATCCAGATGTGAAGACACTTTTAATATGACCCAATCGCGAGGAACTTGTCTATCCTTCACACCACTCAAAACCCATTCCTTGTTTGACATTCTGTCTGAATCTCTTTCAAATGCAAACACTTGGTAATTTTATGGTTCTCTGTAGCCGTTCTCTCTCGTTTCACCACCACAATATGTGCATAGGTATGTGCGTTCCGTTCGCTCTTAATAAATTATGTTTTAATTGAATTAAATATTAATTGTGTCAACATAACCGGGAGAGAAAGTGTACGAATTCGATTCTCCAGTGTTCGGATAAAGCGTATCCTCACACAGGCCCAATCCTTTGCATTTTATGCATGTATATGGTATGCCTAAAGGATAGCAAGGTATTTCCAGGCGTGTTTGTTTTGTTCATTAACGATGAAGTACCGGAGCATTGATGGAGTAGGTGGATAGGCAAAATGCCCCAAGAGACTATAGCCCCTTAAACAGCGTGCACCTCAAACGATGCCGACCTTTGTCATCTTTGTATGAACGCCAGCAGGATTCCTTTTGTACACAAACGTTCCTCTGTTGCTTTTGTCATTATTATTGCAAATTTAAAGTTTTTATTTGTTGAGCGTGAATGAAACACACAAATACACACAGAAGCCCAAGCAAAAGCAACAGAAAAAAAAAAAACTCAAAAGGATAACGATATCAAAGGGAATATACTTATGAAAGCGCACTTTTGCAATCATTACGCTCTAAATGGCCGCCGTTAAGGAAATTAAAAATGAATACAAGACTGGTATTCGGTTGGCTTTTTTGTTTTGCTTTGGTATGGTAAAGTTGCAGCTTTTACCGCTTTATGGAGGCGCGGCACTTTCATACAAAAAAGTAACTTACCCCCGATTTGTGTTTGGCATTTCACAAGTGCGACCAGAAGAAAATTTCATCACAGGATGGACTTTTCAAATAAATACAAACTGCACACTCACAGGCTAAAAGGAAATCCTTTTTCTTTGGATAGTCATCTCCTTGTAGAACTGCAAAGGAAATTTGTTTGAGTCCACTCGGTTAGAAATGATGAATTGTGGAGTAATTTTGAAAATTAATTTGCTTGAAATAGAGTGGCCTTAGCTCAATCTCAAAGGATCAGACGAATTCAGATGGATACAGGGGACTTCTTGTTTGGCATTTACTGACCTTTGGTTGGTCTGTGCCGACTGAGAGCCACCTAAGTCATGGATTCACTAATGAACTCGACAGCTGGTAAGGATTTATTTCAATGCTGATGTCTGATGATTCAAACTTGCGAAGGAAAGTAAATTAATCTGCTAAGAGGTTCTTAGCTTAGCTAACCGCCTCCATTTTTCCACACAAATTTAGTTGAAATTCACTTATTAATTGAGTTTTTCCTTTTCTTAGGATCTGCTCACTTTTCGTGACTCAACAACCTTAGGCTAGGTCCAAACATAATGAAACCCTCTCTGCTAACCTATCCAACCATGTGTACACTACACCAATCACGCAATTGGAATTAGATAAGCTTAACACCGTTCTGACTTATGGTCTTAACTTAGCTTTCAATGAACCATGTCCTATAACAAGGAAGAAGGTAGGCATTCGTCTGCCATGGTGGAATGCAGAACTCAGCAATCACCGCTACAAACCTAAGTAGGAACAATTTTAACAAAGCCTACCTCTCTACTTAAGGCTACCTCTGGACTGGCAGCTCTACAGAGAAAGTGTGAAAAACTTCAAAGCAGAGGTTCAGAAGGCCAGACGTAGATCCTGGCGCAGTTCCGACAGTAAGCCTCGACCCTCTAGACTGTGAAAAGATCTCTCCAAAACACCAACCGTACCAAGTGTCCTCATGAATTCCATTGGATCCTGGGCGGAATCAGACGAAGCATCGCTCAACTTGCTCATGGACGCTCACTTCCCCGGCTGCACGTCTATCTCCAGCGATAACCCTGTCCTGGTAAATGTTGCGCGCCTACCGGTACCTCCTCATCTGATCAGTGAGGATAAGCTGAAGTGGATGGTGAACAGTTTTAAGTCCCCGGGACCGGACAGTATTTTTCCGGTACAGTTCCAGACAGCCCTTAACATCGTATGGTAGAATCTCTCCTGCATTCTGAAGGGGTGACTCAAGCTTGAAATAACGCCAACTGCCTGCAACGAGGTTTTTTAAACAGGTGTGTGGCCACGCCCAAATGGCGTGTAGGCACTGCGACCAAGGAGATCTATTGTGCCATAGGCCACTTTTAGGGCAGCAGTACTTCTACTCTCCTTATGAAAGCTATAATTACGGCTGCGGAGGTGTTCCTAAGATCTTTTGGAGATATGATCTCTTTGAGGAAAAAGCTTCTCCTAGTTCTACACAGAGCTACACACACACATAGTATGTGTTCTGCGGTTTCGTCCTCTTCTAGGCAGAGGCGGCAGGTGACTCCGAAATTCTCATTTTGTTGAGGTGGTAGAGAAGTTGGCAGTGACCGGTAAGGAAGCTCACAAGCTTTCTTATGTCATTTCTGCCGTATTTTAGGATATCAATTGCCTGTCTTTGGAAGGGTTGGACAGCTCTTTTAGCCTGCCTGAGACCTTGGGAGTTATTTCAGTGGGAGATGCACATGTTGCGTTCCCAGGTGTTTAGGGAAAGTTTGAAGGCGGAATCGGGTATTCCGCAGAAGGGTTCAGGTCCAGTGAACAACTCAGAGGAGCCCTTCCTAGCTAGTAGGTCTGCAGTTTCATTGCCGTCAACGCCTACATGACCCGGTACCCACCACAATTTTACTTTATTGTGTCGGCACAGATTTTGTAAGCTGTCGAAGCAGCTTAGAACTGATTTTGAGCTGATCACATGGGAGATCAGTGCTTTGAGCGCCGCTTGGCTATCGGTGAGTATATGGATAGAGGCACCTTTGATGCCTGAGTGCAGGTTAATGTTAGCACAAGTTTCAATGGCGTAAAGCTCGGCCTGGAAAACACTAGGACTCTTTCCGAGTGATTTCGAAATTTTATGGTTGGGTCCATACACACCGGCGCCAACTCCTGAATCCATTTTTGATCCATCGGTGTACCACACTATACCTTTTGGATCAAGCGACGGTCCGCCATTATTCCATATATCACGGCTTGGGATCACAATCTCAAACCTTCTACCAAAGTAGAGTGATTTAGGCGTAAAGTCGGAGACCGTGCTGAGCATGTCTAGCTCGGGGAAGTCGGACAATAGCTCCATGAGATCCACGTGATCCCGTGTACTATTAGCATCTGATTTTCTGAGACTAACTGCACTGCGGATTGCCACTTTTTTTATGAATATATGTAACGGAGTAAGTCCGATTATGGCTTCAATGGCTGTTGTGGGACAAGTGTGCATAGTACCTGTGATGCCGAGGCAAGCTAGTCTTTGGAGTTTTGTGAGTTTATTTATGGTTGTGACCTCTTTGGTTTTCGTCCACCAGACTACGGACGCGTATATCAGAATGGGTCTTACAACCGTGGTATATAACCAGAAAATGACCTTTGGAGACAGGCCCCAGGTCTTGCCGTACAATACGGCGACAGGCCCACAAGGCAGTAGTCGCCTTGGCAATTTTATTCTTAATATGGGAATTCCAGTTAAGCTTCTTATCCAGGACTATTCCTAGATATTTGACCTCATCGGAGAAATTGATTGTTGTGCCGTTTAGAGTCACTGAGCCAATATTCAGCGTTCTTCTTCTTGTAAACGGTACAACGACTGCCTTGCTGGGGTTAATCGATAGGCCCTCCCCAGCACACCAGTCCGAGACTACAAGGAGTGCATTATGCATGAGTTGACACACATTGTCTTCATGTTTGCCTTTAATGATGATCACTAGATCATCTGCATAGCCTATGGTTGTGAAACCTGAACTATTAAGTGTGTTCAATAAGTCATCCACGACGAGTGACCATAAGAGAGGCGAAAGGACGCCGCCTTGAGGGCAGCCTTTGGCCGCGGAGACCGTCACAGAGACCTCTCCAGACGAAGATGTTATTATGCGGCTATCGAGCATGTTCCTAACCCATCTGGTAGTAGGTTCGTCTATTCCCCTGCGTCTCATAGCACTAGTGATGGATTCATAACCAGTGTTATCAAAAGCACCTTCTATGTCAAGGAATGCACAAAGGGCGATTTCTTTGGAGCGGTAGGCAGCTTTAATCTCTGTGACGAGATAGTGAAGGGCGCCTTCCGTAGATCGACCTTTCCTGTATGCAAATTGACTAGAGTGCAGAGGTATAGTCTTCTCAAGAAAGCCTCTAATGTGTAAGTCTAGCAGACTTTCCATGGTTTTCAAGAAAAACGATGTCAAGCTGATTGGACGGTAGGATTTGGGTAGCTCGCTGGGTTTGTTACCTAGCTTAGGGATAAACACCACATTTACCTCCCGCCAAGTTAGTGGAATGTATCCCAGGTTGAAGCTTGTTCTAAAAAGAGCTACCAAGGCAGGCAAGATGTAATCCAGACCTTTCTGTATGAGAGCTGGAAAAATACCATCACTGCCAGGTGCCTTAAAGAGTTTAAATGAACCGATTGCCCATTTAATTTTTTCTTGACTGAACAGATTTCCAGACAAGCTGTTAACTCTTCTGGAGGTGCCACATGTGGAGCCTTCAGGAGCAACAGGTACGTGGTCGCTTAGAATTGTTGAGCCAGGGAAGTGAACCTCGAGCAGAGTTTCCACGGTTTCCCTTCGACTGGCGGTGTAGGTGCCATCAGGTTTGATGAGCGATCCCACCCCATTGGAATGATCCTTTGAGAGAGCCTTTTGGAGACGGGCTGCTACTGGAAGTGACTCAATATTTTCGCAGTTCTTTCTCCATGCTACTCTCTTGGACTTCCTCAACTCTATGTTGAATTTAATCAAAGTGGACGTATATTCGTCCCAAATTTTATTGCATTTTGCGGTGTTGAAAATTTTTCTCACCCTTTTGCGGAGTATCTCTAGCTGGTCATTCCACCACGGTTGTATTGTCATTTTTCGGGACACAGCTACTCCTGAAGGAATAGATTAGGAAGTCATTTAGTTGACAGGCTGCCACACCAACATCACATTTAGATCTTAAAGATGTTAGCAGCATGTCATCCTTGACGGCGAGATTTTCGCGAAAAAGTGCCCAATTAGTTCGTTTCGGTACGTAATGCGTTTGATTATTATGTTTAACCCCACCCGAGATGTTAAATCTGATATGCTGATGATCAGATAATGAGGGTTCATTTGACACATGCCAATTGACAACAGAATTGGAAATAAAAGGGCTCGAGATAGTGAGATCAAGTACCTCTTCTCGAATAGAAGAAGAAAAGTTGGCTTGTTACCTTCATTACACACAGCTAGGTTTCTACTAGTAATATGATCATGAAGTAACTCACACCTTTTGTTAATGTCGCTGCTACCAAATGCCACATGATGGGAGTTGGCATCGCATCCAATGATCAGGTGCCAATTGCGACGGTGACATAGGTTCACCAATTCCTGCACAGCCACGGGCGGAACAGGCTCCGAATCTCCAGGAAAGTAAGCGGAAGAGCACACGATCTCCTGAACTCCTCCTAGAATCTGAATTTCGACCATGCAGGCCACCAAATCTCTGCTGATGAACTCTGGGATGGGAAGAAATTTAATTTTAGAACTGATTAAGCAAGCAGCCCTAGGCATTAACTCCCCATGGACATATAACAACTTACATGTCCTACTATGAAGGCCCTTAATTTTGCCTCCAACCACCCAAGGCTCCTGAATGAAACCAAGGGCGATTTTATCCCGGATGAACCGTTGGCTAAAGATGTCCGATGCACCTTTAGCATGATGCAGGTTGCCCTGCAGCACTTTGATGTCATCATTCATCATTAGTGCATTATTGTTTTTCGTGGGATGGTTCCTTATTACTTTCAGACGCATTAGTGCCTGTTTTGTTAATTTCACCATCCCAACGAGAGTGGCCAGCAAGCCTATCCCTCACAGCAGAAGCTGTCTTGTCTAAAAGTGTGGACACAGGTGCCGCACCCGCCATCTGAGCAGCAGACGGTGTCACCGTCGAGACGCTAGCATCGCAAGTCACCGAACCCTGCAATGTGGCCGCACTAGACTCAAGTGTACTACGTGCAACCTCATTGGAGATTTTCGAGGTGGAAGGTGTAGACACAGGTGTACTACGCTCCACAGTGTCCAGCGATGCTGCGCCCCTAGGACGGGTGGCATTATCCGTAACTGCTCCTACGGCAGTTTGTGCGGGTTTCTGCTCACCTGGTACCTTGTCTGAGCTCTTCAGGATCAGCCTAACTCTGCCAAAACAATATGCCACATTGCCTTTTAGCAGCTTCAGGCGATCCATCGAGCAGTCCGTGACACCAAGTACCAGATGAACAAGATCACGCTCTACGGTCCTTTGAACCATCCTCCAGTTCCTAGCGAACAAATCAGTATCCTGAGCGTCCAAAAGCGTCAGAACCTTACTAGTGGCAAAGCCGGTACTTTGTGGAAAGAACCCACGGATGATATGTGGTTATGGAAATGAATCCTCATCCACAAGCATCATGTTCAAACCACATTTCCCTCTGATTTTATCGAAATTGACCCTCATCCACTCTGCAGTGGAGGGATCTGAGCAAACAATAAGGAGCCAGCCTGATTTGTGAAACAAACCATGAAATTGTGGCTTAGCGACCTCGTCTACCAGCTCAATAATGGTGTCCATGATGCTATTTTGGACGCCGGCCATTTGCTCGGCACTAAAGGGACTGCGCGCCAGATCAGCGGGAACCACACCCAATTTGACAGTACCTACTTTGTCCCTGTACGAGGTCTTGTCGAGTGTGGCAGTCTCGGTCCTGGCTTTTTTCTTCTGCGGAGCAGAAGGGGTAGACTCCTCGGATCGCATTCGCTTCACCTCGGTACCCTTTTCAGGCTGAGAGGATTTGGCTATCTCCAGAGCACGTTCTCTGGAAGCGCCGTCTTTTAAGGCGCGATTGAAACGCCTCCTTTCAGCCGAAGTTAGTCGAACGAATCCGCTGGTGATTAGGGACAATTTCTCAACACCAGCTTCAACGGCAGTGCATCCGGAACGAACCGAGTGTTCGTCCGAGAGCATGCTGGAGGACTCTCCGCAGAGAGTGTCAGAGTCCGAGTCAGGAAGGGAGGACAGGTCCGCCTCATCCCGTCTCTTATCAGCGACAATGATGAGGGGGTCGGCTCTAGTAGCAGCGACCTCCTCAGGATTTAGGGAAAGCACGGTTGCTGACCCAGAAGTTGATGCAGTAGAGGGTGCATCACCCTGTGAATTTTTTATAAGATCTGAAATTTTGGACCCACGAGTAATCGGGAAAGGAAACATCGCCCACAGCAGAGCCCGGTATACCATGGGAGGGCATAAAATAAAACAGGAGGTTGCCTGGGTATCCTGAGTTCGCATACTAACGACTAAGCACCCTCTTAGCCACGCATCCCTCGGCGTATGCTGTTCCACCTTGGATTAGAGATTTTTTCTAGAGGTTGTCTCCTCACCTGCAACGAGGTTAGAGTGGTTCTTATATCCAAGGCAGTTAAGACATCGCACACCCCCTCAAAGGACCTTAGACCGATCAGTATAGCGTTATTCCTTCTTAAGATTCCGGAAAGAATCCTAAACTTATACATCAAGGCCAACATTGATAGCGCCTTACTATCCACGTCACAGCACGACAAACAAAAAAGGCAAATCTATTGAAACGGCCTTACACACCATCATGCACCTCATCGAATCTCAATCAAAGAGTTTACCCTTGTGTCATTTCTAGACATAGAGGAAGCATTCAACAACGTTGAAACAATTTCGATTACCAACGCCATACTCAGGCTTAACAACCGCGAACCCATCTGTTGCTTTATAGAGCATATGCTAAAGAGCAGGATAATAACAGCATCTTTCGGAAGCAGCACTGTCAAACGACATGTACATTAAGACACCTTTCAAGGGAGTGTACTATCTCCACTAGCATGGAATCTAGTGCTCAACGAAGCCCTTCTGAAAATAGAAAAAATTTAATGCAAGATTATAGCTTACGCAGATGATGTCGCTATCCTAATAACAGATAAATACCCCCAGACGCTGGCCGATGTCATGCAGTTTGCTCTTAACGAACTGTTCAGATGGGCCGACAAATAAGAGTTCACTGTTAACCCGGCGAAGGCCGAGCTAGTCCTATTTAAAAGAAAACGCAAACTCCCTGACTTCACTCTACCCAAAATAAGAGGATCCACTTTTAAACATTCAAATAGCGCTAGCACTAGCTATTTGAGCCTAAAGCTTAACCGCAAGCTAATTTGGAGAGAGAATGTCGTCGAACATGTCAATCTATCCTACCAATCCATAATGGATAAACTCAACAAGTTGCATATCTCAGCATTACCGGTGAGAACTTCCACTGATAACTTCGCCCACAGCGGCGCTCCAAACCTTGCACCACCTATATCTTCGATTGACATCGTCAGTAAGCAATTGACTATTAGCTCGGCAATAATACTATGGGGCACCAATAAATGGAGGGAGCAAACCAAAAAACATACTTTCAGTGCACCGCCATCTCCCCAATTTCACTGACCACCTGCCCACTGAGTATGACTTCAACAGGGGCTACATGCACTCAATACCGGACAAAACTGAGTGGACGCAACGCGATGCCTATACAACGAATCGCGGTCAATTTTGATGGACGGGTCCAAAACCAAAGACGGAGTCCGTGCCGGAATCCTCTCGGAAGATCTGGATATATACTTCTCTTTTAACCTTCCAAACCATTGCAGCGTTTTTCAATCCGAAGTTACCGCTGTTCACCAAGCCGCTGACTGGCTCTCGGCTAATACACTACCAACACCGGGTATTGCTATTTACATTGACAGTCAGACAGTGAAAAACCGCCGCGTATCTCTTAACGAGATAGATAGTCAGTACAACCTTACCTTTGCTGGGTACTAGGTTACTGTGACATACCGGGAAATTGTGCAGCTGACGAGCTCGACAAAGCTCCTCAGGTACAATATGTTAAGTACCTTATTCAAACCGACGCAACGCAGAGAAGGTGGCCAATCAACAATAGCAACATCTAGGCCAATGCAACACAGCCAGACAACTTTGGCCAAACTAGATCCATCTAACTCATGAAACACTAGAGATGAACCTTCTGGTATAAGTGTATCCTCATTGAGGACCGATCCTAATCTGTGAGAACAAAGCATCAACACCTGCAGCGGCCAGATTACATAAAGCACTGGCTAAGGAGAAAGCAGGCGCGCCAGACTCACTGAAAAAGCAAGATGGCAGCTACACCGAAGATGAAGAACAGAGGGCCTTTGAACTATTAGAAACACACTTTCCGGGTAGCTCAATCTACAGCAACACAGATGTATTAGGAAGGTATAAAAGGACCAAGAGAGAGGACTGGGCGATGGCAAGAGACATTTGCACGAATCAAAGCATAAGTTGGGCTCTGAACTTCTTCCAGCCGTTTAAAGCACCGGGAGCGGACGGAATATGCCCTGCCCTACTACAACAAGGCCAGGAAATCATTATGCCACACCTCCTAGGACTATTGAGAAGCAGCGTTGCACTTGGGCATATACCAAGAATATGGAGAAGGGCAAAGGCCATATTCATTCCGAATGTGGGAAAAAGAGACACCACTTCACCAAAATCCCTTAGACCCAAAAGCCTGAGCTCATTCATGCTAACATCGCTAGAAAAGGTCATAAATAATCACCTAAGAATGATTGTGCTGGAAAGAATACCTCCCCACGAAAATCAACATGCCTACAGAGCAGGAAGATCCACCGAAACTGCGCTCTACCAGCTGACAAGTTGGGTTCAGGATACACTGGAGAGCAAGGAAACAGCAGTATGCGCATTTCTAGTCATCGAAAGAGCCTTCGACAACACCTCCCATGAAGCAATTAGGAGGGGTCTCGAAATTAAAGGAGTAAATCACACCACAAGTAATTGGATGTGTGAGATGCTAAGATCTGGGACTGCTGCGAAAGAGGTGGGACAAAAAACCATCACAATAAGTACCACTAGAAGCTGCCCACAAGGAGGGGTATTATCACCATTGATGTGGAGGCTAGTAGTAGCATATGAAGTATGCACAAATTGGCAGATGCCGGCATTATGTGCCAGGGGTACGCCGACGATATAGTCATTGTCGCAAGAGGGAAATTTGAAGAAACGCTATGCGAAATCATTCAAAGGGGTCTAAGAATCACACACAAGTGGTGTGAAACGGTAGGACCTAGATGGAACTCTACCAAAACTACTATGACACCCTTCACCAAGAAAAAACAGCTAAAGCGTATGCAACCTATCCTGTTAAAAGGGATCAGGGTCGACCCACAGAAACAGGTCAAGTATCGAGGTCTAACACTCGGTCTAACACTAGACAGCAATCTCCTCTGGAGAGAACATGTAGAAGCTGTGGTAACCAAAGCCACCAGAGCACTTATGGAGTGCAGGAACATTTCAGGAAAAACCTGGGGTTGCAGTCCAGCCACACTGAGATGGATGTACCTGATGATAGAAAGACCCATCATAACTTACGGGGCAGTGGCATGGGTTAACAGAACTAGACTAACTACGACGAGGACATCCCTCAACAAAGTGCAAAGATTAGCCTACATATGCAGGAGCCATGCGAACCTGTCCCACAGCAGCACTCAAGGTGATCGTAGGTATACCTCCACTGCACATAGTGCTAGAGCGAATCGCCATAGGAGACCATATTGAGAATCAGCAAAGATGGCACCGGGAAAGGAACATGCATCGCAAATAAAGAGCGAGTAACAATGGACCTACTTTCTGGTCTAAGTACATCCTCATCGAGGGCCGATCCTAACCAACCAACCAACCCTATCTAAATCGGTACCACTTCTGGACTGCCCCAGAGATGATATGGTCAATAAATACTGCTTTGAGTAATTTTACTCAAAGCTAAGCAACAAAAGAGACTGGAGCAGTGAATCTGATAAATACCAACTCAAACAACACAATATTAAATGGTACATAGACGGATCAAAAACATCTACTGGCACTGGGGCAGGAGCGTGCGGGCCAAGAACTAGATGCTCAGAATCATTGGGAGTATTCCTCAGAATATTTGAAGCAGAAGTTCACGCGATCAAAAGATACGCGAAATTCAACCTAGACAGAAAATATCGCGTGCAGGACATCGCAATACTGTCAGACAGCCAAGCCGCTATTAAAGCACTGACCTCGCACGAGATCAGATCCAAACTGGTATGGGAATGTCTCACCAGGATCAACAAACTGGGAGAAACAAACAAAGTAACACTCTACTGGGTACCAAGACATGTAGGAGTGGAGGGGAACGAAGCAGCTGATGAACTAGCTAGAAACGGATCAGAAACGGTCCAGGTTCCTTGGACCAGAACCCTTTTGTGGAATAGGACCCCACAAAATATGGGAAAACTTAAGGAAAGAGGAAGAGAAAAAATGGGCCAAACATTGGGACGATATCCTCCAAATAAGACAGGCGAAAGAACTTCTGGGGAAATACAAGCAGAAAAGAAGCAGAACCTGTCTAAGAGTTAGTAAGAATCGACTTCGCATCTTGGCGAGCATGTTAACGGGGCACTGTAGACTCGAAGAGCACCTTAGGAAACTGGGAATAGATGGAATCGGACACTGCAGATTCTGCAGGGACTTCGCAGAAACACTAGCGCACCTTCTTATGGAGTGCGAAGTACTGATCCACAAAATGAGGAATCATCTTGATGCCTACCTCCTATCAGAAATGGATTTACCTTCACTGGATCCACTGAAGATACTCCAGTTTGCTGTAACAGCTGGCCTGGAGGAAGTGCTCTGGACCGAGTTTATCATCGGCTAGAGCCGTAGTATGGGTGGCACAATAGACCTTTTTATTGTCGCAATGCACTTGCACCTCACTGTCATATACGTCTGTCTATCTTGGCAAGGATGTCAAACTAGACATGGCTCTGTATAGCTCTTCTCTATAGATGCTGTCATAGGCGGCCTTGAAATCGATATAGAGATTATGAGTATCGATTTGAACTTCTTTTCGTTTTCTCCAGGATATGCCGAAGTGTGAAGATTTGATAGATTGTGGACTTTCTGGACCTGATCTTAAACAATGGAACATACCAAGAACATGGAGGGAGGTAAAGGTGGTTTTTATACCCAAGGCGAGCAAGGCGAAGGACATCAGACCAATAAGCCTTACCCCTTTCATCCTGAAAACATTTGAAAGATTGCTTGACATTTACATACGTAGTAGAACACGTCCGGGGGACTTATCCCCAGCCGAACACGCATACACGAAGGGTAAAAGTGTGGAAACTGCCCTACATCATATTGTCGGCTCTATAGAAAAATCACTTAAGGATAAAGAGTTCACACTAGCTGCTTTCTTGGACACTGAAGGAGCCTTCAATAATGTAAATACCGAAGCGGTTAAAAGAACCCTAAGAAACCTGGACATCGACATCAGTCTAATTAACTGGATTGTTAGCATGCTCGAGGAAAGACATATAACCACCGAACTTAAGGGTTCAATGCTCGAAGCATACGCCTCGAGGTGCACCCGTCAAGGTGGGGTTATCTCCACACTGCTTTGGGTCATTGTTCTTAATGAGATACTACAACAACTAAGGTACAGTGGGGTCAGAGCTACAGCGTACGCGGATGACATTGTGCTGCTTGCAACAGGTAAACTCCTGCCTACCTTTAGCGAACAACTTGACGGAGCCCTAACTACTCTTAGCATATGGGCCAGGAGCTGCGGTTTAAAGGTTAATCCCCAAAAAACCGAACTCGTACTTTTTACGAATAAGAGGAAATACCGGAGTTTGGAACACTGCCCGTGCAGGGACGGGTTAAGAATATCACTGCAGCGCCCCCCAACAACTAGCGCTTGTCGTAAAAGGCGACTAAGGGGACAAATCAGATCTAGGCAATATAACACCCAAGTGAGCCTAGCGACACATATACTACCTTAAAAACCCTCCCACAAGTGTGCATGCGAGTCCGTGGGTTGACACGACTGAAGATCACCGGTGTCATAAAAGAAAGATCAAACAATACTAAAACAGGAGCATGCACGTGTCAAACAACAAACACCATCGCAATATGGTGCAAAAATTGTATTGCAAAACTGTATCATTATGATAATACTTGCAAAAAGGAAAGGCACTACCCCGCCAGGCACTACCACTGCTGTGCATGGTACTGATCCTGGACCGAGCAGAAATGTTCGGGTCAGAGCTATACGGATTCCGGGGGCTAGCAACATAATGAAACAGTTTGGACGCAATTTACGGGTCGCGAGTTGGAACGTTGGAAGCATGACCGGTCGAATTTACGAGCTGGAAGAGATGATGAATAGAAGGCGGGTGGACATCTTGTGTGTCCAAGAGACGAAATGGAAAAACACCGGGAATCGGGCGCGTTTCTTGGACGTTAGGACAAAAGATTACAAGATGTTCTACTACGGAACGGAAAAGGCTAGGAACGGAATCGGTATCATCCTTGCGGCAGAGCTACTTGGAAACGTCTTGAGCATTTCGAAGTCCAGCGACCGTTTGATGTCTCTCAAACTAGTAATACAAGGAGAGGTGTGGAATATTGTCAGTGCATATGCTCCCCACGATGGGTACAATCAGAGAGATAAAGATGCAGTTTGGCTAGATTTCCACAATCTCCTTAAGGACATCCCAAAGGAAGAATTTCTGTTTGTTGGAGGAGATTTGAATGGACATGTCGGGAAATCAAACGAAGACTATGAAGACTGCCATGGAGGACTAGGATATGGCACCAGGAACCTTCCTGGTGAAGACATCCTAAGCATGTGCAAATCACACGGTCTTATCGTGTTAAATACCATGTTCATCAAACAAAGCCGACACCTGATTACTTACAGCAGTGGTGGAGATGAAACTCAGATTGACTACCATTTGGTAGGCAGTTTCATGAAGCCTCGGATAAAAGATTGCAAAGTGATCCTGGGAGAGGCAATCGCTCGACAACACCGTCTCCTGCTAACAGAAATTTTTATGAAAACACCAAAGAAAAGCAAACAAACAAGGGTCTCTGAGAAAATCAAGTGGTACAATCTGGACAAAGAAAAAGGCGAGGCTTTTGTTTTCGTAATGAAGAATTACCTCTCTCACACCATCAACGGAGCTGAGGATGAAGAGTGCAGAGCACAAAATATGTGGGATTCCCTACAGCGAACTTGCTTAAATAAGGCCAAATCACTGCTAGGAGCTTCAAAAGGCCACCATCAACACGCCAAAGAAACATGGCGGTGGAGTGATGAAGCTAAGAAAGTGATAAATGAGAAGAAAGCGGCTTTCAAAGCTTGGTCAAAGTGCCCCTCTAATAATAGTGACGAAAAAGCTCGCCTCGAAATGGAATACAGATGCTGCAAGAAAAAAGCGAAGAAGAAATGCGCTCAGCTTCAAGCAGAGAGTACAGAGGGCCTGTATCGGGAGCTGGAAAAAATATTTTCCCCGGTTGCTGATGCAAACCAGGCTACTATCCAGGAGCTGCGAAGACACAATATGAACAAGAGTGCCACTATCTTCAAAATAGCCGCCCAAAGAAGGAAGAATGCTCAGGAGATTCGTTCGCCAAAGTTCATTAGCAATGCTCATGGCCAGCTTCTTGTGGATGACGACAAAATTCTGCAGAGGTGGCGGCAGTATTGTGAAGAGCTTTTGAATGAACAGTTTCCCCGGCTATACTTTCCAAGAGCCACCCCTAACTGTGAAGAAATACCCGACATTACAGTCGAAGAAGTTAGTGAGGCGGTCAAATACTCCAAAAAACGAAAAGCGGTTGGGCCAGACGAAATACCCTCTGAGTTCTGGAAAAAGATGGGAGACATCGGGTTCAGATGGCGCAGAATTCTCATCTCCAAATTCGTGAGAGGTGATCCAATGCCGAATCAATGGAGGGAAAGTTACCTCCTCCCTGTATACAAAGGGAAGGGTGATACGCGAAACTGTGATAACTACCGTTCGATCAAGCTGATGTCACACACCATGAAGATCGTTGAGCGGGTATTAGGTGGCCGACTGCGAAAAATAATACGGCTATCTGATGATCAGTGCGGGTTTGTCTCGGGTAAATCAACCACAGATGCAATCCAAAGTATAAGGATCATAATGGAAAAACATCGTGATTCCTTAAGGGATTTGCATATTGTATTGGTTGACTTTGAAAAGGCATTCTACAGACAACCACGAGATCTGATATGGGTGGCGCTAAGACATCGAGGGGTTCCAGAAACCTATGTACAGATGATCATGGACATGTACGAAGGAGCAAAGACAAGAGTAAGATGCCCCGCTGGAGTAACCGAAGAGTTCCCAATCAAAGTCGGGGTACACCAGGGAAGCGTTTTAAGTCCTTTGCTCTTTATTACAGTCCTTGATTATCTGCTTGAAGGTAAAGTGATGGACCCCAAGGTACATCAGTTATTCTTTGCTGACGATGGAGCCATCATAAGTGAGGATCCTACATCCCTGCAACGAGCACTTGATGTGTGGGTGGACGTTTTGGAGGGAAATGGGTATCGCATTAGTTCAAGAAAGACAGAGTACTTGTGCTGCCCGTTCTCTGATCCACTCAGGCCTATTCCAGACATTTATTTGAATGGAACAGTGCTTCCCAAGTGCGAAAAGTTCAAATATCTGGGATCTATGATCAATAGCAAAGCAACTTGTGATGACGACATCAATCATCGTGTAAGCCTAGGGTGGATGAAGTGGCGAGAAAATTCCGCTATCTTCTGTGACAGAAAAATGCCCCCTAAGTTGAAAGGAAGGCTCTACACCGCAGTTGTACGTCCAGCGCTCACATACGGTTCACAATGTTGGACGATGTACAAAAAGTATGAGAGTAAATTAACGGCAGCTGAGATGAAGATGCTTCGCATGACAGCAGGAGTGACAAAGCTTGATCGAATAAGAAGTTCGAAGATCCGTGGAAGCTTTCACATCAAGGAAACCATCGTACAAAAAATAGAGCGTGACCGGCTCAGTTGGTATTGCCACGCTCAAAGAAGAGATCATTTGAACCCTGTTAAAAAGGCAATATCAATGCACGTTCCAAAGACATCGCGATGTAGGAAAGGCAGGCCTATAAACGCCTGGATCAGACAAATGCGACGACATCGGCATTTCATTGGCCTCAGTAACCGAGTGATCCAAAATCGGCAGGCCTGCCGATATTTTCTGAGGTCAAATAGGCGAACCCCACAGGCGGATCAGTAGAAATGCGGTGAAGTAGGAGGGTTGTGATCCCTTGTTTTCGGATCATAGCCTCGCTGATAAAAGGAAGAAGAAGAAGAAGACCGGAGTTTGGAACACCTTCTGTTGATGGTATCCCATTCAGATTGTCCGATAGCACAAAATACCTGGGCCTTGTACTTGTACTAAAAGCTCAATTGGAGATTAAATATAGAGGAAAGAATCAAGAAAGCAACAATAGCCTTTTACTCATGTAGTAGAATTTTGGTAGAACCTGGGGACCCTACCCCAAAATCATTCTATGGATGTATATGGATATAGTTAGACCCATACTGACTTACGGCAATCTAGTATGGTGGCCAGCTGTCAACAAATCCACCAACTTGAAGGCAATCACCAAAGTTCAAAGACTAGCGTGCATTGGCATCACCAGTGCAATGAGGACAACCCCAACCGAAGGACTCGAGGCTATCCTTAACCTGCTACCGCTAGACATCTTTATACGAACATCAGCAGCCATTAATGCTATGAGAATAAGTCAGTCAGCGAACTGGAAACCAAGCAGAACAGGTCACTCGATAATCCTACTCGATTACTTTGGCCTCATGCCCGTAACGGATTTTATGACGCCATATTTAGACTTTGTTAGGCCTTTCTCTACCGTCTACCCTAGCAGGGATGATTGGAAAGGCGGTCATATACCTAATGCCGAATCTATAGCCATCTACACGGATGGTTCAAAAATGAGCACTGGTGTAGGATCAGGTATCTTCTCCGACCCTCTAGGTGTATCAAAATCCATACGACTTCCAGACCACAGCAGTGGTCCAAGCAGAGGTCTTAGCAGTGGCAACAGCCGCCGGTGAGTCTGCGGTCAGGGCAATCACTCAATCATAAGGGTATCACCATCTTTATCGACAGCCAGGCAGCTACAAAAGCGATTACTGCCATAGAAATTAAATCGAAGCTTGTGAAGTGTTGTCGAGAAGAGCTCAGGGTTCTTGGAACACAGCACAAGGTATCGCTCTGTTAGGTCCCTGGACACGAGGATATCCCAGGCAATGAGAAAGCCGACGAGCTGGCGAGAATCGGCTCAGCAGCCCCACCAGATCAAGTTGACCCCCCTGTATGTATCCCGCCTTGCACACTCAAGCTCGCTGCAGGGAATAAAGCCATTGAGGGCGCGAACACAAGTTGGAACTCCATGGAAACTTGCGCCATCACTAGGAAGATATGGCCATCTTTCGACAAAGTAAGGACGGAGAGAATCACTCGGAAAGATAGAAAATCCCTTTCCACCCTCGTGGTCATCATCACGGGGCACAACACTCTGCAGTACCACATGAAAAAACTACGCCTGACGGAGGAGGAACTCTGTAGAGGCTGTGGTGACGAGGAAGTTTTTGAGGACACAACCCACTTCCTGTGCACTGTCCGAGTCTTCAACACTCCAGGAAAAAGTTCATTGGTAAATATATCTTCCAGGATCTCAAGGAACCCTCCGGCGTTTCGACAGAAAAGATGCTGAACTTTCAATAGGTAACGGATTACTTTTTCCCCCATGAGTACCACAATGGGTCAACGCTGACCTGAGTGTGGCAGAGAGCGTCCCTCCCTGCCAGCCCATATACCTAACCTAACCTTCCGGGCCTAAAACCGCACTGATAGAGGCAAATCAAGCTGATGATAAGCGGTTTCAGGCGTTCGCACAATATCGCAGAAAAGATCTTATATGCGATGTTAAGGAGCCTGATGTCTCTATAGTTGGCGCAGTTGAGGGGGGTCTCCTTTCTTGTGGATTGGGCAAACGATGCTGGGATTCCATTCATCAGCTATACACTCATCTGACCAAATCTTAGAGATGAGTCTCCATCAATTCATCACCAGCTGCCGGTAAGCCGTCAGGTCCAGCAGCTTTGTTGGATTTCAGCTTAGAGATTGCTATCTTCATTACGCTTTGGTCAAGTGGACAGAAATTTTGACTGTCATCGTCTATGTTGAATGGTTCATTTTGCCTGACAGTGTCATGTTGGTCTTCGTCGCCGTTATACAGTCAGCAGAAGTAGTTTTCCCATCGACTGTTAGGTTATGACATAAAAACTAGCTGGCTAGCCAAGGCTTCTGGTTAGCCAATAAATAAATAAATATTTTGGCGCAACAGCTCTTTAAAGTGCCAGGGCCTAACTTCTCGCAACCACTCATGTTGTGTGCGTTATATTTTTCACACGAATGGAAGGGACCTACAGTTTAATGCCGAATCCGAACGGTGATTTGAGAAGCTTTTTTCGTGACAACAATACTCTCGAATGTTTGTCAGACGCTCGCGAGAGGTGGGACCCTGAAAAAACTTTTTGGTGTTTTCTGGGACTCGAACTTGGAACCACATGCGTAGTGATCCGACACACTAACCACTTACGCCACGGCGCCCACTGGTTAGCCAAGACATCTGGTTAATCTGCCTATGAAATGGAGCAACAACTACATGCCTTAACTAGAGTAGTGCCTTCTAGCTTGATTATTTCCTTGGCGTTCCTGTTGCCAGCAAAATCTTCTCAAAAATCATATTAGAAAGTTTCCGGGTATCCTTTGTCTTATATGAATTCTAATGTATGCGAACCCTTATCCACGTGAATGTACATCATACAAACTATTTCCAGATGAACACCTATAAAGAAACTACTGCTCCTGCCACCCAAGACGATTCTACATACCAAACAACAGCATCGCCTTATATTAGGTCTGATCAACTGGGGAGAATAATCATGTTTACCTTCACTCCAGTTTAAGGATAATAAACACCCGTAAGCCCATCATCCTCTGGCATCCAGCGATTAGCACGTACACCAAACAGAAAACCGGATCTACCTACCACCACACCACCGACCATCCGTCCGTTCGTCTACCCTTCATTCTCAAACAGCCATAAACCATTCCCTAAGTACATGTTTCCCAATTTATATAGGCAGGACCATAAAAACCTTCTTAGCTTTCGTAAATATTTTAATACCCATAAACGAGTCCATTCTTGAAACTAAAATCTGTTAAACATACGCTACGTGGCGTCAAGAGAGTAGTTCTGGGATGACTTTATCCCATGTATCCTTTTCGTTTTTTTTATTCTGTATTCTATGGTCAATAGGGAGGACTTCAACTACTACTATGTCTTCTTAGAGAGAAAAGCTATCACACACAGAGAAAGGGACTCTGGTCCTAGTTCTTCCTCAGTCCCCATAGAGGACTGACCCTTTGAGGTATAAATAAACTGTGTCAGATGCAAAAAAGGATAACACTCTCCTCTTCCACTGCTGCTGCTGCTAAAACAAATGAAAAATGCAGGACACCGCAGAAGGAGGATGGAAGGGTCTGCGGCACCCCCAAACCATGGTGATGATGATGATGTAGGCCTTCGGATTACATTGGGATTATGGTAGATTTTACGAGTCATTTATCATCGTTAGGAAACTGATGGCCATGGACGGATGCCAATGGTTTTCGCAGTTTATTAATTTTGCAAATCAACTTTGAAGTTCTATGCGGTGCGGTGCGGTGCGGTGCGAATGATGGAAAATCCTTTGGAGACATTTGGCATTCTTAACTCTGATAAATAGGAGTTTTTTTGTGACCAAAAGTCAGTGGCACGCTCGTGGTAGGTAAGGGGTGACTGGAAAACACGCTCCAATGGTTAGGCGGTAATGTAATTGAAAAGCGAACATTTGTCATGGCATTTGTTTGCCATTTATCAGGTTTGCAGTCAGATATCATTCGCATTTGGTGTGAACACTGTGATTTGATAAATGATTTGTAGTTGGTTGGTCTTGACCCAAGTTAAAGTGTGCAACGAGAAGTTCCTCTTGAGAACAATGCCATTCCCTCAGATGGAATTCAAAGGTGACGCCCATAGGACAGGGTAGCTGATATCTCATATAAGTCACTCCGACGTACTTAAAGCTCAGGTTTTGTAAGAACTGTAGCGTGTTGAAAAGCAAATGAAAGCAATTAAAGCCCTAGTGTTACAATAGCTCTCATATTCTACTGGCGTCGGTGTATCTATTCCATAGTCCTAGAAGAAAACAGTCTGGTCGCATGATCTACTAGTACGACCAGCTGTGAAAGAAAAATCACTGACTTCTGAGCAAAAAAGAGGAGTATGAGAGGCTTTGAATCAGGGAAATAGAGAGTTTCTCTTGAAAGCAATGAAGCTCGAGAATTTAGCCAAAAGTATACGAAGAATATGACCGAGCCACAAAGCTAGGAATTGTTTAACCTAGTCCACCTACACACGAATAAGTGTCAAGAGCTTATTAAGAGCTGTGGTAGCTTTTACCACAGAAGAAGAAGAAGATACACAGAAGTTGAATAGGCCGTGCTGGTAGAGTTCAGAGTAGTAAGGAGGGAGATTAAAGAAGCAATTCACGAGGACAAAGGCCTGAAGAGGGAGGATAATCTGCAGGACACCAACTAAGTGGCTGAGGCTATAAACTAGTCCTACGCAAGTAGGATTCACAGGCGACTGGGCCCGTCATGAATGCGTCGAAAATTGGGAACATCCTGGCTAGGAAACAGGATGATTTCTCGAGCAACAGGAGGGCGTCCAACTAAAGAGCTGGTGCTGGCTGCGAGCTTTATGAAAGACAAGAAGGACCTGATGATGTACTAGCGGGAGTTTGAAAGATGATTGTCCGAACCTCCTGTTTACTCATTGCAACAGCTGTTTTCGGATTGAAAAATGTAACGCCTGATGCCAATTAGAAAATGGAATGAGGTCCGGATACCTCCATCTGCAACCATTCAGAGAGCGGTCAGCTCATCGATGAGATCCTCCGAATAAATATGGCTGAAGACACCATTTTGGTTAGTTACGCAGATGAGCCTGCGGGACACCGATGATACCCAATGAAGGTTGAACCAAATTACGAAGCTTTTGAGATGGTTAGGGCATGTAGAGCGGATGAACACTAACGCTCCGGCCCGCAGAGTCTTCGAATCAAACCCAGAAGGACGACGCAGTAGAGGGCCTCCTCACCGTAGGTAGCTGTCACAAGTTCAAGGGTACCTCGGCCAACTTGGAGTGCGCATATGGAGGCAATTAGCTAAAGACCGAGCTAAATTGAGATGCTTGTTGGTTGAGGCCCAGCTCATCCCGAACTATAGCGCCACCTAAGTAAATAAGTACTAGACCGAAGACCACGCTCTGAGCCTACCAAGGGAAATGACGAAGATTGTCCTTCTAAGCAAAAGGTGGATCCTCACTATCTTTGCGGTCCAAGTACGCTCGGAAATACTAACCACAAAATTGGTCAAGAAGTACCTGCTAGTGAGGCTGGACACAAAGCTCATGTATTAGCACTCGATCAAGTTCAAGTCCCAAGGGGGCTGGAAACATCTCTACAGAGTTCCACAAAGTAATGGGAAATGTAGGAGATCCAACCACAAGCAAGCAAAAACTTTTCATCGTAGTTACACAGTCTGTCCTTCTATATGGCTGTGAGACATAAGCTGATGAGGTGATGAGCAAGAAAAAAGAGAAATCAGATGGGTGTTGGCTGTTGGCTCGCCACCCAAGGTATTTCTGATCAGTGACGGAGCCAACTGTTTTCCAGTTGATTCCTATCGACGCCCTAATGGCTAAAAGGAAGTAAATCTAAGAAAGGAAATCAACAGTGGAGTCCAAGAAACTCACCATGTAACAGAAATCTAAATCAACGAGATCAAGCGAAGTTGGATAGACCGTGAGGCTAATTTGAACCATAGCCGAGTAAACGATCACTCAGTTATTGTCAAATCGACATGGAAGGCATTTGGGGACCTGCATTGCGATTGATCGGGAAACTGCTCAAAACTTCGCTCGGGCCAGTAGCGCAACAATCAAGTTCGTGATGAAGTGCTTGCTTTACCTCCTAGTGGTGATCCCCAGGCAACTATACGTATAAACCGTTATACGTGTAGGCTAAAATCGCAAGTGCGGGCTGTCTAGGGCCCTGATCCTAGACAAGGTAACGTGGGCTAGCAACCTGCGTTATCGGACATTTTCCCGCTACAGAAACCGACACTATGCCTTGGATAAGGAATGATCACATATTGAAGACTTTTGGCTATTGTACCCGGACAAAGATAGGTTTGTGGAATGTAAAGACACTCCTCGTCCTTACAATGCCAGATTCCTTCAATTCAAAAAGAATTCATGTGGTATAGACTGGACATTTTGGGAGTAAGTGAAATCAGATGGTTAGAAGCGGACGAGGACCAGTCCCCAACGCGTAACACTGTACTACTCTATTCCGGAAGACCATCCGGAGGTATGCGTTAATATGGAGTCGGGCTATTGTTAACAACAACAGCACGCAAGGGCCTAATTCGTTGGCAACCTCATGGTGATAGGATTATTACGGCCAGATTCCGGACTAGAGTACGACGCGTCACCACTCTGCAGTGTTATGCCCCAACGAATGGCTCGTCTGAAAACGACAAGGAGAGCTTCTACAATCTCTTAAGTGCCGTCTTAAGCACAACACCAAATGGAGACATTGTCATAGTGATGGGGGATTTGAATGCCAAGGTAGGCAACGACAACGAAGGGCTCAAACATGTAATCGGGAAACATGGACTAGGCAACCGCAATGACAACAGCGAAAGGTTTGTGGATTTCAGCAATGCCAACCGCCTTGTGATAGGTGGCACCATGTTTGAGTAGAAGACCTGCCACAAAGTCAGCTGGGTTTCCAACGACGAGCAAGCAACCTCCAATTAAATTTAACATTTTGCCATCAGCCGCCGATTTAGAAGTAATCTCCTGGACGTCCGAAACAGGCGAGGGGCAGATGTGGGGATACTACGAGATCACTATCTTATGATAGCTACTGCTACTGCTGCAGTTTGAAGATCCCACGACAACACAAGAATTCCCAGGTTCAACATCGATAGACTTAGTGATCCCTCAGTGTGCCAACAATTAAGGGAGCACCTTTCGTAAAGTGCGGAAGCAATCAGCCCGCAACCATCCAAGACCATTGGTGTACTGCGAAAAATGTTTTCCATCTGGTGCAGAAAGAATTGTCGGTCGATCGCAAGGAAGACATAGGGCTTGGCTTTCCGAGGATACCTGGAGACGGATTGACGAACGAAAACAGCTAAAAGCTCGCGTTGCAAATACTCCAGCAGCAGGGAGAAGCGAGCTTGACTCTCTATATCGCATGAAGATAAGAGATGTTCAGCATACCGTGCAACGTGATAGGCGTAACTACATCAACGCGCTGGCTACGGAAGCAGAAGAAGCTGCACGGAGGTGCGACAGCAGGACCGTCTACAGAATCACGAAAGAGCTGACAGGTGGTCGCAGCTCCAGCCAACACCCAGTGAAAAGCCTAGACGGGTCCTTGCTCATTTCGGATGAAGACCAGCTCAAGAGATGGAAAGAGCATTTTGCTACGGTTTTGAACCGCGTATTCACTAGCGATATGCTCCCAAATCAGACTGAGGTGCCCGATGTAAAAAATGCCCGAATGTGCACCTCGACTCCCAGTAATGATGAGATCACTACCGCGATCAAGGCGGTAGGGCTTGACGGTATGCCCGCACAGCTATTACAAGCAGCGCCCACAAGATCGTCTGAGCTTCTACTTCCACTTATAGAGAGAGCTTGGGAAGCTGAGACCTTTCCTGACAAGTGGAAAAGGTGAATGATCGTCTAGCTTTCTAAGAAAGGAAATTTAATGGAGTGCGGAAACTGGAGGTGTATCTGCGTACTGCCTGCTGTAGCTAAGATAAATCCTTGAGCGAATCAAACAACATCTCGGAGACACACTCGATGCTGAACAAGCAGGTTTCCGCTCTGGATCTTCCTGTGTCGACCACATTAACACCCTGCGGATTATCATCGAACAGTGCGTTGAATATCGATCGCCACTCCACCTGTTGTTCATCGATTTTGAGAAGGCGTTCGATAGTGTCAACAGGGAGTTTATTTGGCGTGCCTTACGCAGGAGAGGTATTCCCGATAAACTAATTGCCATTATCAAAGCTACGAGTACATATGAAGCGTCCAAATGTCACGTTCTGCACAAGGGGAGGTTGTCTGAGGAATTTGAGATCCAAATCCAAAATGGGGTAATACAAGGTTGTATCCTTTCACCAATACTATTCCTATTGGTGATTAGTGATGTGCTTCATGCAGCTTTGTCGACGGGAAATGCAGGAATTCGATGGACTCTTACATCCCAACTGATACATCTTGACTACGCTGACGAGGTATGCTTACTCTCCCACCGAATTATGGACCTCCATCAAATGACAGCAGATGTGGAGAGGGAGGCAGGCGTCGTCGGGCTGAAAATTAATACGGCGAAAACTAAAATTATCAGACTTGGAACAAACTCATCGACTAAAATATGCATTGCTGGACAACCGGTAGAGAGAGTAGAGGATTTCCAGTATCTTGGGAGTATTGTCTCGACCGATGGTGGAACCGAACTGGATATAGCCAACAGAACCGCCAAAGTAAAGTCCGCGTTCGGGATATTCTCCAAAATATGGCGAAGCAATGCAATTAGTTTGAACACCAAGCTAAGACTCTTCCGCTCCAATGTTGAATTCGTGCTGTGATATGGATGCAGCCCGTAGAGGGTGACCACTACTATCACCAGGAAGCTGCAAACGTTCGTTAATAGGTGTCTGCGCAATATATTAAGGATTTTCTGGCCTAATCGTATCTCTAGCGAACACCTTTACGAGAGAACGGGTCAGCAACCAATAGGGACAACCATCCATTGTTCATACGTTTCGAAAGTTTGACAGTTCCATAGCGGAGTATGCTATGCAATGGAACCCTTTAACTCAGAATGGCAGAAGACCTGGCGGTCCGAGGAGAACATGGTGCAAAACACTCGAGAAGGAGGCACGGTAATTGGGGAAAAGTTGGAGAGCTGAGACACATTGCCAGAAACCGTACATGATAGCATCCATGTTCCATGCACCATGTTTCCATGTTCTCAGCACCGACTGTGATTCTAATAAGAGATTTCCATTTCATCTCTGCAGATTTCTGTACGGGTATTGCTCCTCTGACACGTTCTTTTTACCTTTTGGTAAAACTTCCGTACATTGTTCCTGGAGTATAAACTCTCGATATTCTCAAACGCGCACTTCTCATGCTTTTTCTTCTTCTTTTGGAGAAGCCGATGTTCTTCCCGTCTCTTTTGCTCGTAGAGCTCACGAGCAGCTCTTGTCTTCCTTTGCAGCGCCGCTTTGTATGCCTCTTGTTTTGCTGCATGCACTCGCCGGCATTCTTCGTCAAACCAGGGGTTTTGTGAGCGAGACCCAGCACATCAGTTGCAGCGTTTCTGATGGCATCTTGGCAGCGTTGCCACTGGTCTTCGGCACTCGATGCTGGCGGCATAGGGGTGATTGAGAGATTTCGGGATACGCGTTCAGCGAAGAGTCTGGCGGTCTCTTGCGATTGTACCTTTTCGACGTTAAATTTTCTCACAGTGATTCTTCTTTGTTGCTCAGGTTGGGACATCAGCATTTGTACCTTGGCTACAACGAGGTAATGATCCGAGTCTATGTTGGCCGCTCGGAAGGTCCGGACATCCAGAATACTGGAGGCATGCCTTGCGTCGATCGCAATATGATCAATTTGGTTGATCGTTACATGATCATTGGACCACCATGTCTGCTTATGAATGTCGAGATGAGGAAACCATGTGCTTGCTATGGTGATATTTCGCTCCACAGCGAAATCAATTAGCCTTAGTCCGTTATCAGACGTGGTGTCGTGTAGGCTATGCTTACCGACTGCCCTACCAAAGACGTCCTCCTTTCCTATTTTGGCGTTAAAATCGCCCAATACGATTTTAACGTCGTATTTAGGACATTGCTCATATGTTTCGTCGAGGAGCTCGTAGAAACACTCTTTGGTGGCAGGGCCCTTTTCTCCCGGGGGGGGGGCATGAACACATATTAGGCTTATGTTAGCGAATTTAACCTTGATTCGGATAGTCATACTACGCTCGCTAACGTGTCGGAAGCTTAAGACTTCTTGCCTAAGTCTGCCGCGTATGACAAATCCGCATCCGAATAAGCGTTGCCTGTTGCCTCTGTAGCAATCACCGTAGTAGATGTCACAGTTTTTCATCTTCTTTTTGCCCGGCCCATCCCATCGCACTTCCTTGATGGCGGTAATATCTGCTTTAAAGCAGTCAAGGGCCAATGCTAGTTGTTCATCTGCACGTGTTCTGTAAAGGGACAGAACATTCCACGTAGAGATTGGAAGGTCGTTGTCATTATTTCGTTTGCTGGGGTCGTCATTAGTTGAGTCATCTTTATCCGAGGCTTTTGGTTGCTTCGGAACCATAGTTTTTTTTACGTGGTAGGGAAGTTACCCCGACGGTACAACCCCCAACCTGGAGGGCCAGTTCCTTAATTATTCCCCTAAGACGAGGGGCCGGGTACACCGGTGCCAGTAGTCCACTACGGGAGTATGAGCGCTGCCGTTGGCCCATTAAGGACTCCTCTGCCACCATCTCTATTCCAATGTTCTCACCAATATTGGAAATTCCTTACCGACCTGTGATCCGAATACGTCGAAGCAGCTCGCGCAAGGTATTCACTAAGTTCAACGTAACTGGAACTTTAGGCGCCACTGTTGACTCCGTCTAGGGAATTCGTCCGCTGCCGCCTGGAACAGAAAGAAGTGCTCTGAGAAAACACTCTTCCCCCCCGCTCTCATCTGCTGCCGCCAAGAATCCGCCAAACGGGGTTGGTTACCCATTTCTTGGATTAAGGTACTAGGCACCCGGCTGTCACCGCGTGGAGGTTGAGAGTAGGAGTTGGTAGGCCTCAGCTGAGTGAAAACGCTTGTGTTTTCATATGATCGCAGGCACCACCGTTTGACCAGCCCTTTGCAGCGCCATTTTTTATGTTTTTTTTTTTTTTGTTTTGCTGCATGCACTCGCCGGCATTCTTCGTCAAACTAGGGGCTCCGCGGTGTTGTTCGGGCGACACCCAGCACATCAGTTGATTCGTTTCTGATGGCATATTGGCAGCGTTGCTACTAGTCTTTGGCACTTAATACTGGGGGCATAGGGGCTTAAAATACCCCTACGCATGTCTTCTCTGTTGCTAGTTTATTTAACTGCAGAATATGGAGCCCTAAATTGTTTAAACAGTGGCCACATCAACAAGACCAACCCCTAACTGAAGCTAATATCGGACACACTAAAACCAACCCCAGCTGAATATTTCCACATGCTTTGCAAGCTAACCTCGCCTGGCCTAAAAAGTAAAAAGAAGAAGTAAGAAGGCCCTCATCAAAGAATTCCACGCTTTCGCGGAATCACGTTTTCTGTTTTTTATAAACCATGGATCTGGAATATGTAGCTCTACCTGTGGCTGTAAAGAGTCATTGATACACACTTGGGAGAAGGAATGTGTCCAAAATAAACAGTGGTCATCGAATCATTGCATTCGTGAACGGATAACAACATACAACCTACATGACAAGCCCAGTATTAATTTTTTTTTTAATTCCCAAAGTTGGTGGTCAATCAGAACAAGTGCTTCAGCTGATATCCTACAAGCGGAGGTAGACAGATCTTCATTTCCAGGTAGAGTGACCCTTCGAATCTACGTTGTTTACCTTAAAAAAGAATCCTTACCCAGCCAATTTAATCATCTAGCTTTCTCATGTCAAATCATCTCATTCCGCATGTTTAACCCTCAAAAGCACAAATCCTAACACACAAGCAGTCAATATTTGTTCACATTACTTATTGAAGTCCTGATTGTATTTCTTAGTAAACAAAAACTCAATAATAAGCCAAGTATGCAATTTGTCGTCAACGACGACGCCAAGCATTATTGACATCATCCCCAACCAAATGTACAACAAAAGGATCACCGACTGGGGTGACCGCACAAACGTCTTCGATATATTACTCGTACTGTCAATATTACACCGCTTTCCTTTGTTCTCAGCACATTTTCACACACACACACACACACGCGGGTGTGTGGACCATAACTTCATTTATTGACCTAATTTCATAAGCAATCACCACCCCCAGCACAATAGCCACTGTGCTCTCTGCTCCAGCATCCCCATCATCGTGCTCGTTGAGTTTTTGGCCATCATCATCGTCTTCGTTGTCGTCGTCGTCGTCGTCGTGGTCCTCGTCATCTTGGGAATATTTCTTGAAATGCGTTGTCATCACGCAAGTGAATTTCGTTATTTATTACCGAAACGTAATGTCCTTATACACAACAGACGGGGTTAGTTTATTACCGAAATATGTACCAGGAGTCAGTGAGGCTCATAAACCGATTCAGACAATTGGACGCTTAAACCCCATCTGCTTTCGACTCGAAAACTCCAAACCAAAACACAACAAAGTTCCTTTTTTCTTAATTTAATCGTAGATGTTCGGTTTTTTTTTTTTTTAAGGATCCCATCTTAAACGAGGTTAATGAGTCATTAGGTCCTTTTGACGGGGAGAATGAAACGACGACGCTCGATGCGGTTTGAGAAAGGATTCGTTTCGATCAAAAAAAAAAAAAAAGAAGAAAATTCACAATCCGATTAAAATTCCCTCCCGCACCGCCGAGGAGGACGCGAACGAAAAGCTCAAAACGAACAACAAAATCCTTAAGAAGCGCAATTTTTCTTCATTAAGACGGGTGAACATTAAGAAAAATGTAATTCCATCCAAGGAAGAGACGATTAAAAATGTAATCTCACCCCAGGGAGACGTTTCCCATTTCTTCCCCATTCAACGGCAGCTATAACTGGGGAAAAGTGGCTGCTCCTGGTGCTGCTATTGCTTCTGGCATCTGCAATGTTGTAAAATGTATGTACGACTTGGAAATGTTGCATCATATTTATCATGTATGGAGACAATTAAGATGATGAATGGCGATGTGAACTTTTGTTGAACGAAAAATAAACGGAAAGGAGAACCTGCATAAATCAAAGGAAGCTGTCTGGAGAGAGGTCTTAAAGGTTGAGGATTGAAATTTGTGACAAAACAGACAGATGATCACACGAAGGCCATTACTGAGGAGAAAGTGGTTTGAAACTCAGGTGTAATTAGGTCTTAGGTTAGGTTAGGCAGATGGGTGCCTTGCGACAAGAATCACTGCTCACTCAGACCAATAGTACGGGTCCATTGTACTTACTTATTTAGATCCTTTAACCCCTCGGGGGGCATAGGGCGTCAACCAGCACCAGGACCAGAAAAAGGACCACGCAAATGGGTCAAGCATTGGGACGATATCCTCCTATTGACACAGGCGAAAGAAATTTCGGGGGATTACAACTAGAAAAGACGCAGAATCTGCCTAAGAGTTAGCAGAAGTCGACTTCGCATCTTGACAGGCATACCAACGGGTGACTGCAGATTTAAGGAGCACCTTAGGAAACTGGAAATAGAAGGAAATGGGCACTGCAAATTCTGTACGGACCTTGCAGAAGCACCAGTACACCTTATGAAATGGCAAGCATTAATCCATAAAAGAAGGCATCACCTGCCTGTCTTCTATCAGAGACGAATCTACCTTCGCTGGATCCACTTCAGATACTCGGATTCCACAAAACAGTTGATTTAGAGGAAGTGCTTTAAATAGAGCACGTCATCGACAACAGCCCTAGCTTAGGGGGCAGAGTATGTTATATCTGCTATGTTGTAGGTCGCAGTACACTTGCAACTCACATACCATACACTGAGTGATCCGAAAATTCGTTCCAGGTGTCTTTTGAATATAAGCGTAACATCAAGAATCGACACCGTGGAGGGGAATTTACAAGTATCTAAGTATCTATAGTATGATGATACTAAGTATCTATAGTATGATGATACTAAGTATCTATAGTATGATGACAAAAAAAAAGCCGACAATGTGCTTTGGTTCAATATCCCTCCGAGCAAATATGTACAGTACAATGTACATTTTGTTAAAACTCCTGTTAGGAGAAGCTAAGCAATAATGCTGGGACAGCATCCCAGAGATACATATCTGTAGATGTTTGTTGGTTCCGCTCCTCTGTGAATGCGTTACAAAATAAAAAAATGTTCTGTTTCAGAAGAAATGAAAGAGGGTCGTGTGATTGCCAAGTGGACATGGGAGTTTTACCTAGCTGGAAACTTAAGTGTCGCACTTCTAGAGATGATTCCATTCAGGTTCAGGATTCAGTTTTAACATAAGTCTGCAATCAGCTTACCATGAGCCAACGGCTGTAGATCAGATACTAGTATCGGATCTTCAGTTAAGCAGAGAGTGTAGATTCTTCTGCAATAGAAGTGCTGATCCGAGCTTTAAGCTATTATACTACCAGTGTAGCCTAACCTTAACCGCGATCTTTGTTCGTACAGTGGATCTCCTCCCAGGCGTTCTTGATTTATTTGGTCGAGATAATAAGCAATTTTCATCATACTTGCTTGGAGCATCTTGGGTCTCCTCTGTACTTACTTACTTAAATCCTTTAACCCCTCGGCATAGGGCATCAACCATGCCTGCGTGCCATCGTATTCGAAGTTCTGCAACGCGTTTGAGCTGCCTCCAACTCATTCCTAAAGAGCTCGATTCCTCCTCAACTGTTCTGCGCCACGTTTGCCTAGGACGCCCCGCTATTCTGCCTGCCTTGGGGAACGGATTCCACTGCATGGCGTATTTCGCAATGGAGTTGTCTTCGTGCCGTAGGGTGTGTCCAATCCATTGCCACTTTCTTCTACGTATAGTAATGCTTATAGGTTCTTGGCCCATTTTCATATAAAGTTGTTCGTTGGAGATGCGGTTCGGCCAAAAAATCCTCAAGATAATTCTTAAGCATTTGTTTACGAAGACTTGCAACTTGCGTGTGTTAATGGTGTCCACCTTTCGAGTACTGCACCGATAAAGGAGCACTGATTCTACGTTGGAGCGGAACAGTCGCAGCTTGGCTCTTAAGCTGATAGCATTACTTCTCCAGATTTTGGATAGCATTGCGTTCAGAACGCAGCTTTAGCCTTCCCGATTCTGCTGCACACATCCAGTTCGGTGCCACCGCGATTAGCCGAGACTAAACTTCCTAAATAAAGAAAGTTATCAACTTTCTCGACTTCCTGTCCTGCAATGTTAAGTTGAACGCGGGTATTAGAAGTGCTCAGGGCTTTTGTTTTGGCTATGTTTATTTTTAGCCCCACTTTGTTTGCCTCAGCTTCTAGATTGTGGGCCATCAGATGAAGGTCCATTATTCGATGTGAAAGTAGACAAACATCGTCAGCGTAATCTAGGTGTTTAAGGTAAGACGTCATAGTCCAACGAATTCCAGAATTAGCTTCCGACAATGCTGAACGGAGTACATGCTCTTCCTTGATTTCAAAGTTGCCTATGATAGCGTGTATAGAGACGAGTTATACAGAGCCATGTCTAGTCTTGGCAGAATGACGATGGAGAACTCTCGCTGCTCCATCAAAGTCGGTAAGAACATCACCGAACCGTTCGATGTCAGGAAAGGTCTTAGACAAGGCGACGCGCTATCAGGCGATCTCTTTAACATAGTACTTGAGAGAATTGTACGAAACTCACAAGCAAACACAGGAGGTACAATCTTTTACAAGTCTGTACAACTACTCGCTTACGTCGATGACATTGACATAATCGGAAGAACTCAGCGGGCCGTCAATGGGGCATTTGCGAGTATTGAGATCGAGGCAGCAAAGATGGGTCTAGCGGTCAATGAAAGCAAAACAAAATATATGCTGTCTACAAAAAAGGACACCCAACATCGGCGTGATTGATTTCGCTGTGGAGCGAAATGTCACCATAACAAGCACATGGTTTCCTCATCTCGATATTCATAAGCAGACATGGCGGTCCAATGATCATGTAACGATCAACCAAATTGATCATATTGCGATCGACGCAAGGCATGCCTCCAGTATTCTGGATGTCCGGACCTTCCGAGCGGTCATTACCTTGTTGTAGCCAAGGTACGAATGCGGATATCCCAATCTGAGCAACAAAGAAGAATTACTGTGAGAAAATTTAACGTCTAAAAGCTTCAATCGCAAGAGACCGCCAGACTCTTCGCTGAACGCGTATCCCGAAATCTCTCAATCACCCCTTTGCCACCAGCATCAAGTACCGAAGACCAGTGGTAACGCTGCCAACATTCAATTCAATTCAATTCAATTCATTTTCTATTCTTTAAACTTAAGATACAATTATAATAATAACAAAATCATGTATCTATTGAAATTTACATACGAGTATAAGAAGAAATACACAATTTAGCTTTAAAATGATAACACATGAATGGTGATACATAATATTAAAAATTTAAAGCATTTTTTATTTCAATTTAAAAAATAATTTGTTAGAGACAACCTGTAGTTACAAGAACTGGTGTCGGTTGTATCGAGTTGAAAAATTAATTTAAAGTGACAATTATTTAGACGGCAGTGCTTGATGCAGAAAATATTTAATTCAATCATTTAAAAGAACCATTTTAAGCAATTGATTCTATTATACCCCAAAGGAAGAAAGTATCAAATGATTACTTTAACATTATTTAAAGTTGTATATTTATTAAGTTATTTATTTCATCGAAATCGAATTCAAAAAGCCATATTTTAATCTCTCGCTGAAACAAATATGGATTAGAAATGCATCGTAGTTCAGATGGAAGTATGTTGTAAAGTCTAGGTGCTAGTGAAGTATAAAAGTTTAAAAAGTGAGTGGTGTTATGCGGTGGTACTAAAGCCAAACAGCGTTCGTTACTACGAAGACCATAGGCAGTTGGACTTCGATTAAGTGAATAACCACTCCTCAAATAAAATATTTTGAGAACTTTAAAAAAGTAAAGGTGCTTTATCGGAAGTATTTTTGAACTTAAGAAAAGTAAGAAACTATGCTCCCTTTTGCGCTTTTTCCACATTATTCTCAGTAAGTGCTTTTGCACAATTAGTAAAGGCTGGATTTTATTTTTATGTGTGCCTCCCCAACAAACTATACCGTACTACAACTTTGACTGTACTAGCCCAAAATCGCATCATCACCTCCACGCGGTGCCCGCTGGATAGCTATCTGATAGTGAACTAACGATGAGCATATGCTGAGTCTGACGATATATGTGCAGCTGAACACTCAGACCTGCATAAGCACATCTGGGTGAACTTCAGCGCGCATATGTCTAACCGGACGAGGCATCTCTTGTTGACCTGATCGGCTGAAATATGCGTCTCAGAAGTCTAGCAAGAGGTCCTCAGAAGGAGGACGTGCGGCGGACGAATTCTCTCGATGGAATCAACGGTTACGTCTACAGACCAGCCGATACCTTACTGGAGCTACTTCAACATATTTGGAGCTGAGGTCTGTAAGGATTTTCAATACTACGTCAGGGTATTGAAAAAGAGATGGTGGCGGATGAACCCTTAATGGGCCAACGGCACCGCTCATATCCCCGAAGTGGGTTACTGACATCGGTGTATCCGGCCTCTTGTCCTAGGGGTACAAAAAAAAAGGATCTGGCCCTCCAGGTTGGGGGTTGTGCCGTCGGGTTAACTTCCCTACCACGTAAAAAACCTTTGGTTACGAAGCAACCAACAGCCTCGGATACGGATGATCTTACTGTTGACGACCCATGCAAACGTAAAAAGGACAACGATCTTCGTGTCTGCACATGGAATGTTAGGTCCCTCTACAAACCACGTGCAGCCGAACAACTTGCGGGGGCCCTAGAGTGTCTCAAAGCAGACATTACCGCCATCCAAGAAGTGCGATGGGATGGGCCGGGCAAAAGGAGTATGAAAAACTGCGACATCTACTACGGCGATTGCTACAGACAAAAAGGACAGCGTCTATTCGGGTGCGGATTTGTCATTGGAGACAGACTTAGGCAAGAAGTCTTGAGTTTCCGACATGTGAACGAGCGTCTCATGACTATCCGTATCAAGGCTAAATTTGCCAACATTAGCCTAATATGCGTTCACGCCCCTCACGAGGAGAAGGACGACGCGACAAAGGATGACTTCTACCAGCTCTTGGACAAGACGTATGAGCAATGCCCTAGCCACGACGTTAAAATTATCCTAGGCGACTTTAACGCAAAGCTAGGAAGGGAGGACGTCTTTAGTAGCGTGGTCGGAAAGCACAGCCTGCACGACAACACTTCCGGCAACGGACTCAGGCTAATCGACTTTGCGGCGGGGCGAAACTTTGTTATAGCTAGTACGCGGTTCCCACGTCTCGATATTCACAAAGGAACATGGCTCTCCTTTGATCGAAAAATCGTCAACCAAATCGATCACATTGCGATCGACGCAAGGCACTCTTCCAGTATTCTGGGTGTCCGCACTTTCCGAGGAGCCAACGTGGACTCGGATCACTACCTAGTTGTAGCCAAGGTACGGATGCGGATATCCACAACGGAGCGAAATCAACGAAATGCTGTGAGGAAATTTGACGTCGAAAAGCTACAATCGCAGGAGACCGCCAGAACCTTCGCCGATCGTGTTTCTTCTAATCTCAATCTTAGTCCTATGCCGCCAGCAGCAAATGCGGAAGACCAGTGGCAGCGTTGCCAAAAAGCCATCAGAGATGCCGCCTCTGATGTACTGGGTTTCTCTCGCCCACCACAACGAAACCCCTGGTTTGATGAGGAATGCCGGCAAGCACATGCAGCAAAACAAGAGGCGTACAAAGCGGCGCTGCATAGAAGGACTAGAGCTGCTTACGAGCTCTACGTGCGCAGGAAAAAGGAGGAGCATCGTCTTTTAAGGAAGAAGAAAAAGGAGCATGAGAAGCGCTCGAACGAGGAGATTGAGAGACTTTATTGCAGGAATGATGTTTGAAAATGTTACCAAAAGGTAAAAAGAACATGCCAGGGTTTCAAAACCAGAACAGAAGCCTGCAGGGACGAAAATGGCAACATAGTAGTAGAATCGCAGTTGGTGCTGAGGTTATGGAAGGAACAATTCTGTAGACTGTTAAACGGCGATGATTACCAATATTCCGCTGTCAGGCAGAATGAGCCAATCAACAGTGACGATGGCAGTCAAGATTCCCGTCAACCCGATCAGAAGGAAGTGAAGATAGCGATATCGAAACTCAAATACAACAAAGCTGCTGGAGCCGACGGCCTTGCCGCTGAACTTTTCAAGGCAGCAGGAGATGAGTTGGTAAGGAGCATGCACCAGCTCATCTGTAAAATCTGGTCGGACGAAAGTATGCCCGATGAATGGAACCTCAGCATCGTTTGCCCGATCCTGAAGAAAGGAGACCCTCTGAACTGCGCCAACTACAGAGGTATAAGTCTCTTAAATATCGCATATAAGATCCTGTCTGCCGTACTATGTGAACGCCTAAAACCGATCGTCAACAACCTGATAGGTCCTTATCAGTGCGGTTTCAGGCCTGGAAAGTCCACCATTGACCAAATATTCACACTACGGCAGATCTTGGAAAAAACCCATGAATATAAAATCGATACGCACCACCTCTTCATCGATTTCAAAGTTGCCTATGTTAGCGTGTACAGAGACGAGTTATACAGAGCCATGTCTAGTCTTGGCATCCCTGCCAAGCTCGTCCGTTTGTGCAGAATGACGATGGAGAACTCTCGCTGCTCCATCAAAGTCGGTAAGAACATCACCGAACCGTTCGATGTCAGGAAAGGTCTTAGACAAGGCGACGCGCTATCATGCGATCTCTTTAACATAATACTTGAGAGAATTGTACGAAACTCACAAGCCAACCCCGGAGGTACAATCTTCTTCAAGTCTGTACAACTACTCGCTTATGCCGATGACATTGACATAATCGGAAGAACTCAGCGGGCCGTCAATGGGGCATTTACGAGTATTGAGATCGAGGCAGCAAAGATGGGTCTAGCGGTCAATGAAAGCAAAACAAAATATATGCTGTCTACAAAAAAGGACACCCAACATCGGCGTCTTGGGCAGAACGCCACAATAGACAGATACAATTTTGAGGTAGTAAAGGATTTTGTCTACCTAGGCTCTATGGTCAGCTCCGCAAATGACATGAATGGAGAGATCACACGGAGAATTACTCTTGCCAATCGTTGTTTCTATGGGCTAAAACAGCAATTGAGTAGCAAAGCCCTATCTCGAACTACTAAGGTAACTCTTTATAAGACATTAATCATCCCAGTCCTGCTGTATGGCGCAGAGGCATGGGCTTTGAAAAAACCGGATGAGGATGCCCTTGGTTATTTCGAGAGAAAAGTTCTTCGAGCGATCTTTGGTCCCGTCTGCATAGACGGTGAGTGGAGGAGAAGGTACAATGCCGAACTATACGGCCTGTACAAGGACATCGACTTAGATGTCTGGGTCATTTAGAGCGGATGGAGCCCAACCTTCCCGCTAAGAAAGTCTTCGAATCCAACCCGGACGGACGGCGCAGTAGAGGACGACCTCGCGGTAGGTGGCGCAAACAAGTGGAGAGGGACCTCAACCAACTTGGCGTGCGCAACTGGAGGCAGCTGGCTCGTAACCGTGCTGGCTGGAGAGGTTTGTTGGTTGAGGCCCAGGTCCACCCCGGACTGTAGCGCCATCTAAAGGAAAGGAAAGCCCAAAATATATTGTTTCAAGAAGTTTTCGAGAGCAATACATCCTTATTCGATACATCGCGCATGTCATCGTCAATAAGTATTTCTTAAGCAATGACGTGTGAGCACTCCAATTCATTTTACAGTCAAATACGAGCCCTAAATACTTAAAAACTGTAACCCTTTCAATTTCGAAGCACTTAGACGGGCATCGAATGCTTGCATTAAAAGTCACGGCAGTGCTGACATTCCTACATGTATCAGAACTCACTAATATATGCTTGCAACTAGCGCAATGATATGATAAAGCAGGAAATTCAACCTCAGAGGTCGTGAGAAGGAAAAGCATAATTTTCGTTTTGTCACTAATTACCAGCTTGTGTGAACTAAACCAGTGTCGAATCTTTTCCAAATCATAGTTGATATCAGCCATTAGATCAGAACTAGATGCATTAGAATAAGTGCATGCTATATCAACTGCAAATCCAGTCTGCATTCCTCTGAGGTCAAGGTTAAAAATGGAATTGATAAAAATCAAAAACAAAATAGGACCAAGCACCGAGCCCTGAGGAACACCAATATTAATTTCTTGGATCTGACTAAATTCAACGCCTAGCTTGACCATCTGTTTTCTGCCCATTAGGTACTTACTTACTTACTTATGTCCTGTATCCCCTTGTGGGTCCTAGGGCCTCTACTACGCCTACGCGCCATCGTGTACGGTTTCTGGCAATGTGTCTGAGTTCTCCCCAACTTTTCCCTAACTGCCGTGCCTCCTTCTCGACTGTTCTGCGCCATGTTTTCCGCGGACCGCCAGGTCTTCTGCCATCCTGAGTTAGAGGGTTCCATTGCATAGCATGGTTCGCTACGGAGCTGTCACCCTTTCGGAACGTGTGACCAATCCACTGCCACTTCCGCCGTTGGATAGTTGTGCCTATTGGTTCCTGACCCGTTCTCTCGTAAAGGTGTTCGTTAGAGATACGATTGGGCCAGAAAATCCTTAAGATATTGCGCAGACACCTATTAACGAACGTTTGCAGCTTTCTGGTGATAGTAGTGGTCACTCTCCACGTGCTGCAACCATATAGCAGCACGGATTCAACGTTGGAGCGGAACAGTCTTATTTTGGTGCTCAAACTGATTGCATTGCTTCGCCATATTTTGAACAACATCCCGAACGCGGACTTTGCTTTGGCGATCCTGTTGGCTATATCCAGTTCGGTTCCACCATCGGTCGAGACAATACTCCCAAGATACTGGAAATCCTCTACTCTCTCTACCGGTTGTCCAGCAATGCATATTTGAGCCGATGAGTTAGTTCCAAGGCTGATGATTTTAGTTTTTGTCGTATTAATTTTCAGCCCGACGACACCTGCCTCCCTCTCCACATCTGCTGTCATTTGGTGGAGGTCCATAATTCTGTGGGAGAGTAAGCATACATCGTCTGCGTAGTCAAGATGCTTCAGTTGAGATGTAAGAGTCCATCGAATTCCTCCGTTTCCCGTCGACAAAGCTGCATGAAGCACATCGCTAATCACCAATAGGAATAATATTGGTGAAAGGATACAGCCTTGTCTTACCCTACTTTGGATCTCAAATTCCTCAGACAACCTTCCCCTGTGCAGAACGTGACATTTGGAGCCTTTGTATGTAGCTTTGATAATAGCAATTAGTTTATCGGGAATGCCTCTCCTGCGTAAGGCACGCCAAATAAACTCCCTGTTGACACTATCGAACGCCTTCTCAAAATCGATGAACAGCAGGTGCAGTGGCGATCGATATTCAACACACTGTTCGATGATAATCCGCAGGGTGTTGATGTGGTCGGCACAGGAGGATCCAGAGCGGAAACCTGCTTGTTCGGCATCGAGTGTGTCTTCGAGATGTTGTTTGATTCGCTCAAGGATGATTTTAGCTATTATCTTAGCTACAGCAGGCAGCACGCAGATACCCCTCCAGTTTCCGCATTCCATTAAATTTCCTTTCTTAGGAAGCTTGACGATCATTCCCTTTTTCCACTCGTTAGGAAAGCTCTCAGCTTCCCAAGCTCTATCTATAAGTGGAAGCAGAAGCTCAGCCGATGTTGTTGGCGTTGCTCGTAAGAGCTCTGCTGGAATACCGTCAAGTCCTACCGCCTTGTTGGTTTTGAGTGCCTTGATCGCGGTAATGATCTCATCTTTACTGGGAGTCGTGGTGCGTATTCGGGAACTTCTCACCTCGGGCATCTCAGTCTGATTTGGGAGCATGTCGCTAGCGAATACACGGTTCAAAACCGTAGCAAAATGCTCTTTCCATCTCTTGAGCTGGTCCTCATCCGAAATGAGCAAGGAGCCGTCTAGGCTTTTCACTAGGTATTGGCTGGAGCTGCGACCACCTGTCAGCTCTTTCGTGATTCTGTAGACAGTCCTGCTGTCGCACCTCCGTGCAGCTTCTTCTGCTTCTGTAGCCAGCGCGTTGATGTAGTTGCGCTTGTCACGTCGTACGCTACGCTGAACTTCTCTCATCTTCATGCGATATAGGGACTCTAGCTCGCTTCTCCCTGCTGCTGGGGTAGCTGCAACGCGAGCTTTTAGCTGTTTTCGTTCGTCAATCCGTCTCCAGGTATCCTCGGAAAGCCACGCCCTATGTCTTCCCTGCGATCGACCGACAATTCTTTCAGCACCAGATGTAAAAACATTTTTCACAGCACACCAATGGTCTTGGATGGTTGCGGGCATTGAGCTGCTGATTGCTTCCACACCTTGCGAAAAGTGCTCCCTTAATTGCTGGCGCACTGAGGGATCACTAAGTCTATCGATGTTGAACCTGGGCATTCTTGTGTTGTCGTGGGATCTTCGAACTGCAGCAGTGCGTAGTTGGAGAGTAGCTATCATAAGATGGTGATCACGTACTATCCCCACATCTGCCCCTCGTCTGTTTCGGACGTCCAGGAGACTGCTTCTAAAGCGGCGGCTGATAGCAAAATGGTCAATTTGGTTGGAGGTTGCTTGCCTGTCATTGGAAACCCAGCTGACTTTGTGGCAGGTCTTGTGCTCAAACATGGTGCCACCTATCACAAGGCGGTTGGCATTGCCGAAATCCACAAACCTTTCGCCGTTGTCATTGCGGTTGCCTAGTCCATGCTTCCCGATTACATGCTTGAGCCCTTCGTTGTCGCTGCCTACCTTGGCATTCAAATCCCCCATCACTATGACAATGTCTCCATTTGGTGTTGTGTTGAAGACGGCGCTTAAGAGATTGTAGAAGCTCTCCTTTTCGTCCTCAGACGAACTATTCGTTGGGGCGTAACACTGTATGATGGTGACGCGTCGTACTCTAGTCCGGAATCTGGCCGTCAAAATCCTATCACCATGAGGCTGCCAGGAAATCAGGCCCTTGCGTGCTGTTGTTGTTAGCAGTAGTCCGACTCCATATTCCCGCGGACTTCCGGATGGTCTTCCAGAATAGAGTAGTACAGTGTTACGCGTTGGAGACTGGTACTCGCCCGCTTCTAACCATCTTACTTCACTTACCCCCAAAATGTCCAGTTTATATCGCATGAATTCCTTTTCCAGTTGGAGGAATCTGGCATTGTAAGGACCTTCTCTTCCCGAGTCGAGGAGCGTCTTTACATTCCAGAAACCTATCTTTGTCCGGGTACAATAGCCAAAAGTCGTCAACATGTGATCAGTCCTTATCCGAGGCATAGTGTCGGTTTCAGTAGCGAGCTGGTTTCAGTAACGCAGGTTGCTGGCCCACGTTACCTAGCCTAGAATCAAGGCCCTAGACAACCCGCACTTACAATTTTGGCCTATACGTATAAGGGTTTATACGTATAGTTACCCGGGGACCACCACTAGGAGGTAAAGTAAGCACTTCATCACGAACTTGATTGTTGCGCTACTGGCCCAAGCCAAGTTTTGGGCAGTCAGTAGTTTCCCGATCAATCGCAATGCAGGTCCCCATTAGGTACGAGGAGAACCAATTGAGCATGAAACCTCTGAAACCTATTCGATCCAATTTTTGAAGCAAAATCGAATGGTCTACAGCAAGGCTGTCCAACCCGCGGCCCAAGGTAAGTATCAATGCGGCCCGAAAATATTTAGGGCTACTGAAGCATGTCCATTTTTCTGAGGAATGTTGTGACGCTTTTGTGCTACAGGTGCCAAGTAACAAATAACAGAAACAGGAACACAACAGAAAGCTCTTTCGTTATTATTTCGTAAAAATAAATATTATCATTTATTTCTGTTATCATCCTAGTCGTTACCTTAGTACAGGTAATAGTTTGGAGAATTTTCACTTCAGCATGGCCTCTGCGTCTCAACAAAAAGAAAGGAAAAAGAAATATATCGATGGAAGAAGGTTATTTAATGAAAAATGGACAGAAAACTACTTTTTTCTTGAGGTGAAAGGTGAGGCACTCTGCTTAATTTGTCGTGTTTCAATACCTGTCTTCAAAGAGTATAATTTGAAAAGACATTATGCACAAAAACATGCTTCCAAATTCGATGCATATCAAGGAATGTGTCGTAAAGACCAATTAGTGGTACTAAAAAAAGGTCTTACATCTCAACAAAAGTTACAACTCTGACAGAATCATTTGTGAAGGCTAGTTATGTAGTCGCAAATTTAATCGCCAAAAAATCAAAACCATTTTCTGATGGCGAGTTTATTAAGGAATGCATGGAAAGCGTGGCAGATATAATTTGTCCAGACAAGAAAGGTGATATTTCTAAAATCAGTTTGTCTCATCAAACTATTGCCAGAAGAATTGACGATTTTGGGAAATCTATCGAAAACGATTTGAAAAGTAAAACCTGTGGTTTTAAATTTTATTCTTTGGCCATGGATGAAAGTACTGATGCTACTGATACGGCTCAATTTGCCATTTTTATAAGAGACAAAATCAATAGATCTATATGAAGCAGTGAAAAAAACATTAACGCGCGGGATAGTTACGGATGGTGCCCCAGCTATGATCGGTAAAATGATGAAGTACCATTGTATAGTACACCAAGAAAATGTATGCGGAAAAGCTTTAAAAATGGATCATGTTATGCAAATCGTTGTCATCAATCTGTAAATTTTATAAGAGCCCGGGGATTGAATCATCGCCAATTCAAAGAATTTCTCAAAAATGTTGATGCTGAGTATGGCGATATCGTATACTTTACAGAAGTAAGGTGGCTCAGTCGAGGACAAATACTAAAAAAATTGTATGACATACTTAATGAAATCAAATCTTTTATGACATCGAAAGCTAAATCTGTGCCAGAACTTGACGAAGCCGATTGGTTTTTTTTTTTTTTTTGTTTTTTAAAAAGGAAACCCAAATCCCAGAGCACTCAGACTCTCCGGTCCATTGTACTACCAGGCAGGAACCTTTCTTTGGTGCAGTGGTTGGAAAAACTTCGATGTGATTCGTTTTTCCTTTATACTTGGGTGGCCCATGATTGCTGTTCCCCGCTGGGGCTTGAACCTGCACACATCGAAGCCGATTGGCTTACAGATTTAGCATTTTTGGTAGATTTGACTGCTCATTTAAATGACTTAAACACGCGTCTTCAAGGCAAAAACCAACTGATCACTACGATGATTCAAACAATAAACGCTTTCCAAGTAAAACTAAAACTATGGCAGGCCCAATTAAATGCAAGCAACTTTTTGCATTTCAGCACGTTGTCCAAACATATTCCCAAAAATGGGGAAAAATACGCCGGCTTACTTTTCAATTTGATACAAGAATTCGAAAATAGATTTCAGGATTTTCGGACAATTAATCAAAATTTTGTATTTTTGCGACTCCATTTGCAGTCGATATAGTTATGCTGCCAGCAAATTTTCAAATGGAATGCATAGAGTTGCAATCTGACATCCAACTTAAAGACAAATTTGATCACGTCTCTTTGTTGGACTTTTATAAATCATACCTGCCCAAAGGTAAATATACCGCACTGCACAGTCATGCGTTATTCATGTCATCATTGTTTGGAAGCACGTACATATGTAAACAACTATTTTCAAGAATAAAACATACTAAGTGTAAAACTAGAACATGTTGGATGAAAACCCTTGAGGACTGCCTAAGAATTGCAACCACGTCAATTGAACCAGATATTGACGCATTCGTTTTTCAACTTCAATGCCAAGTATCACATTCATTTTATGATATGGATTTATATATAAAATGTATAAAACAATGTTAAATAAATTTCATGTTCTTTTTTTTATAATGAACAAATTTATAAACTAATAAATTTTAAATTACTTAAACATGAAAACTATATATTTTACGTTTTTTTTTCGCTCGTCAGCTATGGTAATATACTTGTGGCCCAAAACACCATGTCTTCTTCCAACGTGGCCCAGAAAAACAAAATGGTTGGACACCCTTGGTCTACAGTATCGAATGCCTTGGTAATATCTATAAAAAGTGAAGCAGACACTTTTTTCATATTAAGGCTATCATAAATTCGACTGCAAAACTTCAGAAGTGCATCTTCAGTAGATTTTCCAGCTCTAAAACCAAATTGCTTTGGGCTAAAGAAAGAAGTGCCATCCAAGAAAGCAACAATCCTAGCTTTTACAGCCTTTTCAAAAATTTTTGACAAAACTGGAAGCAGAGAAATCGGTCTGTAGTTAATCAAATCATTGCTGTTGCGTTTTTTAAAAATAGGAATAACCTCAGCAATTTTAAGACTATCCGGAAACTTTCCACTGTAGATACTATTATTAAAAATATGGGCAAGGACATGAACAATATTAAGTGCAATTTTCTTTACAAAAGAACTCGAATAACTATTGAGGGTTGAAGAGTTGGAACATTCCATTGCATTAATAATTCTGGATAATTCAGTACCTATGATTGGATCATAGAAGAAGCTACGAGCAGTGCTACTTTCACGATTACAACAGCCTACTGGGCAATTTCCAATAGTGGAATTGATACCAGCATCACTAATGGTATTTAGAGCAACACTTGTAAAGTATTTATTGAAAATATTTGCTTTTTCAGTAGTGCTTGTATAGTCTCTGTTATTGTAAGATAACACAGTAGGAAGAGCGGAATGAACATTTTTATTGAGCAACTCAGACACAACTCCCCATTCCTTTTTTAAGTTTCCTTTGGCTCTATGAAATTTATTGAGATAGTAATTATCCTTACACGATTGAATGTCAGCAGCAATTTCCTTGGAAAGATTTTTGTATAAAATTTTGTATTGATTATTATGGGGATATGTATTGCACTATATTCTCATTTTATTTTTGTTGTCCATCTTCTCTAGCAAATTATTCGACATCCAAGGCTTGAGTCTTTTAAATTTTCTTCTGTCCATTGCCAGTGACAGAATACAACTTCCGGCTTTCTCTTTGAGTATAATACAAAATACATCGAAAGCTGCGGATGGGTCATTTTGACTGTATACATCTATCCAGTTTTCATGAGAAAGACATACATTCAGAGCATCAAAGTCAATTTGTTGACCGATCTTAAAGGGAATATATTTACTATCACAAGGTAGTTCAACCCTGTCATAGTAAAAGAATAAGGCTGTCAAGCAATGATCTGATATTCTAAAATCAGATGTGGAACTACAAAGAGCAAATTTTGTTTTGCGATCTAATCTACCAAAAATATGGTCAATACAAGTTTGTGTTTGAAGATTTATTCTAGTAGGTTCCATAAAGCAAGATTCTAATCCATTAGCAGACAAAATAGACAGGTAGTTAAAAACATCAGACGTATCACTTAGAATATCAAAATTAAGATCTCCTAACATAAATAAATTTTTAGAATCCTCTGAGTTCAAACAGGTACTTAACTCCTCCAGAAAAACACCTTTACTTATATTATGAAGTCTGTAAAAGCACATAAAAGCAATTTTGCAACCCTCAAACGAACAACATACCCTCAATCCATCAGCACTAGCCAGATTATAGTTTTTAAATTCTGGTTTTAGGAGTTCATTAACAAATACAAATACTCCACCTGCAGCATAGGAGTCATTACATTTAGCATGGGGAATGTAACCGGGTATATTGTACAGCTCTTTTTCATGATCAAATATCCAAATTTCAGAGAGAAATATGCCATCAGAAACGCCGCGACTGATGTGCTGGGTCTCGCTCGCCCACCAACGCGAAACCCCTGGTTTGACGAAGAATGCCGGCGAGTGCATGGAGCAAAACAAGAGGCATACAAAGCGGCGCTGCGGCGGAAGACGAGAGCTGCTCGTGAGCTCTACGAGCAAAAGAGACGGGAAGAACATCGGCTTCTCCAAAAGAAGAAGAAAGAGCATGAGAAGCGAGCGTTTCTGAATATCGAGAGCCTATACTCCAGGAACAATGTGCGGAAGTTTTACCAAAAGGTAAAAAGAACGTGTCAGAGGAGCAATACCCGTACAGAAACCTGTAGAAATGAAAATGGAAACCTCGTAGTAGAATCACAATCAGTGCTGAGAATATGGAAAAACTACTTCTGCAGACTGTATAACGGCGACGAAGACCAACATCCCGCTGTTAGGCAGAATGAACCATTCAACATAGACGATGATAGTCAAAATATCCGTCCACCTGACCAAAACGAAGTGAGGATAGCAATATCCAAGCTAAAATCCAACAAGGCTGCTGGACCTGACGGCTTACCGGCCGAACTTTTCAAGGCAGCTGGGGATGAATTGGTAGAGTGCATACACCAACTCATCTCTAAGATTTGGTCAGACGAGTGTATGCCTGATGAATGGAATCTCAGCATTGTTTGCCCGATCCACAAGAAAGGAGACCCCCTCAACTGCGCCAATTATAGAGGCATCAGTCTCCTCAACATCGCATATAAGATCTTTTCTGCGATATTGTGTGAACGCCTGAAACCTTTTATCAACAGCCTTATTGGACCCTATCAGTGCGGTTTCAGGCTAGGAAAGTTCACCATCGATCAAATCTTCACACTTCGACAGATCCTGGAGAAAACCCAAGAATTCCAAATCGATACTCACCACCTCTTTATCGATTTCAAGGCCGCCTATGACAGCATCTATAGAGAAGAGCTTTATAGAGCCATGTCTAGTTTTGACATCCCTGCCAAACTTGTCCGTCTGTGCAGGCTGACGATGGAGAACGCTCGCTGCTCCATCAAGGCCGGTAATGACCTCACCGAGACCTTTGATGTCAAAAAAGGCTTTAGACAAGGTGACGCGCTGTCATGTGACTTCTTCAATATTGTACTTGAACGGATTGTGCGGAACTCACAAGCCAACACCGGAGGCACAATCTATTACAAGTCTGTACAACTGCTTGCATACGCCGACGATATAGACATTATCGGAAGATCTCAGCGGGCTGTCACCGGCGCTATTGCAAGCATTGAGGCGGAAGCGGCCAAAATGGGTTTGGCGATAAACGAGGGCAAAACCAAGTATATGCTGTCAACTAGAAGGGAAAACCAACACCGACGAATTGGACAAAACGTCACCGTGGGCAGCTATAACTTCGAGGTAGTAAGGGACTTTGTCTACCTTGGCTCTGTTATAAATTCTACAAGCAAGATCAGCCCAGAAATCAATCGAAGAATAACTCTTGCCAATCGCTGTTTCTTTGGGCTTATAAGGCAATTCAACAGTAAAGCCCTATCTCGAACAACTAAGGAGACTCTGATCATCCCAGTCCTGCCTTACGGCGCTGAAACATGGACTTTATTAAAAGAGGATGAAGATATCCTTGGTCGCTTCGAGAGAAAAATTCTTCGTAAGATTTTCGGTCCCGTTTGCGTTGACGGGTTTTGGAGGAGAAGATTCAATCACGAACTATACGAGCTGTACAGCGACATCGACCCAGTAAAAAAATTGCGTATTGGACTTCTGAGATGGCTAGGACATGTAGAGCGAATGGACACCAATGCTCCGACCCGCAGAGTCTTCGAATCTAACCACGAGGGACGACGCAGTAGAGGGAATCATCGCCGTAGGTGGCGCGCACAAGTTCAAGGGGACCTCAACCAACTTGGAGTGCGCAACTGGAGGCAATTAGCTAAAGACCGAGCTAAATGGAGAGGCTTATTGGTTGAGGCCCAGGTTCACCCCGAACTGTAGCGCCACCTAAGTAAGTAAGTAACATAGGCTCTATGGTCAGCTCCGCAAATGAATCAGTAGGGAGATCACGCGGAGAATTACTCTTGCCAATCGTTGTTTCTATGGGCTAAAACGGCAATTGAGTAGCAAAGCCCTATCTCGAACTACTAAGGTAACTCTTTATAAGACTCTAATCATCCCAGTCCTGCTGTATGGCGCAGAGGCATGGGCTTTGACAAAACCGAATGAGGATGCCCTTGGTTATTTCGAGAGAAAAGTTCTTCGAGCGATGTTTGGTCCCGTCTGCATAGACGGTGAGTGGAGAAGAAGGTACAATGCCGAACTATATGGCCTGTACAAGGACATCGACTTAGCCAGAAGAGTTCACATACAGCGACTTAGATGGCTGGGTCATTTAGAGCGGATATAGCCCAACGTTCCCGCCAAGAAAATCTTCGAATCCACCCCGGATGGTCGGCGCAGTTTCGGGCGACCTAGTGGTAGTTGGCGCAAACAAGTGGAGGGGGACCTCAACCAACTTGGCGTGCACAGCTGGAGGCAGCCGGCTCATAACTCTCGCTTGAGAGGTTTGTTGGTTGAGGCCCAGGTCCACCCCGGACTGTAGCGCCATCTTAGTAAGTAAGTAAGTAAGTAACATTCAAATCCTCGATTATGTTCACCGGTTTGCAAGAGAGAGGTATATTTTTTGCCATAACACGTATTGGCCTGATCTGTTTGTTTTTGTATGTGTGCCAATTGCATTTCATTTCATTAAGTGCTTTGGAGAGCATTTTATATCCATCTCCATCCTGGCCAAAACCGCAGTAAGACTGAGAGAAGGCCGATTGTGGTCATAGAGCCCTTACGGCCATGCCTTCATTTCGCCCCGATGGGTACTACCAGCGGATCGATGGAAACTGATCACATGAACCGGTTGCTAGCATTTGCTACCAGAATGCTTGACAGAATGTACTGGAAAAACCCAAGAACCATGAAGCCTTCTATACCGACGGTCCTAAGATGGACGTTGGCACGGTAGCCAGAGTTTATTGCGAAGCCCTGGGAATAAATCACTCATTAAGAATAAGCGACGACTGCAGCGTCTTTCAAGTCGAAGTCACAGGCATTATACAGGCTGCTGAAATTATACACGAGAGTTGTATCGATCACTGCCTATTTAGATAGCCAGGCAGCTGTTAAGGCTCTGGACTCTGTAATTATGTCGGAGGCTTGCGAGGATCTGGAAATCACTTTTAAACGAGATATCTAGAGCCAATGCGGTGACCCTCTGCTGGATACCAGGGCATATGGATATCGAAGGAAACGAAAGGGCTGACGAGCTTGAAAGGGTCGGCGCTGCATGTATCGCGTGCTCTCCCTTTTGTAGTGATCCCAATAAGTTCTTTACGGCAGAAAATAGAAGATAACAATACGTGTCGAGCAAACAGACGCTGGGTTCATCTGAACACATGCGCAACGGTCAGGGCGCTATGGCCGGCCCTTAGCCAGAAGAGATCCACCTCTCTGGTGAAACTTACCCATCATTCCGGGTCACTTCCGGCATAATTACTGGTCACTGTGCCATTGGCATTTATGCGGAACGACTCGGTGTACTGCAAAACGATTATTGTACAAATTGTAGTGATGAAGACGAAATTGAATCAGTTCATGTGATTGTCCTGCGATGAATCAGCTGGAGCTGGAGACGTTAGGTAATATTGACCTGATAAACCTCCTGAGATTCCTATCATTATCTGGGTGGTTCTGACAGCGGACCTTCTTTGCAGAGTTTCCAGAGTTAAATGATTGGGCACAATGGACCCGTACTGTTGGTCTGAGTGAGCAGTGACTCTTGGTCACAAGGCACCCATCTACCATACACCACTGCCTTGATTCTTTCTCTGTCTAAAGTGAAAAGGATTTTATTCGTGACTATCAGCCATAGTAGAGGTGAGATAACACCGCCCTGGGGTGTTCCCCTACTGCCAAATTTGGTTATATTGCTATTGCCTAGTGTTGCCTGAATAATTGTAGTGCTAAGCATAGAAACGATCCATTGACTTAGATTGCTTTCTATTCCCAGCTCCGTAAGGGACTCTAAGATTGCGTCAGTGTGTACGTTATTAAAAGTTCCTTCTATGTCTAGAAAGGTAGCCAGGTAGCCATACACTTTGTAGTGTATGGAGTTTTCTATAGTCCGCACTATCTCGTGAAGAGCTATCTCTGTTGATCTACCTTTGAGGTATGCGTGCTGAGCTTTGGAGTGGAATGGTTCTATTTTGCTTCGCAAATGGTTGTCTAGGAGTCGCTCGAGAGTCTTCAGTACAAAGGAAGTTAGACTGATTGGTCTGACATCTTTCGAGTCTGCCTGCCTGCCTTTGGGATCAAAATAACTCTCACTTGTCTCCGTGAAGGGGGCACGTGGTTGTTTAGTAAACAGCTCCTGAAATCGGCGTGAGCCATGTAATTGCTAGGTCTTGCAACCTCTGTAGTATAATGGGTAGAATGCCGTCCAGGCCCGGGGATTTATAAGGAGCGAAACTGTTTAAGGCCCAGGAAATTGGTTCCTCTGTAATAATGGGTAGAAGGTTTTCCCAGGTATTAGATTGTGTGCGCCGAGAGTTTGTATGCTCTGCGCTATTATCTGTGCAACCGGGCAAATTGGTGCTTATCAGAAGTTCTAGAGATTCTGCTGTTGACTTAGTCCATTCCTCATCCATCCTTCTAAGAAGGGATGGATTGGAGTGTTCTTTCGGTAGAATTTTACTGAGTTTTGCAGAGTCCTTAAGGGTCTCTGTGGATTAGCAGTATTCTATCCATGACTGTCTTTTAGCCACTCTGACAGATTGTTTATATTTTCTAAGGCAGTTTTTATAAGGCTGACAGTATTTACACATATGGCAGATATTGACGACTTCTCTGGTCAATTTTCTAGGACATGAGAGTTCCTCGTTCCACCAAGGTGGGAGTACACAACGTCAGTAGTTTTCATATACCAGTGTTTCTAATGGAGATTTGTTTTGTGTAAGTCTTGGCAACTCTTTTCTCAACTTTCTCTGTTTTTATTTTTATCCAATTCCCTTTACTTACACGCACAAGTTGCACGAAATACAAGTACATCTGTTGCAAGAGGTTTTGCTTCACTTTATTGAAAGTTTAGCAACCACCAGCCAATTCAAATATTTTAGTTTAATGGTTTGCATTGCAAGAACATGATTCATGCAACGCTCGTCTCTTTATTAAAATAAAACCAGAAATACTGACGTTTATTTTGAAACATTACCTACATACAATTTGCCTGTCACACGTCACGTCAAAATAAAAATAAAAATTATCGACATGCGCAGTTCCAACACATTTCCATTTGACCACATCATCCAAATATTTATTAATAATGTATTCGACTTCGAAAGCATGCCACGTATTCATTTGTTGTTAATTCTCTTTCTTTGTTTTTCAGAATAGAAAACAGTATAACGGTGTACATTCAACTGACGTGTATAAATAAATTTCCCTCAAATAAACCACCACAAGTTGAATTTCCACCACTCTGCGCCTGAACGCTGAACATTTGTGCAAATTCACTTCCACCTGACATCTGACAGTTCTCGGAATTGCGCGATTACACCACAAGTCCCTGGGGTTAGTTATTGTGACATAAAACCTTGTTTTCTCCCGTAAATCCAACGAAATAACTTAAAATTACATGTGATTCTAATGTATTTGAGGTTTATTCATCCGATTATCATAACCAATAGCATTGTTCGTTTCAGAAAAACACCAGAATCCCGACATAACCATGAACAGTTTGGGTTCCGACTGCAATGAACTGAAGAAGCAGTACGATGCGTGCTTCAATGCCTGGTTCTCGGGGCGATTTCTACGCGGCGACACCGATGATACGGTCTGCTCCCAGATGTTTAAGGTCTACCAGGAGTGTGTCAAGGTCAGTAGATGCATATTTTCTGCGAAAATTCAATGAAAATGCGGGTTTCCTCCAGCAGAAGGCAATGCAGGACCACAAGATCGAATTCCGGGAGGTTGAGGGCGATTACACTACCGGGGACTTTAAATCGTCCGACAAGACGACGAGTTGACCTGAGCTGAGCGAAGGATTGGCTGAAACAGCCCCGGAAAGACGGCGAGTTAGTAGCATTTAGCGTTTCCCTGCGGACACCCACCCGTGGCTCCGCTGCTTAAAGTTATTTTTCGTTTCTCTAGGGATTCTCGTGTATATTGTCAAAACTACCAATTAAATGTGTAAATAGTTTACTTTTTATTGAGTCTTTTGATTGAAATGGTGCACTGGCCCATGAAGGTGCGCTCGCGGAGGTAGTTCCCCCGGCGGGGACACGACTTCTCGTTGTGGCGCGCGGTTCGTCGGCAAACCAGGCAGAGGAGGGACTTCTTGGACGACATCTTAGGTGGCCTTCTCACTGCCTGACAGTGGTACTCGTTGTGGCCAATTTGCCGGCAGATCCAGCAGCGAATCTTTCGTTGGTACTCGGCGCAGTTGTGGTCCTCCTTCTGAGTGCATCGTCGGCAGGCGAAGCAGTGGACGTAGTTTGGCTTCACACACGTCCGACACTGCGAACAGTGGCGGTAGGTATTGCCATTCTTCGAGGGACACACCCCACAGAGGCTGCAATGAATATTCTCTTTCGCTGTCCACCGGCGACAGGGATGGCAGTACTTGTAGCCCTCAGCCAGGGGTAGCGCAACCATCTCGAGAGGTACATTCGTGAACAACCTGACTGGACTGCCTAGCTTTCGGCCCTTGGCGCCGTTGCTGTAGCTCTCGTGGTTCGTGTAGTTGATCTTGTAGTCGCTCATGTCCATCTCGGGCATTGCCTCGCGGATGTACGACTCACAGAAGTAGGGGTAGACCCAGAACACGGCAGGTATTCTCTGATTCACATTCAAAGCGCGATAGAGGCTGGTGACTTGCTTGATGCTGTTGGCAACGACTTCCGTCCGGCAGCCGAAGGGGGGATCAGTGAAGATCGCGAAATTGTCGTCTTCCTCCGACGTGAGGAATCGCTCGAAGGCGAGGCGTTGCTTCTCCTCGAAGAAGTGATGGTTGCACATGTTGTACCAAGCAAACTGGTCGTCGTCGTAGAAATAGAAGTACCGATGGTCAAAGTCGAGAAGGAAGGAGTCTGTACCGCCGTTGGCCTTCAAATGTGCGTGCAATCGTGGTGCACCAATACAGATTACTTTGCTGAAACAGAAAACCACTGTCATGTGCCATTTGATGGGCCTACGATCTGATACTCACTTGATCTTGCAGCTCTCCAGGCAAGAGGCGAAGAAATTTAACGATTTGTCGTCGAAGAAGTACTGGGCTTCGACTTTGTCGTTGTCGAGGGGCTTCAGGAAACTGGTGGGATTGATGAACATCTCGTCGGTGATTCCCTGGAACGTGTGATGATCGGTGTGCAGTTCTGACTCCTGCTGGACGTACGGCTGGTTGCAGTTGTGGCAGAAGTTGCGGTATTCCCCTGGAACGGATTTTATCTGAAGGAAAAGTTGTTAAAGAAGGGTTTGAAGTTCTAGCAATAGAGGCGCCAGAGTGGAATGCCACTCATGCGATCCTCTTCAGCTCGCGATCATCTAGCTGTTTCGGGACAGTGGACAGAAGCAGCCGCCAGTAAGAGCCAGTTCAGGCATTTTCCCTTAATAGGCCGTCGCTGGCGGTAGTTTCTCTGTTTCCCAGTAAAAGCCCCACAACTCCATCGCTAAGAAGTGTCTCCAAGCGTAGACTTCGCCGTTGACTGGGATTCAGTGCCCGTATCTCTCAAGAAACTTACCTTTCTCCTCAGTTTCTTGTAATCGTACGTCTCCACGGGATACCTTCTCTTCCTAAGCCCTTCGGCCATCTCCTTCAGATTCGTGTGATATCCACAAGCCCTCTTGTCCCGAAACGCCGAGCATGCGAAGTACCCCTCATCCGGGCTTGATGTTTTGTAGAAATACAGCATCGGACCGTGAGGGCAGTGCGGATGTGTGCCAGCCTCCTCTTCGCATTTTACCAATAATTTGTCGGGTTTATTCATTTTTTATTGTTTAATTCAGAAATTAACGGAAAACCACTCGAGAACTTGAACAAGATCACAGAACTTTCGAAAACAACTAAAAACAAGGCGCGCGCCGACACTAAGCTGACAGATGTCACTTTGGCAGCTGCTTGTCAACTTTTTAATTTTTTTTTTCTTTTTTTGAGCACGTGCGTCTGGGGAGGGAAGATCTGTTCGCTTCGACTATTTTAGTTGTTTTAAGAGAGGCGTTACATTTAAATAGAAAAAGAAGGTGTTTGTCGCACTCATTTAAGCACATGATTGATGTGAAACTTCAGCTCAATAAAACGAACTATTTAGATGCACAAACCATACTATACTATACTTGGGCCTTGAACGCACTACGACCTCGAAGAATTACTGCGACAGACCGGTGTTTAGCCGAGAACTGGGTTAAGGCTCTTGATAAACCTCAACGAAGCTCCAGACTTAATGTTCCAAATGTCTGAGGGGCACAGTAAAACCCGCCAGGTGAGGGGAAGTCTTTTTCTTGTATGCCAAGGGGCGTTCACAAAGAATACATTCTGCCGTAGCTTTTTACTCGGCCAATAGAATAATCAGGAAAACTTGGGGGCCGAAACCAAAATCATCCTCTAGATGTATAAAGGGTGAGTCAGCAGATGGTGTGGATGTTGGCTGACAATTACTGTCATTTATTGAACTCAATTTGATTAATGTTATCGACAAGTATCAAGCACAATCTTTGGCAATTTCAGTCATGGAGTCATTTACCACGCAGCGGCGAAAATTTTGTTATTCAATCTTATTACGAAAACGGGCGATGTGTAAAAGTAACATTTCGTAAAATTCGTGAATTTTTTTGTCAACATAATCGCCGTAGTGGCGTGGCAAAATCGCATCATCACCTCCTCGCGGTGCCCGCTGGATAGCTACCTGATAGTGAACTAACGATGAGCGTATGCTGAGTCTGACGATATATGTGCAGCTGAACACTCAGACCTGCGTAAGCACATCTGGGTGAACTTCAGCGCGCATATGTTTAACCGGACGAGGCACCTCTTGTTGACCTGATTGGCTGAAATACGCGTTTCAGAAGTCCAGCAAGAAGTCCTCAGAAGGAGGGCGTGCGGCGGATGAATTCTCCCGATGGAATCAACGGTGACGTCTACAGACCAGCGGATACCTTACCCGAGCTACTTCGACATATTTGGAGCTGAGGTCTGTAAGGATTTTCAATACTACGTCAGGGTATTGAAAAAGAGATGGTGGCGGATGAACCCTTAATGGGCCAACGGCAACGCTCATATCCTCGAAGTGGGTTACTAGGATCGGTGTATCTGACCTCTTGTCCTACGGGTAAAAAAAAAAGGATCTGGTCCTCCAGGTTGGGGGTTGTGACGTGGGTTTAACTTCCCTACCACGTAAAAAAACCTTCGGTTACGAAGCAACCAACAGCCTCGGATATAGATGATTTTACTGTTGACGACCCAAAAAAACGTAAAAAGGACAACAATCTTCGTGTCTGCACGTGGAATGTTAGGTCCCTCTACAAACCACGTGCAGCCGAACAGCTTGCTGAGGCCCTAAAGTGTCTCAAAGCAGACATTACCGACATCCAAGAAGTGCGATGTGATGGGCCGGGCAAAGGGAGTATGAAAAACAGCGACATCTACTACGGCGATTGCATCTTTGACATCTACAGCGTATATTCGGGTGCGGATTTATCATTGGAGGCAGACTTAGGCAAGAAGTCTTGAGTTTCCGGCATGAGAACGATCGTCTTATGACTATCCGCATCAAGGCTAAATTTGCCAACATTAGCCTAATATGTGTTCACCCCCCTTATGAGGAGAAGGAAGACGCGACAAAGGATGACTTCCATCAGCTCTTGGACGTATGAGCAATGCCCTTGCCACGACGTTAAAATTATCCTAGGTGATTTTAACGCAAAGCTAGGAAGAGAAGACGTCTTTAGTAGCGTGGTCGGAAAACACAGCCTGCACGACATCACATCTGGCAACGTACTCAGGCTAATCGACTTTATGGCGGGGCGAAATTTTGTCGTAGCTAGTACGCGGTTCCCACGTCTCGATATTCACAAAGGAATATGGCTCTCCTTTGATCAATCGAAAAACTGTCAACCAAATCGATCACATTGCGATCCAAACAAGGCACTTTCCAGTATTCTGGGTGTCCGGACTTTCCGAGGCGCCAACGGAAACTCGGATCACTACCTAGTTGTAGCCAAGGTACGGATGCGGATATCCAGAACAGAGCGAAATCAACGAAATACTGTGAGGAAATTTGACGTCGGACGGCTACAATCGCAAGAGACCGCCAGAGGCTTTGCCGATCGAGTTTCTCTTAGTCTTAATCTAAGTCCTATGCCGCCAACAGCAAATGTGGAAGACCAATGGCAGCGTTGCCAACAAGCCATCAGAGATGCCGCCTCTGATGTACAGGGTTTCTCTCAGCCACCACAACGAAACCCCTGGTTTGATGAGGAATGCCGGCAAGCACATGCAGCAAAACAAGAGGCGTACAAAGCGGCGCTGCATAAAAGGACTAGAGCTGCTTACGAGCTCTACGTGCGCAGGAAAAAGGAGGAGCATCGTCTTTTAAGGAAGAAAAAAAGGAGCATGAGAAGCGCTCGAACGAGGAGATTGAGAGACTTTATTGCAGGAATGATGTTTGAAAATGTTACCAAAAGGTAAAAAGAACATGCCAGGGTTTCAAAACCAGAACAGAAGCCTGCAGGGACGAAAATGGCAACATAGTAGTAGAATCGCAGTTGGTGCTGAGGTTATGGAAGGAACAATTCTGTAGACTGTTAAACGGCGATGATTACCAATATTCCGCTGTCAGGCAGAATGAGCCAATCAACAGTGACGATGGCAGTCAAGATTCCCGTCAACCCGATCAGAAGGAAGTGAAGATAGCGATATCGAAACTCAAATACAACAAAGCTGCTGGAGCCGACGGCCTTGCCGCTGAACTTTTCAAGGCAGGAGGAGATGAGTTGGTAAGGAGCATGCACCAGCTCATCTGTAAAATCTGGTCGGACGAAAGTATGTCCGATGAATGGAACCTCAGCATCGTTTGCCCGATCCTCAAGAAAGGAGACCCTCTGAACTGCGCCAACTACAGAGGTATAAGTCGCCTCAACATCGTACATAAGATCCTGTCTGCCGTACTATGTGAACGCCTAAAACCGATCGTCAACAACCTGATAGGTCCTTATCAGTGCGGTTTCAGGCCGGGAAAGTCCACCATTGACCAAATATTCACACTACGGCAGATCTTGAAAAAAACCCATGAATATAAAATCGATTCTCACCACCTTTTCATCGATTTCAAAGTTGCCTATGATAGCATGTATAGAGACGAGTTATACATAGCCATGTCCAGCCTTGGCATCCCTGCCAAGCCCGCCCGTTGGTGCAGAATGACGATGGAGAACTCTCGCTGCTCCATTAAAGTCGGTAAGAACATCACTGAACCGTTCGATGTCAGGAAAGATCTTAGACAAGGTGACGCGCTATCATGCGATCTCTTTAACATAGTACTTGAGAGAATTGTACGAAACTCTCAAGCCAACCCCGGAGGTACAATCTTTTACAAGTCTGTACAACTACTCGCTTCTGCCGATGACATTGACATAACCGGAAGAACTCAGCGGGCCGTCAATGGGGCATTTACGAGTATTGAGATCGAGGCAATACAGATGGGTCTAGCGATCAATGAAAGCAAAACAAAATATATGCTGTCTACAAAAAAGGACACCCAATATCGGCGTCTTGGACAGAACGCCACAATAGACAGATATAATTTTGAGGTAGTAAAGGATTTTGGCTACCTAGGCTCTATGGTGAACTCCGCAAATGACATGAATGGAGAGATCACACGAAGAATTACTCTTGCCAATCGTTATGGGCTAAAACGGCAATTGAGTAGCAAAGTCCTATCTCGAACTACTAAGGTAACTCTTTATAAGACACTAATTATCTCAGTCCTGCTGTATGGCGCAGAGGCATGGGCTTTGACAAAACCGGTTGAGGATGCCCTTGGTTATTTCGAGAGAAAAGTTCTTCGAGCGATCTTTGGTCCCGTCTGCATAGACGGTGAGTGGAGGAGAAGGTACAATGCCGAACTATACGGCCTGTACAAGGACATCGACTTAGCCAGAAGAGTTCACATACAACGACTAAGATGGCTGGGTCATTTAGAGCGGATGGAGCCCAACGTTCCTACTAAGAAAGTTTTCGAATCCACCCCGGATGGACGGCGCAGTAGAGGACGACCTCGCGGTAGGTGGCGCAAACAAGTGGAGGGGGACCTCAACCAATTTGGCGTGCGCGACTGGAGGCAGCTGGCTCGTAGTCGTGCTACCTGGAGAAGTTTGTTGGTTGAGGCCCAGGTTCACCCCGGACCGTAGCGCCATCCAACTAAGTAAGTAATGTGCTTGGAGTGACTCCGGGCTAGGGCCTTTTGAAGGCGAGCCACGGCAGGGAAGCTTGGAATACGTTCACAGTGTGTTCTCCAAGATTCGCGTTTAGATTTCCTAAGTTCTCTGTCACATGTTTTTAGAGTTTCTTTGTAAAGGTACCATTCGCCACTGATTTTAGCTCTATTGAATAACTTTCTAGTTTCACGCTTAAGTGACTCAAGACGCTTATTCCTCCATGGTGCATCGCGGCTGGTCTTTTTCTTTGCTTTAGCACAGTTGCCTTCATACGCGGTAGAAATGGTTTTTCGAAGGTGTTCTGACAACTCTGGAATGGTATTTATAGGATTCAAGGAGCGACTAAGTTCTGCCTTGAGGATAAACCGATATGAATCCCAATTAGTGTGCCTAGGGTTGCTGTAGTCAAACGTGTCATCCATGAAGACCCCTATCTCAAATTTAATGTAGTTATTATGACGAGGTATCGACATGGAGACCTCGTCAGACACGTGTCAGTTAGTGATGAAATTACATGTGAATGGGTTTGACAAAGTAATATCTAGTACCTCTTGGCGAATGATGTAAGTAAACGTAGGAACGTTTCCCCTATTCACCACGACCATGTTGTTAGTACATACAAATTGAAAAAGCGATTCACCTCTTTGATAATATCCGAACTGCCTCAGGCTGTGTGATGTGCGATGGCATCACAACTGATGATCCCCGGTAACTTTCTGGCACGGCAGTAAGCCATCAAGTACCCTATCTTGTTGGGTGGTGCCTCAATTGTGTCCCCAGGAAAATAAGCGGAGGCAAAGACAACCTTCCTGCTTCCACTTCCTTCCTTCCTTTGATGGCTCCCTCGAGTCAACATCTTCCTTGATGAAACGTCTATTCAGCATGAAAAATGCTGCCCTAGCGTTATGCAGGTTGATTTGAAGGCACTTGAACTGCCTTCTGAATAGTAGTGGAGGATTCATTCTATTGTTTACGCCCGGTGGGGCATTTTCCTGGTCCTGCTGCTATTCAATAGCGCAGCTTCCTCGGAGTTTTTTCTCACTCACTTTCTTAACCTTCCAGATGGGGGGGGGGGGGGGGGGTGTAGCGTCTCTCGCTATGCCTTGAGGTGTAATCCACCTCCCGTAGCGGTTTATGTCTGGCTCTGAGGGGCTAGGATGGATCGTCGCGCCGATGGTTTGGCAGCACAATTGAAGCCCCAGTCGATGTACTTTCTGGCAGCCGTTTGTTTGCGGATGCCACCTCAGTGCTGCTGGCATCACTTTTGCGAGTAGTGGAGCTGGCAGGATTTTCTTTTTCCATCCTGCCAGTCGGGGTTTCGGCGGGTCTATGTTGCTCTTGCTCTTTGTTTCTCAGACGAAGCTGAACGGACCCAAAGTCGTAACCTATCTCATCTCCGATTTTGGAGTGGTGTAAGGCTATTGCCGGATATAAAGCAAAGATGACCTCCACGGCACGGCTGCTCGCTGAACTCTATTAAGCATTCTCCAGTCGTCTACTCTTAGCCCTTAGGCCTTTGATTAGGCCCAGCAAACGCTCGTTCGTATCCTTACCAGGAAAGTAGCCGACAAAAATTTGGGGGCGCGGAACTTCTCCCTCGTCCTCAGCTTTCACCTGAGCATCTTTCGAAAGCTTCGTTCTGGGCACTATCGCCTTGACCCAGTCTGCTGTTGCTCTGTTCTTGCAGCTAAAAAGAAGCCTAGAAACTGAGGCCTGCAGACAGAAATTGAATGATGCGGGTAAGACACCCGGCAAGAGCAACCAAATTGAAGAAGCGAAAGGGACAAGATTCTTATAGTGAAACTGCTGCCTCCTCGCTTACGACACGAATTCGAAAAGCTGGCAATGATCACAGAATGACCCGCGCCGAGTGCAAACACTGCGAAGATAAACTGTACTTACTTATGTCCTGTATCCCTTTGTGGATCCTAGGGCCTCTACTACACCTACGCGCCATTGTGTACGGTTTCTGGCAATGTGTGAAGATCAACTGTGGCAGCTAGTTTCGGCAACAATTGTTTGCATTCAAGTGAAGGGTTGTACACTAAAGAGCGGAATCTTTGTGGTGAAGTGCTGATGTGGTGAGTGCTGGTACTGTAAGCTTTTCATCGCTGAAGTACTTGCTTGGCTTTCTTGGGAAGACTCTGAACCTCTGGAGTGAGTGATGGTTTGTAAGGATCGGTCCTCAATGAAGATGCACTTAGACCAGAAGTAGGTCCATTGTGTTGCCGATATGTTACCCTCTTACTCTGGGAACCATTTGCTTCGTTGTATGAAAGCGTTAAATTTGGCCATGCAGGCGTTGCTGAGATCACTCAGATCATGGAAAAGGTATTCACCTAGGGTGGCTTTCCTAATGCCGGCGAGCGCATAGGAAGTGCCTAGTGGTTTCTTCCTCCTCTTCATCCCTACAGATTCTGCAAAAATCGTTGTAGGTGATGCCTAGTCTTTAAGCATGTCTCCCTACAACGCAGTGTCCTGTGAGAACGTTTCCTATTTCGGAGGGAGTACCTATCTTGTCTTTCAAGACCCCGATGGATGTAGATTTGTTAAGTATTGGCCAAAGTTGACCAGCGGTGTTGCATTGGCCTAGATATTGCCATCGGAGATTGGCCACTTTCTCCGCGTCAGTTTCGTTTAAAGTACATAAAACGTTGGCGCTTCGATGCCGATAATCCTTGTGCTGTTTGCGCCAGAGGAGCCTTGTTGGACCATTCGCCAGCTACACAATTCCCTGGTATGTCACAGTGACCTGGTATCCCGAAAAGGGTGAGGTTGTACTGACCAGCTATCTCGTTAAGTATCGAGCGGCAGTCTTCCACTGCCTTAGTTCTCCGAGTGCTGGATGCGAAGGATTTGATGGCTGCTCGACTATCGACGTAGATAGCAATATCCGATTTTGATAGTGTATTAGCCGCTAGCCAGTCAGCGGCTTGACGAACAGTGGCAACTTGAGCTTGAAGAACACTGCAATGGTTTGGAAGGTTAAACGAGAAGTGTATATCCAGGTCTTCTGAGAAGATTCCGGCACCAACTCCATCTTTGGTTTTGGACCCGTCCGTGAAAATTAACAGCGATTCGTTGTATAGGACATTGCGTTGCATCCACTTAACTCTGTCCGGTAATGAGTGGATGTAGCCTCTGTTAAAGTTATATTCAGTGGGCAGGTGGTCAGTGGAAGTGGGGAGATGACGGTGCATCGAGAGTATTTTGCGTGCTACGTGTGTTGCTCCTTTCACTGCTTGGAGCCTCTTAGTCTCTGGCCTCAGAGACAATTGTTTACTGACGATGCCGATAGGAAATAGATGGAACATGGTTTGGAGCGCCACTGGGGGAGAAGTTCTCAGTGCATCGGTAATGCTGAGACATACTATGGAGTGTGCGATATTCTTTCTTTCTACGACTAGCTCTCTAGCCTCTTCAAGTTTAAAGCCTTGGGTTGGAAAGTGTAGGTACCACTTGGAACACGTTCCAATGAGGCCTCTTCTCAGCGGGTCATCCAATCCACCTGATTTGCCCCTGTCTGGTAGAGTAGGAGGTTTTTGGAGCCAGTCTCGTACTCTTCTTCCTTTCGACCAGTGAAGTGTATACCTTTCTTATTGCAGACCTTGGACTTTTGAAGGCTTTGAACGCCCTGATTCCCGTGCTTTCTTTTCGTCTAGGGCTTCTTCAACGCGGTGAAGATGTTCTCCTACAATAAGTGCTCCACCTGTTGTAGTCTTCACTGCGGATGTCTCAAGGATTTCCATGTTCTTATGTATGCAACTTAATTTATTCCACTTCATGTTCCCACGAGAAGCTTAAGAAGTATACATCGGCCACATCATGCAGACTCGGATGTATACCATGGCTGCTCCCTGGCTAAGGCTACGTGGTTTCAAAGAGGCTCCGTTCGAATACAGCTGGTACACTCTCTGACTGCAAGCTATCCAATAGGCACGATGTCGCTCAACACCCTGGATTAGGGGCAGCAGTTCTTGGTTCACTTTGTAGTTGAAGTCTTGCATTTGTGACTGAAAATCTGAGCCAGCTTGAGACAGTTTTCGGTTGGAACCTGGCACCTACCTACATTCATATAGTAGATGCTCTCATTTCCTCGATTCTTCTCCTGTACAAACAGGACACCATACCTTGAGCTCGTTTCCAGGTCACTTGCAACTCATATTTCATTATATTTCTATGCTTGTGGCGGCTTTTCTCTGTTTCAATGTGTCAAACGGCACCATAAGATGTAATGACAAACAGTTGCCACTGTCAAAGGAACGCTTAATATATGTATGTATACGAAGCGAAATATTAATCATCGCCTCGCTCACTTAAAATTAAATAAACCAGAACAGAAGCAGAAACGGAAACGCAGCCGAAAACAACCCCTATCCTCCATTTGGGAACTGCTGACTTTAATCCCCCAGCTCCCAGTAAGTATGGTGGAGACTATACACAAAGGGTCATGCAATATGCAAGAGTAATGCTATTGAGTCCTGAAATCCTGCTTACCCAATCCGGATCAGCACACAGACACCCGCCTGCATAGTGTGTCGAAATGAAATGCGATACAATCCCATCTCGGAGAAATACGCTCTAGGGCATTATTCCAGCTTTTAATCACGCAAGTACTCTACGCCCTTTGTGCCAACAATGCCAAACAATCGGGAGAGGGGGGACTGTTTTCCATATATCCTTGTTTATTCCCGTTTTTTTTTTCTCATCCACCCGCGCACGCTGTTGCATCCCGGTTGCGTCCCGTTTGTATCACAAAGTGCCATTTCCTTCCTTTTTTTTGTGCAGTACCTCCCACCACTCTGTTCCACGAAAAGTAATATCCTCGCCATATTTATCTCGGGCACAAGGACTCTACTTTGCAGCACTGCCACTGTGCCTGCAACGCGTACGGAAGCACTTCCGAACAATATTTCCATTAAATTTTTCGGCTACAAAATTTCGCATATTCACATGAATACCCTGACAGCAGCGGCAACATCGTGCATATTTAAGTGGATGACGATAATGATGACGAGATGGCTGGGCTGGGGTTGGGGCATCCCTCTATAATGAGCGACAATCACACCATGTACGCATCCAGCATTCAGGACCATCCCCTGTTCAGTTGCTCCATTAAGAATCGAAAAATATACACTTCAGTGTATGTAGCCGCACATGTGTGACGGTTATTTAAATTCTTCACATATGAAAATTATATTTCACTTTTGTTTCCTTTCCTCCCGTCGTTGGTCGTGGTAAATACTATTTGGGGGTGGTTACGCGCCTTGGGATGGTTGAAATGCCAAACTTGCACTTGTTGGTCGACGCACATAACCCTTATTCTAATTCATAAAAAAAAAGAAAAGTTGAGGGGCTTTATGTAAGATGAAAACATGACTTTCAAGTGACACATGTAGGCAGATACAATTGACACATGTAACAGTACAGTGGAGGCGAAAAGTATTGAACCAATTACTTCCTTTCTGTCATGTCTAGTGGTGAAGAATACCTCACTTATATTCTGTATCCCCTTGTGGGTCCGAAGGCCTCTACTACGCCTACGCGTTATCGTGTACGGTTTCTGGCAATGTGTCTCAGCTCTCTGCAACTTTTCCCCAACTGCCGTGCCTCCTTCTCGGCTGTTCTGCGTCATGTTCTCCTCGGACTGCCAGATCTTCTGCCATACTGAGTTAATGGTTCCATTGCATAGCATGGTTCGCTATGGAACTGTCACCCTTTCGGAACGTGTGACCAATCCACTGCCACTTCCGTCGTTGGATGGTTGTGCCTATTGGTTCCTGACCCGTTCTCTCGTAAAGGTGTTCGTTAGAGATACGATTGGGCCAGCAAACCTTTATATTGTGCCGGCACCTATGAACGAACGTTTGCAGCTTCCTGTTGATAGTAGTGGTTACTCTCCACGTGCTGCATCCATATAACAGCACGGATTCAACATTGGAGAGGAACAGTCTTATCTTGGCGTTCAAACTGATTACATTGCTCCGCCATATTTTGGACAACATCCCGAACGCGGACTTTGCTTTGACGATCCTGTTGGCTATACCCAGTTCGGTTCCACCATCCGTCGAGACAGTACTCCGAGATACTGGAAATTCTTTACTCTCTCTTGTCCAGCAATGCATATTTGAGCCGATGAGTTTGTCCCAAGGCTGATAATCGTAGTTGGTGCCATATTCATTTTCAGCCCGACGACCCCTGCCTCCCTCTCCACATCTTCTGTCATTTGGTGGAGGTCCATAATTCTGTGAGAGAGTAAGCATACATCGTCATCGTAGTCAAGATGTTTCAGTTGAGATGTAAGAGGAAGAGAGAAGCACATCGCTAATCACCAATAGGAATAATATTGGTGAAAGGATACAGCCTTGTCTTACCCCACTTTGGATCTCAAATTCCTCAGACAACCTTCCCCTGTGCAGAACGTGACATTTGGAGCCTTCATATGAAGCTTTGATAATAGCAATTAGTTTATCGGGAATACCTCTCCGGCGTAAGGCACGCCAAATAAACTCCCTGTTGACCCTATCGAACGCTTTCTCAAAATCGATGAACAGCAGGTGCAATGGCGATCGATATTCAACACACTGTTCGATGATAATCCGCAGGGTGTTGATGTGGTCGACACAGGAGGATCCAGAGCGGAAACCTGCTTGTTCGGCATCGAGTGTGTCTTCGAGATGTTGTTTGATTCGCTCCAGGATGATTTTATCTATTATCTTAGCTACAGCAGGCAGCACGCAGATACCCCTCCAGTTTCCGCACTCCATTAAATTTCCTTTCTTAGAAAGCTTGACGATCATTCCCCTTTTCCACTCGTTAGGAAAGCTCTCAGCTTCCCAAGCTCTCTCTTTAAGTGGAAGCAGAAGCTCAGCCGATGTTGTTGGTGCTGCTCGTAAGAGCTCTGCTAGAATACCGTCAAGTCCTACCGCCTTCTTGGTTTTGAGTGCATTGATCGCGGTAATGATCTCATCTTTACTGGGAGTCGTGGTGCGTATTCGGGAACTTCTCACCTCAGGCATCCCAGTTTGATTTGGGAGCATATCGCAAGCGAATACGCGGTTCAAAACCGTAGCAAAATGATCTTTCCGTCTTTTGAGCTGGTCCTCATCCGAAATAAGCAAGGAGCCGTCTAGGCATTTCACTGAGTGTTGGCTGGAGCTGCGACCACCTGTCAGCTCTTTCGCGATTCTGTAGACGGTTCTGCTGTCACACGTCTGTGCATCTTCTTCTGCTTCTGTAGCCAGCGCGTTGATGTAGTTGCGCCTATCACGTCGCACGGTACGCTGAACTTCTCTCATCTGCATGCGATGTAGGGACTCTAGCTCCCTTCTCCCTGCTGCTGGTGCAGCTGCAAAGCGAGCTTTCAGCTGTTTTCGTTCGTCAATCCGTCTCCAGGTATTCTCGGTATCCGTCTCCAGGTATCCTCCAGGTTTCCCAGAAATCTCTGAATCACTCCTATGCCGCCAGCATCAAGTACCGAAGACCAGTGGCAACGCTGCCAACATGCCATCAGAAACGCTGCGACTGATGTGCTGGGTCTCGCTCGCCCACCACCGCGAAACCCCTGGTTTGACGAAGAATGCCGGCGAGTGCATGCAGCAAAACAAGAGGCATACAAAGCGGCGCTGCAAAGGAAGACGAGAGCTGCTCGTGAGCTCTACGAGCAAAGGAGACGGGAAGAACATCGGCTTCTCCAAAAGAAGAAGAAAGAGCATGAGAAGCGCGCGTTTGAGAATATCGAGAGTTTATACTCCAGGAACAATGTTCGGAAGTTTTACCAAAAGGTGAAAAGAACGTGTCAGAGAACCAATACCCGTACAGAAACCTGTAGAGATGAAAATGGAAACCTCGTAGTAGAATCACAGTCGGTGCTGAGAATATGGAAAAACTACTTCTGCAGACTGTATAACCTGACCAAAACGAAGTGAGGATAGCAATATCCAAGCTGAAGTCTAACAAGGCTGCTGGACCTGACGGCTTACCGGCCGAACTTTTCAAAACAGCTGGGGATGAATTGGTACAGTGCATACACCAACTCATCTTCTGCGATATTGTGTGAACGCCTGAAACCTTTTATCAACAGCCTGATTTGACCCTATCAGTGCGGTTTCAGGCCAGCAAAGCCCACCATCGATCAAATCTTCACACTTCGACAGATACTGGAGAAAAGCCAAGAAGTCTAAATTGATACTTACCATCTCTTTATCGATTTCAAGGCCGCCTATGACAGCATCTATAGAGAAGAGCTTTATAGAGCCATGTCTAGTTTTATCCTTGCCAAACTTGTCCGTCTGTGCAGGCTGACGATGGAGAACGCTCGCTGCTCCATCAAGGTCGGTAACGACCCCACCGAGAACTTTTATGTCAAAAAAGGTGACGCGCTGTCATGTGACTTCTTCAATATCGTACTTGAACGGATTATGCGGAACTCACAAGCCAACACCGGAGGCACAATCTATTACAAGTCTGTACAACTGCTTGCATACGCCGACGATATAGACATTATCGGAAGAACTCAGCGGGCTGTCACCGGTGCGTTTGCCAGCATTCAGGCGGAAGCGACTAAAATGGGTTTAGCGATAAACGACGGCAATTATATGCTGTCAACAAGAAGGGAAAGCCAACACCGATGAATTGGACAAAACGTCACAGTGGGCAGCTATAACTTCGAGGTAGTAAGGGACTTTGTCTACCTTGGCTCTGTTATAAATTCTACAAGCAAGATCAGCCCAGAAATCAATCGAAGAATAACTCTTGCCAATCGCTGTCTTTTGGGCTTATAAGGCAATTCAACAGTAAAGCCCTATCTCGAACAACTAAGGAGACTCTATATAAGACCTTGATCATCCCAGTCCTGCTTTACGGCGCTGAAACACGGACTTTGTTAAAAGAGGATGAAGATATCCTTGGTCGCTTCGAGAGAAAAACTCTTCGTAAGATATTTGGTCCCGTTTGCGTTGACGGGTTTTGGAGAAGAAGATTCAATCACCAACAATACGAGCTGTACAGTGACATCGACCTAGTCAAAAAACTGCGTATTGGACGTTTGAGATGGCTAGGACATGTAGAGCGAATAGACACCAACGCTCCGGCCCGCAGAGTCTTCGAATCTAACCCAAAGGGACGACGCAGTAGAGGACCTCCTCACCGTAGGTGACGCGCACAAGTTCAAAGGGACCTCAACCAACTTGGAGTGCGCAACTGTAGGCAATTAGCTAAAGACCGAGATAAATGGCCCAGGTTCACCCGGAACTGTAGCGCCAAGTAAGTAAGTAAGGAATTCTAAGCCGGCGGATCCTATGTAGTCTTTAAATTTTTTGATTGCTTCGTTTGTTGCTGATTCTATTGGGATCATGGCAATGAAAGAATCCTTGTCGTGGCGGAAGTACAATGTGATATACAGGCTTTATTGATAGTCAAACTGCGATCAAGTCCCTGGAATTTGTTACCTTCAACTCAAAATAGCGCTAAATTGTCGCTTGACACTTAACGAGATGGCCAAACAGTTCAACAATTTGGGCGCCGGGGCACGGGGACACTCCAGGTAACTTCTCGGCCGACGAACTCGCCAGCAGGGCAGTTGTCAATGGATTTCGTCGAACAAGGCGAATCTCGGCATGCCTCTCGCTAGAGTGAAACTACTTCTTAGCCTCAACACCACTAGTGTGACCAATCACAGGAGGGCTAGCGGCACTATGTGGCGGGCAAAATCGCATCATCACCTCCTCGCGGTGCCTGCTGGATAGCTATCTGATAGTGAACTAACGATGAGCGTATGCTGAGTCTGACGATATATGCGTAGCTGAACACTCGGACCTGCGTAAGCACATTTGGGTGAACTTCAGAGCGCATATGTTTAACCAGACGAGGCATCTCTTGTTGACCTGATCGGCTGAAATATGCATCTCAGAAGTCTAGCAAGAGCTCCTCAGAAGGAGGACGTGCGGCGGATGAATTCTCTCGATGGAATCAACGGTGACGTCTACAGACCAGCGGATACCTTACCGGAGCTACTTCGACATATTTGGAGCTGATGTCTGTAAGGATTTTCAATACAACGTCAGGGTATTGAAAAAGAGATGGTGGCGGATGAACCCAATGGGCCAACGGCAGCGCTCATATCCTCGAAGTGGGTTACTGACATCGGTGTATCCGGCCTCTTGTCCTAGGGGTACAAAAAAAAAAGGATCTGGCCCTCCAGGTTGGGGGTTGTGCCGTCGGGTTAACTTCCCTACCACGTAAAAAACCTTTGGTTACGAAGCAACCAACAGCCTCGGATACGGATGATCTTACTGTTGACGACCCATGCAAACGTAAAAAGGACAACGATGTTCGTGTCTGCACGTGCAATGTTACATCCCTCTAAAAACCACGTACAGCCGAACAACTCGCGGAGGCCCTAGAATGTTTCAAAGTAAACATTACCGCCATCCAAGAAGTGCGATGGGATGGGCCGGGCAAAAGGAGTATGAAAAACTGCGACATCTACTACGGCGACTGCTACAGACAACAAGTACAGCGTCTATTCGGGTGCGGATTTGTCATTGGAGGCAGACATAGGCAAGAAGTCTTGACTTTCCGGCATGTGAACGAGCGCATCATGACTATCCGTATCAAGGATAAATTTGCCAACATTAGCTTAATATGCGTTCACGCCCCTCACGAGGAGAAGGACGACGCGTCAAAGGATGACTTCTACCAGCTCTTGGACAAGACGTATGAGCAATGCCCTAGCCATGACGTTAAAATGATCCTAGGTGATTTTAACGCAAAGCTGGGAAGAGAGGATTTCTTTAGTAGCGTTGTCGGAAAGCACAGCCTGCACGACATCACATCTGACAACGGACTCAGGCTAATCGACTTTGCGGCGAGGCGAAACTTTGTCGTAGCAAGTACGCGGTTCCCACGTCTCGACATTCACAAAGGAACATGGCTCTCCTTTGATCGAAAAACTGTCAACCAAATCGATCACATTGCGATCGACGCAAGGACTCTTCCAGTATTCTGGGTGTCCGGACTTTCCGAGGAGCCAACGTGGACTCGGATCACTACCTAGTTGTAGCCAAGGTACGGATGCGGATATACAGAACGGAGCGAAATCAACGAAATACTGTTAAGAAATTTGACGTCCGGAGGCCACAATCGGAAGAGACCGCCAGAACCTTTGCCGATCGTGTTTCTTCTAATCTTAATCTTAGTCCTATGCCGCCAGCAGCAAATGCGGAAGACCAGTGGCAGCGTTGCCAACAAGCCATCAGAGATGCCGCCTCTGATGTACTGGGTTTCTGTCGGCCACCACAACGAAACCCATGGTTTGATGGGGAATGCCGGCAAGCACATGCAGCACAACAAGAAACGTACAAAGCGGCGCTGCATAAAAGGACTAGAGCTGCTTACGAGCTCTACGTGCGCAGAAGAAAAGAGGAACATCGACTTCTCAGAAAGAAGAAAAAAGAGCATGAGAAGCGCTCGATCGAGGAGATTGAGAGACTTTATTGCAGGAATGATGTTCGAAAATTTTACCAAAAGGTAAAAAGAACATGCCAGGGCTTCAAAGTCAGGACAGAAGCCTGCAGGGACGAAAATGGCAACATAGTAGTAGAATCGCAGTCGGTGCTGAGGATATGGAAGTAACACTTCTGCAGACTGTTAAACGGCGATGATGACCAATATTCCGCTGTCAGGCAGAATGAGCCATTCAACAGTGACGATGACAGTCAAGATTCCCGTCAACCCGATCAGAATATGGTAAGTGAGGATAGCGATATCTAAACTCAAATCCAACAAAGCTCCTGGAGCCGACGGCATTGCCGCTGAACTTTTCAAGGCAGGAGGAGATGAGTTGGTAAGGAGCATGCACCAGCTTATCTGTAAAATCTGGTAGGACGAAAGTATGATGAATGGAACCTCAGCATCGTTTGCCCGATCCTGAAGAAAGGAGACCCTCTGAACTGCACCAATTACAGAGGTATAAGTTTCCTCAACATCGCATATAAGATCCTGTCTGCCGTGCTATGTGAACGCCTAAAACCGATCGTCAACAACCTGATAGTTCCTTATCAGTGCGGTTTCAGGCCGGGAAAGTCCACCATTGACCAAATATTCACACTACGGCAGATCTTGGAAAAAACCCATGAATATAAAATCGATTCGCACCACCTTTTCATCGATTTCAAAGTTGCCTATGATAGCATGTATAGAGACGAGTTATACAGAGCCATGTCCAGCCTTGGCATCCCTGCCAAGCTCGCCCGTTTGTGCAGAATAACGATGGAGAACTCTCGCTGCTCCATTAAAGTCGGTAAGAACATCACCGAACCGTTCGATGTCAGGAAAGATCTTAGACAAGGTGACGCGCTATCATGCGATCTCTTTAACATAGTACTTGAGAGAATTGTACGAAACTCTCAAGCCAACCCCGGAGGTACAATCTTTTACAAGTCTGTACAACTACTCGCTTCTACCGATGACATTGACTAATCGGAAGAATTCAGCGGGCAGTCAATGGGGCATTTACGAGTATTGAGAACGAGGCAGCAAAGATGGGTCTAGCGGTCAATGAAAGCAAAACTAAATATATGCTGTCTACAAAAAAGGACACCCAACATCGGCGTCTTGGACAGAACGCCACAATAGATAGATATAATTTTGAGGTAGTAAAGAATTTTGTCTACCTTGGCTCTATGGTCAGCTCCGCAAATGACATCAGTAGGGAGATCACACGAAGAATTACTCTTGCCAATCGTTATGGGCTAAAACGGCAATTGAGTAGCAAAGCCCTATCTCGAACTACTAAGGTAACTCTCTATAAGACACTAATCATCCCAGTCCTGCTGTATGGCGCAGAGGCATGGGCTTTGCCAAAACCGGATGAGGATGCCCTTGGTTATTTTGAGAGAAAAGTTCTTCGAGGGATCGTTGGTCCCGCCTATATAGACGGTGAGTGGAGAAGAAGGTACAATGCTGAACTATACGGCCTGTATAAGGACATCGACTTACCCAGAAGAGTTCACATACAGCGACTAACGCCCAACCTTCCCGCTAAGAAAGTCTTCGAATCCACTCCGGACGGACGGCGCAGTAGAGGACGACCTCGCGGCAGGTGGCGCAAACAAGTGGAGGGGGACCTCAATCAACTTGGCGTGCGCAACTGGAGGTAGCTGGCTCGTAACGGTGCTAGCTAGAGAGGTTTGTTGGTTGAGGCCCAGGTCCACCCCGGACTGTAGCGCCATCTAAGTAAGTAAGTAGCGGTACTATGTGCCTCATTACTAGAAAGATCTGGCCTAAGCTAGATCAGAAACGCTCCAACTGCCTTATCGGGCTGAAAAGGTTGCTCATCGCAACTACACTAGGTGTGACTACGGGGCATTGCATCATCAGCATCATCAGGCTAGGTACCTCAGCAAATGACTTCTGCAGAAGTTCCATGGACGAGGAGGTCGAGGAAACCACATTACATCTTCTTTGTACGTGCCAGGCCCTCTCCGCTCGTAGAAGACTACACCTAGGAGCCTACCTCTTAGACAATTTAGGCGAGCTAGCTAACGTCAGCATCGGCAGCCTCCAGCGCTTCATAACAAGCTCCAACTGGTTCCAAAGGTAGTTCTCCTTGGGGATGATAGATCCAAGTGGTACCACAATGGGCCTAGTCTGGTCTAAGTGCACTCTAACCTAACCTAACCTTATCAAACCTAGGACCTACTTTGCAAGTATATGAACATCAATTGCACCATGCGTACATTGCTCCTGGATCCATAATTTCCTGCTAGTGTTCGAAAGCCTTTTGGCCATACTATACCTAGCACATGTATGTTCAAATAAAAAAGAAAAAGGGGTGAAGAGCAGTCTCAGTGTAGCCTCAATGTAGCCTCTCCAAAGGCCGGGAATACAAATATGAATGTCTTCTTTAATGGGCCGCACAGAAATGTGTGTTAACTGTCTGAAAGCGGGGTGGCTGCGGGTTGGAATTTAATTAAATTCACAAAAAAAAAAAAAGCACCACACACTCGAATGATTTCATTTCAATGAACAAAAGTATACGGTGACACATACTACACAACGAGCATAAAACAGGACAAAAATATATGAAGGGCACAAACTTTTATGTAGCGTACCGAGTGTTATTCAAATCGTGGGAGATTTCAAGTCCCTTGCTTGGATGGTAGAGCGGGGCGGCGGTAGAAGTGGGATATGGATGTGATTCAGAAATTTGAAATTTTTTTTTTATTCAGAAAAAATGTCCTTTTATTGAAGTGACGTTATAAAGTCCTTCCGGTTGCATGAGCTATGTTTTATACTCGCGAAAAGGCGCAATAAAAATGATGTTTAAAGGCTTTTTGGTGGAATCTATGGTGGGTGATGAGGATTTTTCTTACATATCGTCATCGTTATCATTCATTAGTTGTCGACCTCCCAGCTCTGCATATCAGTAGAATGGTTGTAGGCTTTTAGGAAGTCGAAGATCTCTGCTTTGTCCACTTTGTCCCTTGGGTATGGTGGGGATCTCGTCTTGGGGTACTGCTCTCAGTGCAGCCCCTTCCCAGAGTAAAAACCGCGAACTATTGCCTTCGCGAAGTCAAGCAGTTTATCAGAATGATTCCACGATGCCACTTCGCTCTTCCGAATGCGGGCGCAGTTCCACCAGTATTCTCTTGAATACGGTCAAAGACTGCTCCAGCTAAAGACTTCTCAATCACTTCACCGCGTTCTTGGGAATACTGGTCACGGCTGGCTTTGGTTTTAGCAGCATTCTGTTTAGGCACAGGCCTTTTTTTTCCTCTTGTACAACCCATGCCCGCGTGGCAACGACACTGCGACCTGAAAGATCTATTGTATCGGAGGGTTGGAGTTAAACTAACAGACGTACTACCTCCCTTATGAAAATGAGTATGTCTTTAGTAGTGGAGCATTTCAGGTTCACTGAAGTGAGTATCTCCTTGTGGAAAATACGTTTCCTTAACCAGTGTAGTGCCGGGCATTCACAAAGAATGTGTTCGGATGTTTCATCTTCCTCTAGGCATAGCCTACAGTCCTTCTCTTGGCACAGGTTCAACTTGTTAAGGTGGTATCTTAGGCCGCAATGGCCAGTTAGAAAGCTCACTTGCTTCCGAATGCTTTCCCTATCTAAGTTAAGGATTTCCTTATCGGAGTAAAGCTTGATTAAACGTTTGGATTGTCTTAAACCTGGCCCATTAGTCCAGTGATCTAGACGAAGTTTTTTCTCCCATTCGTTAATCAACGCTGTAGCTGTTGTCCAGTTGACGCTACAATAAGGTTCGGGACCTATAAACGCAGATTCTGAGCCGGCCCTAGCAAGCCCATCTGCAGATTCATTGCCCACAATTCCCTGGTGTCTAGGGACCCAACCGAGCATTACTCTGTTGTGTTTGGCAAGATCTTGTAAAGCATCGTAGCAGCATTTTACAGTTATGGAGTCCATTTGGTTGGACGATAATGCCATAAGCGCTGCCTGGCTGTCTGAAAATATATGAATCCTAGCGCCCTTGATTCCCTTACGGAGATTGTGTCTGGCGCAGATCTCAATGGCATGGATTTCAGCTTGAAACTCAGTGGGAATCGTACCCATAGGTTCCGGCATTTTTGTGTTGGGCCCAAAGACCCCGGCTCCAACTCCAGAATCCATTTTCGATCCGTCGGTGAACCAGACGAGACTTTTGGGGTCCAGTGTTGGAACACCATTGGACCAATTTCCGCGGTCCAATATTTCTACCTCGAATAACCTCCGAAGCAATGTTGCCTGACCATAATATCCGGTATAGTACAAAACATGTCTCTTTTAGGGATCGAGTTGAGTATCTTTAGATGCTCCACTAGGTCACCTAGTTTTTACTCATAATCTAGCTGCAGCTTGATGGCATATCTAGCAGCCATCTTTCTAATGAAGATTGGTAAGGGTGTTAGCCCGACAATAGCTTCAAGAGCTGTCGTGGGGCAGGGGCGCATCGCACCTGTAATGCCGAGACAGGCAGTTTTTTGCAACTTCTGCAACTTGTTTGCCGTTGTCTGCTGGAGGGTTTTTGGCCCCCAGACGATAGCCGCATATGTGATAATGGGTCTTACCATCATTATGTACAACCAATGTATCATTTTAAGAGAGATGATGGATAGTCCTTCTTTGTTACACCATTCTACAACTTGTAAGAGTGCACTTTGCATGACGTTAGAGATTGTCGTGCCGTGTTTACCACTAATACCAGACATCAGCATAACCGACGGTGGTGTAGCCTGATCTGTGAAGATCTGCTAACAGGTTGTCGATTACTATTGACCATAACAGGGGGGAGAGAACTCCTCCTTGAGGACAGCCTTTCGCTGCCGTTACAGACACCGACACTCCCCCGGAGGAGGAGGTAATGAATCGGCTTACCAACATGGCCCTAATCCATTGGTTGGTCGATTCTTCGATACCTCTGCTACTAATCGCCCATGCGATCGAGTCGTAACCAGTGTTATCGAATGCGCCCTCGATATTAAGAAAAGCACACAAGGCTATTTCCTTAGAACTGAGTGTACCCTCTCTCTTTTTGACGAGATAATGAAGGGCACCTACTGTAGATTTGCTTTTCCTGTATCCGTACTGATTCGAGTGCAGAGGGTTAGACAGATCTAACGGGTCTCTAATATGGAGTCTCTCTATTGTCTTAAGGACGAATGATGTTAGACTTATAGGTCTGTAGGATTTAGGCAGCTCGCTAGGCCTATTGCCTGGTTTGGGAATGAATACCACATTAACCTGTCTCCAGGTGAGTGGTATGTATCCCCAATTGTAGCTAGCTCTAAATAAAGCTATCAAACCCGGCAGGATGAGGTCAAGCCCAGGCCTCATCAGAGCGTCTTTTGCTTTTATATCAATAGTCCAGGTCAGAGAGTTTTGTTCTTTCTCGGAGGGGAAAGAGGGATCGATTTGAAATGCGTCACTCTACGGAACAACCGCTGTCTCATCTGACCTGGAGAGACCTTCTTCCACATATTCGATTTCCGGTGACTCTCGAATGGATCCGCTAATAGCCACTCCTCCATCAACATAGAAATCTCCTCATCTAAACTAGCTGCCGATAATGGCAGTAGCTCAACCAGTTCCGGTGCGCTCATAGGTAGTGTATTTGCTCCGAACTGGTCTTGTCGCTTTCTATTTTTTTTATCCTTCCCAAGAGTAAGGTCGGAATAGATATTCACCTCGTCTGAGCCGCATTTAGTCATTTATATTCCACAGACTTCGCCAGGGCATATGTGAGAGCTCGTTAGTGGCTGGTACCCCAACAGTAGTTTGTTAACTCACTTGGAATAGAGAAGCATGAAACGGACTCTTAGCAAACTGCTAGATGTCACAGTAAAATCAAATGTCGGACCAATGAAATGGATAGGCGAGGGAAGAAGTCTATTTCAGGTACTCAACCCATAAAGTGGTCCATTGTACTTAAACCCCTAGTCAGTACCTAGTCAAATTTGTGTATGTTCTTAGTAAAATGCAGAATTAGGTTGATCCCTGTCCTGTGACACGGCGGCATACAAAGGAAGGATCTTGAGAAGCAACTGTGCAATGCTTCACCAAATACCTGGCGGTTTTGCAAAGATTCCAAGCTAGATACCATATGAAAGTTGATCGGGTGAAGGGTTTCTGCCACTGCTTCCGGACATAGAGGAAGACTCTTTGAACGCTCTTTGATGCATCAGAGATTTCATTGCCTACAAATCCGCTATAATCCGGTACCCAAAATGGTCAAAGCCTACTCCATTTGGAAACTTTGTTTAGTCTCGAGTGCCTTGACTGCAGCCTAGCTATCGCTACAGAAACTATGCTGAGTGCTCTTTGATTGCCAAAGATTTCGGACCTTAAAATCGGTAGCTCAAGAGGCCATCTGAAGATTCTAGAGTATATCCAGTACGACCCTATTCTTAAAATCCCAGATACCATGCGCAAGAAATACCGGTTTCCCAGAAGATTGAAGGTCCATACATGGAGGAATGAAGGGCTGATAGTCTTACCAAACTCTCATACTTGATACACAGATGGTTCCAAATTGAAAAATGGTAGCATTGGCGCAGGGCCTTATGGACCCAGGTTCCAATGTGCAGCAGCGCTTCGGAAATCATCAACAGTATTTCAGACGGAAGTCCATGCAGTCGAACTCTGTGCACGAGAATGCCGGCGAAGAAGGATCAAGGGCATCCGTATTTATATCCTCTCAGACAGCCAAGCAACACTTATGGCTCTGAATTCCTTCACGGTAGTTTCCGAACTTGTATGGGACTGGCTCAACGTACTCGAAGATCTAGCATCGAAAAACACCGTCACTGTGGCCTGGATACCTGGACTTCGAGGGCAATGAACGGACAGACTGCTTAGCGGGAAGAGATCCTAACCGGCCACTAGTTTGTCCTGAACCCAATTTTGTTGTTACACGGGGTAACACAAACTTCAAAATAAAATATTGGGAAAGTGATTACCATGGTACTGGGCTAAAGTCAAGGAACTAAGACAAGCAAAAAAGTTCACCAACCTCAACCGTTGTAAAGCTAAGAAGCTACTTGAGTTCAGCAAAGCAGACTTAAGGACCTTGACAGGCTAACTGATTGGTCAGGTAGCATTTGCACAAAATAGGAGTAGCAGATGCAGACATATGCCGGCTATGTGGAGTGCAAAAGAGACGACAGAACATGTTCGTTGTGAATGCCCCATAGCATGCAAGAAAAAGGCTTCTCCACCTCGGCGGAATCTGTAATTGTACTTACAATGCCAGATTTCTTCAATTGGAAAAAGAATTCATGCGATATAAACTGGGCATTTTGGGGGTAAGTGAAATCAGATGGTTAGAAGCGGACGAGGACCAGTCCCCAACGCGTAACACTGTACTGCTCTATTCTGGAAAACCATTCGGAAGTCCGCTGAATATGGAGTCGGACTGCTGCTCACAACAACAGCACGCAAGGGCCTAATTTCCTGGCAGCCTCATGGTGATAGGATTATGATGGCCAAATTCTGGACTAGAGTACGATGCGTTACCATCATACAGTGTTATGTCCAACGAATGGCTCGTCTGAGGACGAGAAGGAGAGCTTCTAGAATCCCTTAACCCTTTCGGTTCGATTAGGACAATATATCCCATGGAAGTATGAAAAATGAAAATGTTCGGGTCGAAAGGGTTAAGTGCCGTCTTCAACTTACTTACTTACTTAGATGGCGCTACAGTCCGGGGTGGACCTGGGCCTCAACCAACAAACTTCTCCAGCTAGCACGACTACGAGCCAGCTGCCTCCAGTCGCGCACGCCAAATTGGTTGAGGTCCCCCTCCACTTGTTTGCGCCACCTACCGCGAGGTCGTCCTCTACTGCGTCGTCCATCCGGGGTGGATTCGAAAACTTTCTTAGTAGGAACGTTGGGCTCCATCCGCTCTAAATGACCCAGCCATCTTAGTCGTTGTATGTGAACTTTTCTGGCTAAGTCGATGTTCTTGTACAGGCCGTATAGTTCGGCATTGTACCTTCTCCTCCACTCACCGTCTATGCAGACGGGACCAAAGATCGCTCGAAGAACTTTTCTCTCGAAATAACCAAGGGCATCCTCATCCGGTTTTTTCAAAGCCCATGCCTCTGCGCCATACAGCAAGACTGGGATGATTAGAGTCTTATAAAGAGTTACCTTAGTAGTTCGAGATAGGGCTTTGCTACTCAATTGCCGTTTTAGTCCATAGAAACAACGATTGGCAAGAGTAATTCTCCGTGTGATCTCTCCACTCATGTCATTTGCGGAACTGACCATAGAGCCTAGGTAGACAAAATCCTTTACTACCTCAAAATTGTATCTGTCTATTGTGGCGTTCTGTCCAAGACGCCGATGTTGGGTGTCCTTTCTTGTAGACAGCATTTATTTTGTTTTGCTTTCAGACCGCTAGACCCATCTTTACTGCCTCGGTCTCAATACTCGTAAATGCCCCATTGACTGCCCGCTGAGTTCTTCCGATTATGTCAATGTCATCGGCATAAGCGAGTAGTTGTACAGACTTGAAGAAGATTGTACCTCCGGGGTTGGCTTGTGAGTTTCGTACAATTCTCTCAAGTACTATGTTAAAGAGATCACATGATAGCGCGTCGCCTTGTCTAAGACCTTTCCTGACATCGAACGGTTCGGCGATGTTCTTACCGACTTTGATGGAGCAGCGAGAGTTCTCCATCGTCATTCTGCACAAACGGACGAGCTTGGCAGGGATGCCAAGACTAGACATGGCTCTGTATAACTCGTCTCTATACACGCTATCATAGGCAACTTTGAAATCGATGAAAAGGTGGTGCGAATCGATTTTATATTCATGGGTTTTTTCCAAGATCTGCCGTAGTGTGAATATTTGGTCAATGGTGGACATACCCGGCCTGAAACCGCACTGATAAGGACCTATCAGGTTGTTGACGATCGGTTTTAGGCGTTCACATAGTACGGCAGACAGGATCTTATATGTGATATTTAGGAGACTTATACCTCTGTAGTTGGCGCAATTCAGAGGGTCTCCTTTCTTCAGGATCGGGCAAACGATGCTGAGGTTCCATACTTTCGTCCGACCACATTTTACAGATGAGCTGGTGCATGCTCCTTACCAACTCATCTCCTCCTGCCTTGAAAAGTTCAGCGGGGCGCCAGCAGCTTTGTTGGATTTGAGTTTAGATATCGCTATCCTCACTTCATTATGATCCGGTTGACGGGAATTTTGACTGCCATCGTCACTGTTGAATGGCTCATTCTGCCTGACAGCGGAATATTGATCATCATCGCCGTTTAACAGTCTACAGAAGTGTTCCTTCCATATCCTCAGCACCGACTGCGATTCTACTACTATGTTGCCATTTTCGTCCCTGCAGGCTTCTGTTCTGGCTTTGAAACCCTGGCATGTTCTTTTTACCTTTTGGTAAAATTTTCGAACATTATTCCTGCAATAAAGTCTCTCAATCTCCTCGATCGAGCGCTTCTCAGGCTCTTTTTTCTTCTTTCTGAGAAGTCGATGTTCCTCTTTTCTCCTGCGCATGCAGAGCTCGTAAGCAGCTCTAGTCCTTCTATGCAGCGCCGCTCTGTACGCCTCTTGTTTTGCTGCATGTGCTTGCCGGCATTCCTCATCAAACCAGGGGTTTCGTTGTGGTGGGCGAGAGAAACCCAGTACATCAGAGGCGGCATCTCTGATGGCTTTTTGGCAACGCTGCCACTGGTCTTCCGCATTTGCTGCTGGCGGCATAGGACTAAGATTGAGATTAGAAGAAACACGATCGGCAAAGGTTCTGGCGGTCATTGATTTCGTTGATTTCGCTCCGTTGTGGATATCCGCATCCGTACCTTGGCTACAATTAGGTAGTGATCCGAGTCCATGTTGGCTCCTCGGAAAGTCCGGACACCCAGAATACTGGAAGAGTGCCTTACGTCGATCGCAACATGATCGATTTGGTTGACAGTTTTTCGATAAAAGGAGAGCCATGTTCCTTTGTGAATGTCGAGACGTGGGAACCGCGTACTAGCTACAACAAAGTTTCGCCCCGCCGCAAAGTCGATTAGCCTGAGTTCGTTGCCGGAAGTGTTGTCGTGCAGGCTATGCTTTCCGACCACGCTACTAAAGACTTCCTCTCTTCCTAGCTTTGCGTTAAAGTCGCCTAGGATAATTTTAACGTCGTGGCTAGGGCATTGCTCATACGTCTTGTCCAAGAGCTGGTAGAAGTCATCCTTTGTCGCGTCGTCCTTCTCCTCGTGAGGGGCGTGAACGCATATTAGGCTAATGATGGCAAATTTAGCCTTGATACGGATAGTCATGAGGCGCTCGTTAACATGCCGGAAACTCAAGACTTCTTGCCTAAGTCTGTCTCCAATGACAAATCCGCACCCGAATAGACGCTGTCCTTTTTGTCTATAGCAATCGCCGTAGTAGATGTCGCAGTTTTTCATACTCCTTTTGCCCGGCCCATCCCATCGCACTTCTTGGATGGCGGTAATGTCTGCTTTGAGACACTCTAGGGCCTCCGCAAGTTGTTCGGCTGCACGTGGTTTGTAGAGGGACCTAACATTCCATGTGCAGACACGAAGATCGTTGTCCTTTTTACGTTTGCATGGGTCGTCAACAGTAAGATCATCCGTATCCGAGGCTGTTGGTTGCTTCGTAACGAAAGGTTTTTTACGTGGTAGGGAAGTTAACCCGACGGCACAACCCCCAACCTGGAGGGCCAGATCCTTTTTTTGTACCCCTAGGACAAGAGGCCGGATACACCGATGTCAGTAACCCACTTCGGGGATATGAGCGCTGCCGTTGGCCCATTAAGGGTTCATCCGCCACCATCTCTTTTTCAATACCCTGACGTTGTATTGAAAATCCTTACAGACATCAGCTCCAAATATGTCGAAGTAGCTCCGGTAAGGTATCCGCTGGTCTGTAGACGTCACCGTTGATTCCATCAAGAGAATTCATCCGCCGCACGTCCTCCTTCGGAGGAGCTCTTGCTAGACTTCTGAGATGCATATTTCAGCCGATCAGGTCAACAAGAGATGCCTCGTCTGGTTAAACATATGCGCTCTGAAGTTCACCCAAATGTGCTAACGCAGGTCCGAGTGTTCAGCTACACATATATCGTCAGACTCAGCATACGCTCATCGTTAGTTCACTATCAGATAGCTATCCAGCGGGCACCGCGTGGAGGTGATGATGCGATTTTGCCGTCTTCAACACAACACCAAATGGAGACATTGTCATAGTGATGGGGGATTTGAATGCCAAGGTAGGCAGCGACAACGAAGGGCTCAAGCATGTAATCGGGAAGCATGGACTAGGCAACCGCAATGACAACGGCGAAAGGTTTGTGGATTTCTGCAATGCCAACCGCCTTGTGATAGGTGGCACCATGTTTGAGCACAAGACCTGCCACAAAGTCAGCTGGATTTCCAATGCAACTTCCAACCAAATTGACCATTTTGCTATCAGCCGCCGCTTTAGAAGCAGTCTTCTGGACGTCCGAAACAGACGATTGGCAGATGTGGGGATAGTACGAGATCACCATCTTATGATAGCTACTCTCCAACTACGCACTGCTGCAGTTCGAAGATCCCACGAAAACACAAGAATGCCCAGGTTCAACATCGATAGACTTAGTAATCACTCAGTGCGCCAATAATTAAGGGAGCATCTTTCGCAAGGTGTGGAAGCAATCAGCAGCTCACTGCCCGCAACCATCTAAGACCATTGGTGTGCTGTGGAAAATGTTTTCACATCTGGTGCTGAAAGAATTGTCAGTCGATCGCAGGAAAGACATAAGGCGTGACTTTCTGAGGATACCTGGAGACAGATTGACGAACGAAAACAGCTGCAAGCTCGCGTTGCAGCTAATCCAACAGCAGGGAGAAGCGAGCTAGAGTCCCTATATCTCATGAAGACGACAGAAGTTCAGCGTAGCGTGCGACCTGACAAGCGCAACTACATCAATGCGCTGGCTACAGAAGCAGAAGAAGCTGCAAAGAGGTGCGACAGCAGAACCGTCTACAGAATCGCCAAAGAGCTGACAAGTGGTCGCAGATCCAGCCAGCACCCAGTGAAAGTCTAGACGACTCCTTGCTCATTTCGGATGAGGACCAGCTCAAGAGATGAAAAAACATTTTGCTAGGATTTTGAACCGCTTATTCGCTAGCGATATGCTCCCAAATCAGACTGAGGTGCCTGAGGTAAGAAATGCCTGAATACGCATCGCGACTCCTAGTAATGATGAGATCACTACCGCGATCAAGGCACTAAAAACCAACAAGGCGGTAGGACTTGACGGTATTCTAGCAGAGCTCTTACGAGCAGCGCTGGAGCAACATCGGCTGAGCTTCTGCTTACACTTATATAGAGAGCTTGGGAAACTTAGTGCTTTCCTGACGAGTGGAAAATTGGAATGATCATCAAGCTTTCTAAGAAAAGAGATTTAATCGGGTGCGGAAACTGGAGAGATATCTGCGTGCTGCCTGCTGTAGCTAAGATAATAGATAAAATCATCCTAGAGCGAATCAAACAACATCACGAACATACACTCGATGCCGAACCAGCAGGTTTCCACTCTACATCCTCCTGTACCGACCACATCAACACCCTGCGGATTATCATCGAACAGTGCATTCAATATCGATCGCCACTCCATCTGCTGTTCATCGATTTTGAGAAGGCGTTCGATAGTGTCAACAGGGAGTTTATTTGGCGTGCCTTACACAGGAGAGGTATTCCCGGTAAACTAATCGCTATTACCAAAGCTACATATGAAGGCTCCAAGTGTCACGTTCTGCACAGAGGAAGGTTTTTGGATGAATTTGAGATTCAAAGCGGGGTAAGACAAGGCTGTATCCTTTTACCAATACTATTCCTATTGGTGATTAGCTATGTGCTTCGAGCAACTTTGTCGACGGAAAACGGTGGAATTTGATGGAATCTTACATCCCAACTGGAACATCTTGACTACGCTGACGATGTACATACGTCTACTCTCCCACAGAATTATGGACCTCCGCCAAATGACGGCAGATGTGGAGATGGAGGCAGGCGTCATCGGGCTGAAAATGAATATGACAAAAACTAAGATTATCAGCCTTGGAACAAACTCGTCGACTCAAATATGCATTGCTGGACAACTGGTAGAGAGAGTAAAGAATTTCCAGTATCTCGGAGTACTGTCTCGACCGATGGTGGAACCGAACTGGGTATAGCCAACAGGATCGCCAAAGCAAAGTCCGCGTTCGGAATGTTGGCCAAAATATGGCGAAGCAATGCAATCAGTTTGAGCACCAAGATAAGACTGTTCCTCTCCAATGTTGAATCCGTGCTGTTATATGGATGCAGCACGAGGAGAGTAACCACTACTATCACCAGGAAGCTGCAAAGGTTCGTTCATAGGTGCCGGCGCAATATAAAGATTTTCTGGCCCAATCGTATCTCTAACAAAACACATTTACGAGAGAACGGGTCAGGAACCAATAGGCACAACCATCCAACGACGGAAGTGGCAGTGGATTGGTCACACGTTCCGAAAGGGTGACAGTTCCATAGCGAACCATGCTATGCGGTCAACGATAGGAAAAAAAGACGATCGGTTAAGCTTAGTCACAGTGGCACACGGATCATCATCATTACTGGACACTGCGCCATCGATTCATGCGACGAGTCTCGGGATAGTTCATAACGACTGCTATAGGAAGGAGGAAGGTATCTAGCCGTCACCTAACAGAAGAATGAACTCCCCTGGCATTTACTTCTTCACAGTGGTAGAGAACGGAAAATCGAGTTGAAAGCCCTCTTGAGGTCCATAGGGATTCTTATCCGAATGGTTCTAAACCAGCGATTCTTACAATGGCCACAATGGACCCAACTGATGATCTAAGTGAGCACTTGGCCCAAGCCAGTAGTTCATACGTCATGAAGTATGAGCTGGGGTAGGCAGTACTGCGCAATCTTCACGCTGGATGTCACGAACGCCTTTAACATCGCAAAGTGAAGAAACATTCTGCGAGCACTTGCCGCAAGAAGAGTACGGGACTACATACAGAAGACAGGAGTAATGACGAAATATTTCAGAAATAGGATACTGCACTACGGCGAATGGATAAGGTCACAGACGGTGCTCCCTAAAGATCCGTACTAGGTCCGCTACTGTGGGATCTAATGTATGATGACGTCTTCAGACTTAGAATCTCGAGGTCTTCGAAAATATTTAGATTTGTCGACGACATAGCAATCGTTGTAGTGACCAAACCCCTTGAGGAATTGGAGTATGACTTTAATGAAGCTACCGAGATGGTTCAGGATTCGCTAGTATGCATGGGTGTACAACTTGCTGAGGAAAAGACAGAAGTAGTGCTCATCAGTAGCAGGCGAGTCATGGAGACTATAAGAGTGACTGTGGGCAATCACGTTGTAGTTTTCAAATCAGAGTTGAAGTACCTTGGCATTACTACAGATGTAAGGCTAACTTGTAAGCAAACATGTGGCAATGATATGCCCAGTATCAGTGGATCAAAGCACAAGAAGAGACTGCCCTTAGCAAGAGTTGCAGAATCGATAATTCTCTACGGCTCCCAAATATGCGCTGGTACCATGCAGACGAAGTCGTACAGAAGAAGGACAGAGGCAGCTTACAGAATTAATGCGTTGAGAGTATGCAGCGCCTTCCGATGTGGCATGTGTAGTGCCTAGCATGGAACCAATACACCTTCTTGCTAAAGAAACAGAAATACCGTGCCAGCAAGACAATGGCATCAACAGCGACGATCAAAGTGTTGCTGAGTTATCACCAAGGACAAGGCTGGAAGAATGGCAGGCGAAAGCAGAGACTGATCCCAAACATGGACGTTTGGCTAAATAGGAAGCATGGGGAGTTGAATTTCTACCTGGCACAGATGTTAACTGGTTTGGTTAAGACCCTACCCCCACAGGTTTGGACTCGACGACAACCCAACATAACATATTATATTCCACTGCCCACGATATTATGAAGAATGGAACCTGCTGGTGAACAAACTGGGTGAGGACCTAAGGCCAGACAACATCACCAGATAGATGATGAGAGGAGAATATGCCTGGGAAGTAGGTAGCGACACTGTGACAGCCATAATGAAGAAGTAACGAAGACAAGAGCGACAACGAAACACAGCGCAGCGGGCTGCCAACACGCCGCGAGGCCCAGGCAGCGCCGCGAGGACCAGGAGTAGGAAGACAGGTGGATTTAGTGGATCGAAATCTCACACTATAACTGAGTACAAGCTCAGTTTCCTCTTTAAAAGATTCTCACTTTTGGTCTCACCATCTAGGTGTACGTCTGACGTAGAGTATTGAGACTGCATCCCCGGGAATTGCGCTCGAGTTGATTCACTCACTGCTCTCGGTCTGCTGCTAAGTTCTAGTTACTTGACCTCCCAGTCCGGTCATATGTCAACTCCTTTCTGGTGGAGAAAGCCCGACAGAAGCCCAGTGACTCACTGAAACTTAAGTCCTCGGGCCAACCACAACGTGATTCCAGTTTAGTTTCTTTCCAAACAAACCAGGCACACAAAGCAAGGAACCCAATACGGATACCCGAATACGTATTTCCTGCTATTCCCACCAGCCATTGTCATGGGCTTAAGTGATGTCCATTTCTGGCCATTATACCCTCATTATTCGTTAACAAAACCACCTCTCCATGCCTCCCTTTCAAAGTTTTTCCCCAAACTAAACTCAGTAAGTAATTACTTACCCCGCCCCTTGTGTCATTGCATAAAACTTTCAATACCACTGTCTCATTATACATCAAGAATTTCGAGTCAAATTGAATTAAATTACACAAATGTCCTTCCATCTAGAAACAAATATTTATCCTTCCAAGCGAAATGTCCAAAAATACAGTCATCTACAGTTGCCAACCAACAAGTTCATAACAAGTCAAGTGTGTTTGTTGACTGTTAACACTCCCCAATATCCTGTCAGTGACACACATGAACACATCATTAATGGGTTACCCAGTCCTTCCGGGTGCCACCGCCCAAAAAGTGCAATCAGTAGAAAAAACATCGAGGAAATTTAATTAAAAACTTTTACGGACACATTTGAGGGCAAGACTGCTCCTTCACATCCTGGACGACAATCGAGGTACTAACAGGTTTTTGTGGGGCCAAAAAAGAACCCAGACCACATAAGGGTGGGCAGCACCCCTTTGTGCGTCTTAATGTTGAGATTCGTTCTATCTCAGGGCAACAACTACTACTGAGGTGTTTAATCTACAAATTGGACAAAGTTTAAGCAAATATTTGGCCATAATTTCCGGTCCGGCGGTGTGCTTGGGGGCTGCTTAAGAATGTTGTTAACACACACACAGAGTATGTCCTGTTCCTTGGTAGCAATAATTGAATGAAGTGTATTTGAAGATGGAATCCAAAGGAAGAATCTTCTCTCCACCTAGCAATGGTTCGGCTCGTTATATCCTTCTTGACCTCAAGTAGGTATTTCCATCCTCTCCCGCTGGCCACATAAACTAACCAAACCGCAATGTCCCACAACCACCGTAAAATAACTAACTTCCCAAAGTTGATGAAATAATTCCAACCAACTTGGGGATAGTTTGATTTATGTTGTGTGGATGCGTAGGGTGGATTTAGCCCCAACAACTAGCTTAAAGCATCCCCAATCTGGTCCATGTGCCTCGCAACCGGTAAGTGAGCACAAAAAGTATCTCGCACATCGTATCTTTTCTGGCAAATCCATTGGAATCACAGTGAGAAGTACTCGCAGTGTAGATATATATGAAATTAAACAAACTGCCAATTTTTGTATGGGGATGGGGGGATAAAGAATGCGGTTGCTTAGATACCACAATTGAGATGTATGCGATACATTCATCTGTTCCGGTACAAGCAGCCAGCATCCTTTGAAGTACGTTCGGCACTGAGGGTGTAGGGGGAGGATACTCTCCAGCAGCAAACGAGATTAAAAGTTGAAAAGAAATTCATTGGCGCATTTGTTCATGTGGTGCGATGTAGTAGTGGTGGGGTTGACTTTAGTTTGTGGTTAGGTTCGCATGTGGTTTGGTCTCTCGAGTACACTTGGACGCTATATCTACGCAAAAGGATCTCGTACGAAGCAAAATGCTACTTATGCCAACTACTATCGGTTAAGAGAGCTTCGCCAATAAAACGAAATCCAATGAAGCGCACAAGTTAATGCTGAAAAGTTCTCATTCTCGTTTAATTACCCTCCAATGGTTTGGACTTTTTGAATGTTCCAGGTCTCGGTTTTCCTTCTTTTTTTTTTTTCCTTTGGAACTTCGAAGAGAACATTTTCTTGGATTCTTCTGAATTTAATTGAAATGTGATCTCATTGAGATACTAGATTGCATTGCCGCTAGATTGAGTGCGGTAAAGAGAAGGATAAGGCAATTAGGAGCTATCAAGCGCATCACTTGATGTAGTTGTCGATTACCACTATATAGAATCCTTATAGACATGCAACTTGTATACTCCTAAGAATATGATACGTGTAGAAGGCCACAAGGAGAGTTGAGAGAGTCACAAGAAGGAATGACACAACTGCAAAAGGACAGACAAAGAAACCAAAAGAAAAAAGTCAACGGCCCCCAAAAGGCGAACAGGAAACAAAGAGGAAGATATTGAAGAAGCCAAGGAACCTGGTTAAGCAAAGGCAACTGGTCTGAGAACATCTATTTATTCTGTCTTCATCCTTGAGTCATGACACGTGTAATTGTGTTCATAAGAAACCTAATCCTCAACGCAAGTTCAAGTCCTGAGAAATTTTCCTCTAAGCCTCGTTTTGCAAATCTCATTGACCATGTCGTTCTCAGAGTTTGTAGCAGAGCCAAGGTAGACATAGTCCCTTACTACCTCGTAGTTGTAGCAGCCCACGGTGGCGTTCTGTCCAATTCATCAGTGTTGATTGTCCCTTCGTGTTGACAGCATATACTTGATTTTGCCCTCGTTTATCGCTAAACCCATTTTGGCCGCTTCTGCTTCATTGCTTGCAAACGCATCGGTCACAGCCCGCTGATTTCTTCCAATTATGTCAAGATCGTCGGCGCATGCAAGCAGTTGTACGGACTTTTGATAGATTGTACCTCTGGTATTGGCTTGTGAGTTCCGCACAATCCGTTCAAGTACAATATTAAAGAAGTCACATAACAGCGCGTCACATGTCTAAAACCTTTCTGACATCAAAGGTCTCGGTGAGGTCATTACCGACCTTGATGGAGCAGCGAGCGTTCTCCATCATCATCCTGCACAGACGGACAAGTTTGGCAGAGATGTCAAAACTGGACATGGCTCTATAAAGCTCTTCTCTATATGTAGATGCTGTCATAGGCGCCATTGGAATCGATAAAGAGGTGGTGAGTATCGATTTGGAATTCTTGGGTTTTCTCCAGGATCTGCCGAAGTGTGAAGATTTGATCGATGGTGGACTTTCCCTGCCTGAAACCGTACTGATAGGGTCTAATCAGGCTGTTGATAAAACGTTTCAGGCGTTCACACAATATCGCAGAAAAGATCTTATATGCGATGTTGAGGAAACTGATGCCTCTTTAGTTGGCGCAGCTGAAGGGGTCTCCTTTCTTGTGGATCGGGCAAACGTTGCTTGGATTCCATTCATCAGGCATACACTTGTCTGGCCAAATGTTAGAGTTGAGTTGGTGTATGCATTCTACCAATTCATCACCAGCTGCCTTGAAGAGTTCGGCCGATAAGCCGTCAGGTCCAACAGGTGGATGAAAATTTTGACTATCATCGCCTATGTTGAATGGTTACGTATAAACCTTCAGACGTATAAACAATTATACGTGTAAACCAAAATTGCAAGTGCGGGTTGTCTATGGCCTTGGTTCTAGACTAGGTAACGTGAGCCAGCGCCCTGCATTGCCGAAACTAGCTCGCTACAGAAACCGACGCTACGCCTCGGATAAGGAATGACCATGGTGACGAGTTTTGGCTATTGTACCCGGACAAAGAATTCATGCGATATCAATTGGACATTTTGGGGGTAACTGAAATGAGATGGTTAGAAGCGGGCGAGTACCAGTTCCCAACGCGTAACACTGTACTACTCTATTCTGGAAGACCATCCAGAAAGTCCGCGGGAATATGGAGTCGGACTACTGCTAACAACACCAGCACGCAAGGGCCTAATTTCCTGGCAGCCTCATGGTGATGAGATTATGACGGCCAGATTCCGGACTAGAGTACGATGCGTCACCATCATATAGTGTTATGCCCAACGAATGGCTCGTCTGAGGACGAGAAGGAGAGCTTCTAGAATCCCTTAAGTGCCGTCTTCAACACAACACTAAATGGAGACAACGAAGGGCTCAAACATGTAATCGGGAAGCGTGGACTAGGCAACCGCAATGACAATGGTTTGTGGATTTCTGCAATGCCAACCGCATTGTGATAGGTGGCACCATGTTTGAGCACAAGACCTGCCACAAAGTCAGCTGGGTTTCCAACGACAGGCCAAATTGACCATTTTGCCATCAGCCGCCGCTTTAGAACTAGTCTCCTGGTCGTCCGAAACAGTCGAGTGGCAGATGTGGAAACAGTACGAGATTACCATCTTATGATAGCTACTCTCCAACTACGCACTGCTGCAGTTCGAAGATCCCAGGACAACACAAGAATGACCAGGTTCAACACCGATAGACTTAGTGATTAAATACACCAGCTACAGGGAGAAGTGAGCTAGAGTCTCTATATCGCATAAAGATGAGAGAAGTTCAGCATAGCGTGCCTAGAAACAGGCGCAACTACATCAACGCGCTGGCTACAGAAGCAGAAGAAGCTGCACGGATGGGCGACAGCAGGACCGTCTACAGAATCACCAAAAGCCTGACAAATGGTCGTACCTCCACCCAACACCCAGTGAAAAGCCTAGACGGCTCCTTGCTCATTACGCATGAGAATCACCTCAAGAGATGGAAAGAGCATTTTGCGGTAACCGTGTATTCGCTAGTGATATCCTCGCAAATCAGTCTAAGATGCCCGAGGTGAGAAATGCCCAAATACGCACCACGACTCCCATGAATGAGATTACTACCGCGATCAAGGCACTTAAAACTAACAAGGCTGCAGGACTTGCCGGTACTCCAGCATAGCTCTTACGAGCAGCGCTAACAACATCGGCTGAGCTTCTGCTTCCACTTATAGAGAGAGCTTGTGAAGCTGAGAGCTCCCCTGACGAGTGGGAAAGAGAATGATCATCAAGCTTCCTAAGAAAGGAAATTTAATGGAGTGCGGAAACTGGGGGCTATCTTTTTTTTTAGGTTGCGCCAAGGATGTATAATCTTCATAGATACTAATAGCCCGGGTGCTGCTAGCATGCACGATTCGCAAACCTGAGTAATCGATTCCAGGAATACGCCTGCGTGCTAAACACACACCCTACACACTTCAACCACTCTCCCTGCGGTACTACCGTTAGGTATTTCTTCGCGGGGCTGGTTACCAATTATGCTCTAGTCTCCGAGGCCGCCTCTTGAGCTCTTCTTAAGGCTTCTGCTCTTCGCAGCGCGTTCTGCACACATACTATGAATGAGCAGATCTCCATCCACTCGCCCTCTGATCGTGTCATGTGACTTACAAGATTTTCTGGGCTTGGCAGGTTTGCTCTAACTTCTGCAAAGCGTCTGCAGTAGAACACTGCATGCTCCGCGTCCTCCTCTTCGTTTGGACATTCTGAACACATGGGCAAACTATCATGTCCAAATCTGTGGAGGTATTTCCGCTAGCCACCGTGTCCGGACAGGAACTGTGTGAGGTGGTAGTTACAGTTCCCTCTCGCTCTCTCTGTCCATGATTTTATAGTGGGAATGAGCTCGTGGGTCCCCCTGCCTTTTCTAGAGCTGTCCCACCTGGTTTGCTACAGCGTTGCTCATGCTGCCCTTTCCTCCACCTTAATCCTTTTTGCCTCTTAACGATTCGAGGGACGTCTAAGGTATACCCTCTGCATAACATCAGCGAGGATGTCGATTGAGACCATCCCAGCTAAAACGCAGGCTGCATCGTCGGAGATATTTCGGAAGCCGCTGATCACTCTGATTGCGCAGAGCCTGATAGCTTCTTCCTGCACTCATTTGTCGCCAGTGCACCTTCCCATATCGGGCCAGCGTATAGAAGTACCGAGCTGACCACTCTGGACAGCAGGATCCTGTGGGCGTATCCAGGCCCGCCGAAGTTCGGGAGCATTCGGGAGAGTGCTGCCTGCATCAGCGATGCTTGCTTACTAGAATACTCGACGTCGAACATGACTCCAAGGTACTTCAAGGATTCTTTGGATCTGATTGCCTGGTTTCCGACCCGGAAGCTGGCATATTCCACCTTTTTGCGGCTAGTCATTAGGACAGCTTCAGTCTTGTGGGCAGCTAGTTCCAGACCGGTAGACTCCAGCCATTCCTTTATTCTTATAACTGCCTCATCCGTGGCAGACTCCACCTCGTGTACGTGCTCGACTACTGTAACCACTGCGATATCGTCAGCGAAGCCAATTACTTTGACTTCCTCGGGCAGGGTTCGTCGCAGAACTCCGTCGTACATAATGTTCCATAGGAGAGGTCCCAGAACCGACCTTTGCGGGACTCCCGCGGAAACACTGTAGTGCTTAACGCCATCGTCAGTATGGTATCTTAGCTTCTTATTGCTGAAGTAGTCCGTGACTATCCTCAGCAGGTAGTATGGTGTATCCATCCTGGCCTGGGATCTCCTAATGAATGACCAGCTTGCCGAGTTGAACGCATTTTTGAAGTCGATCGTTACTACTGCGCAGTATTTTTTCGTCCCCCATCTCCATCTTTTCCCTTATATTGCTTCAGTTGCTATATCTACTACCGCCTTTATGGCATCGACGGTAGAGCGTGATTTTCTGAAACCGTACTGACAGTCTGACAGGGCTCAGTTTTCCTTCGCCACCGCAAGCAGTCTGTCATAGATGATACGCTCTAGGATCTTTCCCAGCGTATCCAGCAGGCATATTGGGCGACACGATGATGGTTGTCCGGGTGGCTTATTGCCCTTTGGAAGCAGCACTAAATGTTGCAATTTCCATGATGTAGGGAATACCCTCTCCTCTATGCACCTTTGCATCGTTGTTAGAAAAATGTCTTAACAGCCGCCTTGATTGCCCTATTCGGGATGCCATCCGGTCCAGGTGCTTTGCTGTCTCCGATTTTTCTGCATGCCCCAAAGAGTTCTTCCGACGTGATTGCCGGGATATGCTCCATGCTGATCTCCCTCGTGATGGAGACCATAGTGGTTGGTCTATGGGGGAATAGGTGCTCTACTATAGTCCTTAGCATTGCCGGGCTTGTTAGTTGTGGAGAGCTGCTGCTTTTAAGCTTCTTCATCACCACTCTATACGTTATGCCCCAAAGGTCTAGTTCAGCGTCGAGACGCCTAAAGCTCATTGACTTACTCTCCTTAATGGCCTTTTCCAGCTCTCGCCTCGCCAATTTAAATGTGGTTAGCCGCTCTCGAAACTCTTGTCTGCTTCTGGATCTCTGAGATCTGCGTCGTGCTTGTAAGCACTTCGCTCTGAGCCGTTTAATCTCGTCGATCCACCAGTAGCAGGGCTCGCCTATTTTACTGACAGACCTTCTGGGCAATGCTGCGTGGCACGCTGTGCTGATGACCTGGATCAACTGATGCGAAAGGGCCTCAGCCGATCCGCTATTCGTTGTGCCGCTGGTATTCAAAGGGAACTCGACCAACTTGGAGTGCGCAACTGGAAGCAATTAGCTAAAGACCGAGCTATGGTTCCGAAATAACCAAAAGCCTCGGATAAGGAAGACTCAACTAATTACGACAACAGCAAACTAAATAAGGACAACGACCTTCGTATCTGTACGTGGAATGTTCTGTCCCTTTACAGACCACGTGCAGCCGGACAATTAGCAGAGACCCTAGACCGCTAAAAAAGAAAAAAAAAAAACAAATATTTGGCGCAACAGCTCTTTAAAGTGCCAGGCCCTAGCTTCTCGCAACCACTCATGTTGTGTGCGTTATATTTTCACACGAATGGATGGGGCCTACAGTTTAATGCCGACTCCGAACGGCGATTTGAGAAGCTTTTTCGTGACAACAATACTCTCGGATGCTTGTCAGACGCTCGCGAGAGGTGGGACCGTGAAAAAACTTTTTGGTGTTTTCTGGGATTCGAACTTGGAACCTCATGCGTAGTGATCCGACACACTAACCACTTACGCCACGGCGCCCACAAGACCTAGACCGCTATAAAGCAGATATTACCGCCATCCAGGAAGTGCGATGGGATGGGCCGGGCAAAAAGAGGATGAAAAACTGTGACATCTACTACGGTGATTGCTACAGAGGCAACAGGCAACGCTCATTCGGATGCGGATTTGTCATAGACGGCAGACTTAGGCAAGAAGTCTTAAGCTTCCGGCACGTGAGCGAGCGTATTATGACTATCCGGAATAAAGCTAAATTCGCTAACATAAACCTAATATGTGTTCATGCCCCCACGGAAGGAAAGGACCCTGCCACCAAAGAGTGTTTCTACGAGCTCCTCGACAAAACATACGAGCAATGTCCTAAATACGACGTTAAAATCGTATTGGGCGATTTGAACGTCAAAATAGGAAAGGAGGACATTTTTGGTAGAGCAGTCGGTAAGCATAGCCTACACAACACCACGTCTGATAACGGACTTAGGCTAATTGATTTCGCTGTGGAGCGAAATGTCACCATAGCAAGCACATGGTTTCCTCATCTCGATATTCATAAGCAGACATGGCGGTCCAATGATCATGTAACGATCAACCAAATTGATCATATTGCGATCGACGCAAGGCATGCCTCCAGTATTCAGGATATCCGGACCTTCCGAGCGGCCAACATAGACTCGGATCATTACCTTGTTGTAGCCAAGGTACGAATGCGGATATCCCAATCTGAGCAACAAAGAAGAATCACTGTGAGCAAATTTTACGTCGAAAAGCTACAATCGCAAGACAAGACCACCAGAGTCTTCGCTGAACGCGTATCCCGAAATCTCTCAATCACCCCTATGCCGCCAGCATCAAGTGTCGAAGACCAGTGGCAACGCCGCCAACATGCCATCAGAAACGCCGCGACTGATGTGCTGGGTCTCGCTCGCCCACCACCGCGAAACCCCTGGGTTGACGAAGAATGCCGGCGAGTGCATGCAGCAAAACAAGAGGCATACAAAGCGGCGCTGCAAAGGAAGACGAGGGCTGCTCGTGAGCTCTACAAAAGAGACGGGAAGAACATCGGCTTCTCCAGAAGAAGAAGAAAGAGCATGAGAAGCGCGCGTTTGAGAATATCGAGAGTTTGTACTCCAGGAACAATGTACGGAAGTTTTACCAAAAGGTAAAAAGAACGTATCAGAGGAGCAATACTTACTTAGATCCTTTAACCCCTCGGGGGGCATAGGGCGTCAACCACGCCTGCGCGCCATCGTGTTCGAAGTTCTGCAACGCGTTTGAGCTGCCTCCAACTCATTCCTAAAGAGCTCGATTCCTCCTCAACTGTTCTGCGCCACGTTTGCCTAGGGCGTCCCGCTATTCTGCCTGCCTGGGTGAGCGGATTCCACTGCATGGCGTATTTCGCAATGGAGTTGTCTTCGCGCCGTAGGGTGTGTCCAATCCATTGCCACTTTCTTCTTCGTATAGTAATGCTTATAGGTTCTTGGCCCGTTCTCAGATAAAGCTGTTCGTTAGAGATGCGGTTCGGCCAAAAAATCCTCAAGATGATTCTTAAGCATTTGTTTACAAAGACTTGCAGCTTCCGTGTGTTAATGGTGTCCACCTTCCAAGTACTGCACCCATAAAGCAGCACTGATTCTACGTTGGAGCGGAACAGTCGCAGCTTGGTTCTTAAGCTGATAACATTGCTTCTCCAGATTTTAGATAGCATTCCGAACGCAGCTTTAGCCTTCCCGATTCTGCTGCACACATCCAGTTCGGTGCCACCGCGATTAGCCGAGACCACATTTCCTAAATAAAGAAAGTTATCAACTTTCTCGACTTCCTGTCCGGCAATGTTAAGTTGAGCGCGGTTGTTAGAAGAAGTGCTCAGGGCTTTTGTTTTGGCTGTGTCTACTTTTAGCCCCACTTTGTTTGCCTCAGCTTCTGGATTTTGGGCCATCAGATGAAGATCCATTATCCGATGTGAAAGTAGACAAACATCGTCAGCGTAATCTAGGTGTTTAAGGTAAGATGTCATAGTCCAACGAATTCCATAGTTGCCTTCCGTCAATGCTGCACGGAGTACATCGCTGATAACCACCAAAAACAATAGTGGTGACAGTATGCACCCTTGACGTACTCCACTTTGGACTTCAAAATCCTCCGACACCTTACCATTGTGCATGACGTGACACTTACCGCCCTCGTATGTAGCCTTGATAATAGCTATAAGTTTTTCTGGGATGCCTCTCCTGCGCAAGGCCAACCAGATAGCATCTCGATTCAATCTGTCGAAGGCTTTCTCAAAGTCGATAAACATTAAATGTAGCGGAGACCTATACTCAACGCATTGCTCGATAATGATCCGTAAGGTGTTTATGTGGGCAATGCAGGAGGATCCAGCGCGAAAGCCTGCCTGTTCGACATCGAGAGTTGAATCTAAATGTTCTTTAATTCGTTCTAGAATTATTTTAGCTATTATTTTAGCCACGGCTGGAAGAACGCATATACCTCTCCAGTTACCGCAATCCATCAAGTTTCCCTTCTTTGGAAGTTTAATGATCATCCCCCTTTTCCACTCCTGTAGAAATTGTTCACTATCCCAGGCTCTCCGTATTAGCGGATGAAGCAAATCTACGGATGTATTTGGCGCCGCTTGAAATAGCTCGGCAGGGATGCCATCAATACCCACCGCCTTGTCCTTCTTGAGGGACTTGATTGCTGTTATTATCGCGGTTTTACTGGGAGGTACGGTGCGAATTCGGGAATTTGTTGCTTCGAACTGCTCATTCGAATTCGAGATCATACCGCCATCGTCTATGTGATTTAGCACTGTAGCAAAATGTTCTCTCCATCTAGTGAGCTGATCCTCATCCGAAATCAGAAGGTTACCGTCTAGACTCTTGACTGGATGTTGTTTGGAGATTCGACCACCGATGAGCTCCTTAGTGATGCTATAAATAGTCCTACTGTCGCACCTACTCGCTGCTTCTTCAGCCCTTGAGGCCAGTGAGTTGACATATTGACGCTTGTCACGTCTCACACTACGCTGCACTTCTTTCTTCTTCGCACGGTAATTGGTTTCAAGCTCGGTTCTCTCTACTGCTGAGGCCGCTGCAATCCGAGCCTTGATTGCTGTACGCTCATCGATCCGTCTCCAGGTGTCTGTAGAAAGTCATGTGCGGTGGTGTTTCTGCTTTTTACCGACATACGTGCGTGCCCCAGTCGCAAAAGCATTTTTCACAGCACTCCAGTGGTCATCCATGTTCTCTATGCTGCTGATTGCTTCTGCTTCTAAGGCAAGATGGTCCCTGAACTGTTGGCGCACTTGGGGAACCTTGAGCTTGTCGATATTAAACCTGGTGATGTTAAGTAGGTTTGAGCGGTTGCTGTTGACGGATGCAGTACGAAGGCGTAAATGAGCTACCATAAGATGGTGATCTCGTTCTAGTCCGACGTCAGCTCCACGTCTGTTTCGGACGTCCAGGAAACAATTTCTAAAGCGGCGACTGATCGCAATGTGGTCGATCTGGTTGGATGTTCGTTGCCTATCAGTAGAGACCCAACTGATTTTGTGGCAGGTGTTATGCTTAAACAGCGTACCTCCGATGACTAGGCGGTTGGTATTGCAGAAGTCCACAAACCGCTCACCATTGTCATTACGGTCTCCCACGCCGTGAACTCCCATCACGTGCTTAAGCATGGTGTTGTCGCTACCCACCTTGGCATTGAAATCTACCATCACCATTACGATGTCCCCATTAGGCGTTTGGTTGTAGGCGGCGCCTAAGTGGCTATAAAAATCATCCTTTTCGTCCTCAGTCGCGTCTAGAGTCGGAGCATAACACTGTATGATGGTAATTTTTCTAACTCTACTCTGGAACCTAGCCGTCAATATCCGGTCATTATGGGGTTTCCAGGATATGAGGCTACTACGTGCTGCTGGAGTTAGCATGAGTCCTACTCCGGAACTCCGTGCACTTCCAGCTGGTTTACCAGAGTAGAGCATGACAGTGTTTTTGGTTGGGGAGATGAATTCCCCAGCATCGAACCATCTTATCTCGCTCAGCCCTAAGATGTCTATTTTATACCTTGCGAATTCGCGTTCTAATTGGAGGAATCTGGCGTTATAAGGCCCTTCCTTGAGTGAGTCCAGGAGGGTCTTAACGTTCCAGAATCCGATCGTTGTCCGTGTCCGATAGCCAAAGGTCGTCATCAAATTATCCGTCCGTATCCGAGGCGTTGGTTTGCGTTTCGGAGCATTAAAAGTTTTTACGGTTGCGGCTCGCTGGGCCACAGACCAACCGACACTTATCCTGTTTTTTGGCGCAGGAAGCTCGCCATTCGTCCTCTCCCGTTAGCAATTTCCGAAGAAATCCCCAGATGGCACCACGAGGAGGTGGGAGTAGGGCTTACTAACAGAGCTGCTAGGTTTTCGGCTGCAGTGGCTCTTTCTCGTTACTTAGCGGACCAACACCTATCGGGAGATGCTGCCCCTACGAGGCCTTTGTTAGTCGTTTGCTCATCAGAGGAGCAATGCCCGTACAGAAACCTGTAGAGATGAAAATGGAAACCTCGTAGTAGAATCACAGTCGGTGCTGAGAATATGGAAAAACTACTTCTGCAGACTGTATAACGGCGACGAAGACCAACATCCCGATGTCAGGCAGAATGAACCATTCAGCATGGACGATGATAGTCAAAATCTCCGTCCACCTGACAAAAAAGAAGTGAGGATAGCAATATCCAGGCTGAAATCCAACAAGGCTGCTGGACCTGACGGCTTACCGGCCGAACTTTTCAAGGCAACTGGGGATGAGTTGGTAGAGTGCATACACCAACTCATTTCTAATATTTGGTCAGACGAGTGTATGCCTGATGAATGGAATCTCAGCATCGTTTGCCCGATCCACAAGAAAGGAAACCCCTCAACTGCACCAACTATAGAGGCATCAGTCTCCTCAACATCGCATATAAGATCTTTTCTGCGATATTGTGTGGACGCTTGAAACCTTTTATCAACAGCCTGGTTGGACCCTATCAGTGCGGTTTGAGGCCAGGAAAGTCCACCATCGATCAAATCTTCACACTTCGGCAGATCCTGGAGAAAACCCAAGAATTCCAAATCGTTACTCACCACCTCTTGACCAATTTCAAGGCCGCCTATGACAGCATCTATATAGAAGAGCTTTATAGAGCCATGACTAGTTTTGACATCCCTGTCAAACTTGTCCGTCTCCCCCCTTCGGGTAGGGGTTAGAATATACCCGAGGTAGGCATGCCTGTCGTAAGAGGCGACTAAAATCCACCCTTCGTATACCGGGCTTAAAGTGTATACAAAAAAATGCAATGAGTAAAACGAAAAGATTTAATACCCCAGGTGGCAGTCCAGGTTCACTGGAAAATCCACCCTCTTCGGAGGTAGGCTCTACGGTTTCTGGGGAGAGCCAATTATTGCAATTGATAAATCCCTTTATAAAAAGTTCAAGGGTACCTCGGTCTCCACCATCAAGACCGAATGTCTCCGGGAAAAAAAGTCCGCCGGAAGTGCAAGCGCACAAGAAACAGGACTTAGAGAAATGTAAAAGCTTTGAGAAGGAAAATAACGAACTTCGCAATAGGCTTGATGAAATGGATCGGCTCTACCAAGAGCTCAAAAAAGAGGTAGACATGCTGAGAGAGGAAAACAAGCTTCTAAAGAACTCGCTTTTACAAAAAGAACGCGAAGATTCCCCTCCCCGCGCAGCTAATCCACAATATCACACGGACGAAGAAGAGCTTGCACGCGAAACGAATTGCGTCTTAAAGAAAAGACCTAGCAAAAAACGCAGAGCCGGCTCTTCGCCCGAAATCGAGCCGCGAAAAGAAGACAAGCAAAATGAGCCGAAGCCAAAACAAACTCAAGCTAAAGCACGTCCTCCGCCTGCAATAAACGTCGTTGGCATAACGGACTACAGTAAGCTACATTGCCTTCTTAAAGGTACGACGACATCGAAATTCAAGGTAACGTCACTCAGGAACAATGCGTGGAAAATTAACGTTGATGACTCCGATGGCTACCGAGCAATATCACAAAAATTAAACACGGAAAAAATCCAGTGGTATACTTATGAAAATAAGTCAGAAAGACCACTGCGTGTTATAGCAAGGGGTCTCCACCCCTCGTGCACAAAAGACGACGTAATGAACGACCTCAAAGCTAAAGGTTTGAAAATTCTTAATGCCGTCAATATTCTCAAAAAGGTGAAGCAACAAACGGAACAAGGCCAGGAAATCATGGTCAAGCATGGACTTCCGCTCTTTATGCTTACCTTTGACAGGAGCGAAAATGTAGACGATATTTATAACGTTAAAACTATTCTGAATATCGTAGTCAAGATTGAGCCTATGCGTACGAGTACGAGATCGATACCTCAGTGTAAACGCTGTCAAGGCTTTAATCACACACAGTCGTATTGTCAAAAAGAGCCGAGATGCGTAAAATGTGCTGGTAACCATCTCTCAGAAAAGTGTGACCTAAATAAGCAGGCCCCGGCTACCTGCATTAACTGCAAAGGAAAGCACCCAGCGAACTATCGAGGTTGCGAAGTGGCAAAAGAGCTTCAAAAAAGGCGAGACACATTTAAAAATATTCAACGCCAGAACGCAGAACCGGTTAAAAATAGTCGTGAAATCGCTAAGCCAAGGGTAACGACCGTCAATAAACACGTCAAACTTAAGACGAGAGTCGAGCAAAGTAAAGTTCCTTCGGCAAAATCAAAGGAAAAGCCACAATCTCCAGAGACGCTAACATATGCTCAAGCTGCGTCGCTAGAAACCAAGCAAAGCGGTGTTACGGTAGACCCAGTCTCCCAAGTCTTCTCTATAATTCTTGCGAAACTTGAGGAGCAAACGAAGGTAAACAAAGTCATATTTGATAAATTGAGCAAGCTCGAGTTAAAACCTCGCCAAAAAAGAACTCCCATATGAATATGAATCAGTTACTAAAAATTTTAACATGGAACGCAAACGGCCTTCTACAAAAAAAAACGCCGAATTAGAAGTATTCTTACGGAATGACAACATTGACATTTGCTTGATCTCTGAAACTCATTTGACAAAGGAATCCGGGGTAAAAATAAGAGGGTATCGTGCTTATCACGCATACCACCCTTCCGGAAGAGCTAGAGGCGGATCCTCCTTATTCATTAAAGACTGCATTGAGCACTCCATAAATACGACGATTGAAATCGATACAATGCAAACAAGCTCAGTTCGAGTTAAGAATAGGCACTCGTATTTCAACATCGCGTCCATTTATTGTCCTCCGCGATGCACGTTTCGAAGTAACGACTTTGTACGTCTCCTTGACTCACTTGGACCGAATTTCATTATAGGTGGCGATTTCAACGCAAAACACACCTTTTGGGGTTCCAGATCCAATTCACGGAAAGGCAGACTTCTGTACGAAGCCGGTATGCAATTCGGGGTTGATTTCTTTTCGACGGGGAAACCGACGTATTGGCCCTCTGATACAGCAAAAACACCGGACCTAATAGACTTCTTCGTAGCGAAAGGAGTATCTTCAAATTTTGCGAAAGTAGAGGAAAGCTTTGATCTCTCCTCAGATCACTCGCCGGTAATCTTGACAATAAGTGACCGACTAATGACAGTAGAAGCTGTGCCTAGATTAACTAACAAAAAAACTAACTGGCGCGACTTTAGAACTGATTGCGAAGAAAATATTGTCTTAAATGTATCGCTCAAGACACCCTTCGAAATAGAAGATGAGCTCGGCAAATTTATTGAATCAATACAAAATGCCGCGTGGAAAAATACACCTTTAAGGAGGAAAGAAGTCCCATGCAATGAAGCTTATTATCCGCCGGAAATAAAAGAACTTATTCGAGAAAAGAGGAGAGCACGCAAAATATGGCAACAAACTCGCGCTCCCCAGCATAAAACCCACTCGAATTTCTTATGCAATAAGCTTAAAAAAGCGATCCAAGACCTAAAAAACCGAGAGACTTCAGCTTATCTTGAAGGTTTAACCGCCGAAAAAACTACTAATTACTCGCTCTGGAAAGCTGTCAAAAGAATTAAAAAACCGCAAATACATTCGCCACCGATAAGAAAAAACAACGACGAATGGGCAAAAGGTGACAAAGAAAAAGCGGATCTATTTGCCGAGCACTTAGAAGAAACTTTTAAGCCATTTGATGGAGAAACATTGGTAGACGATTTTACCGGTACGACTACGACATCTGACAACCTTAGAATAAAAAGTGTGTCACTTATAGAACTTTGCCAGGCAATAAAAAACCTGAAGAACAATAAAGCTCCTGGCTATGATTTAATAACCGGACAAATCCTCAAGGTATTACCAAAAAAGGCACTATTAAAATTGCTTTATTTAATAAATGCTTCCATTAGATTATTATACGTTCCAAATCAATGGAAAGTCGCAGAAGTCATAATGGTTCCGAAACCGGGAAAATCTCCAAATGACAAAAAATCGTACAGACCGATATCGCTACTACCAATAATATCGAAGGTATTTGAAAAACTCCTTCTGAAACGGATTCTTCCGGTCATTGAAGAGAGACGCCTAATACCTGACCACCAATTCGGGTTCAGAATCAAGCATTCCACAATTGACCAGGTTTATAGAATAACCGACGAAATTGAAAAAGCCCTTGAGGAGAAAAAGATTTGTTCTAGCGCTTTTCTTGACGTATCTCAAGCCTTCGACAGGGTTTGGCACGATGGATTGAATTATAAGCTAAGACGAATCCTTCCGGAGCAACTTCATAAGATCTTAGAATCGTACCTTAAAAACAGACTTTTTCGTGTTAAGCACGGAACTGAATATTCTGATTTTAAAGAAATCGCCGCCGGAGTTCCGCAAGGAAGTGTCCTTGGGCCTATCTTATTCTTGCTGTACACTCGGGACATACCTCAAACTGAAGGCACTATTGTAGCTACGTTCGCGGACGATACGGCTATTTTGGCAACGGAAAGTTCAATCGAGTCAGCAACCATAAAACTCCAACGAGCCTTGAATAAAATCTGTGAGTGGACAAAAACTTGGCGCATTGTTCTTAACGAGACCAAATCGACGCATGTTAACTTCACTTACAAGAAAATAATCAACCTTCCCGTTTTCATTAACTCGGTACAAATACCGCATGCAAACGAAGCTAAATATCTGGGAATGACACTAGACGCGAAACTTAAATGGAAACCTCACGTTAAAAAGAAACGTGACGAAGTCGAAAATCGACTTAGAGAAATGTATTGGCTAATTGGAAGATATTCCAAACTAAGCGTATATAACAAACTGCTTCTGTATAAGCAAGTGCTTAAACCCGTGTGGACGTACGGTATACAACTCTGGGGTTGTACCAAACCAAGCAATAGGAATCTCATACAATCATTGCAAAATAAAATTATAAGAATAATCGTGAACGCTCCCTGGTATATCAGAAACAATGATATCCACAGAGACTTAGGGATAGCTACCGTGGAGGACGAAATAAAAAACTTCGCTCGCAAGCTTCGTATTCGTCTTCATGGCCATTGCAACTGTGCCATACTCCAAACTTTGGATGTGACAAATCTTACGCGCCGACTTCAAAGAACGAAACCGTTCGAATTAGCGCTATAAGACAAAAAGCCGCATGTCATGACGGTTTCAGCAGGTGCTTTTATTGAAAATCTACCTGCCTCACGCGAATATAAATCTGAAGCTTAAACTACTTGATAAGGTCAAACTTAGTCGTAGTAAACAAAACGAAGGGAAGGGTGTTTTTAGTCAGTAGAAATCTGACACTACTATGAGTACACGGTCTCATAGTGAAGATTATGAAGATTTTCACCTACCCACGAAAAAAAAAAAAAAAAAAAAAAAAAAAAAAAAAAAAAAAAAAAAAAAAAAAAAAAACTTGTCCGTCTGTGCAGGCTGACGATGGAGAACGCTCGCTGCTCCATCAAGGTCGGTAATGACCTCACCGAGACTTTTGATGTCAGAAACGGCTTTAGACAAGGTGCGGAACTCACAAGCCAACATCAGAGGCACAATCTGTCAAAATTCGGTACAACTTCTTGCATACACTGACGATATAGACATTATTAGAAGAACTCAGCGGGCTCTCACCAGTGCGTTTGCAAGCATTGAGGCGGAAGCGGCCAAAATGGGTTTACCGATAAACGAGTGCAAAACCAAGTATATGCTGTCAACAAGAAGGGAAAGCCAACACCGACGAATGGGACAAAACGTCACCGTGGGCAGCTATAACTTCGAGGTAGTAAGGGACTTTGTCTACCTTGACTCTGCTATAAATTCTACTAACAAAATCAGTGCAGAAATCAAGCGAAGAATAACTCTTGCCAATCGCTGTTTCTTTGAGCTTATAAGGCAATTCAACAGTAAAGCACTATCTCGAACTACTAAGGATTTTCTGCATAAGACCCTGATCATCCCAGTCCTGCTTTATGGCGCTGATACATGGACTTTATTAAAACAGGATGAAGATATCCTTGGTCGCTTCGAGAGAAAAATTCTTCGTAAGATTTTCGGTCACGTTTGCGTTGACGGGTTTTGGAGGAGAAGATTCAATCACGAACTATACGAGCTATACAGCGACATCGACCTAGTCAAAAAACTGCGTATTGGACGTCTGAGATGGCTAGAACATGTAGAGCGAATGGACACCAACGCTTCGGCCCGCAGAGTCTTCGAATTTAATCCCGAGGGACGACGCAGTAGAGGGAATCATCGCCGTAGGTGGCGCGCACAAGTTCAAGGGGATAACTGGAGGCGATTAGCTGAAAACCGAGCTAAATGGAGAGGCTTGTTGGTTGAGGCCCAGGTTCACCCCGAACTGTAGCGCCACCTAAGTAAGTAAGTAAAGGTGCAAAGATCTACATGCATTTGCATGTTTGGTGCACTGAGAACTACTCTATCCGCGGCACTGGACATTTTTTTTACCTGCTACCCTTAGATATTTTCGGCAAACAGATTGCTGCCTGTGCAGCCATCCGTCTAAAAGCCTCCTCTCAGTGGTTTAGCTATCGCGTTGGTCACTCCTCGATCCTTGATCTCCTCAGCTTCAAGCACGAAAACACGGACTATACCCCACCGTAACTGAGTTTTAACCGTAACTTCCGTACGAGCATCACTGAATGGGATGAATGACACGTCTCCCCGGTTCACGTCTTTACAGATGGCTCTAACACCGAGAGAGGGGTGGGTTGTGGTATTTTCTCGTTCCGCCTCCCTGATAATTGTAGCGTTTTTCAGGCGGAAATCATGGCGATTAAGGAAGCCCTGTCCTGGTTGAAGCGTAGTGTGCTATCTGTCAAGGATGTTAGCATTTTCACTGATAGCCAAGCGACAATCAAGTCCTTGACTTCAAAGGCCGCCTTAAACTGTCGTTTATCTCTTATGGAAATGACAGAGCAGTTCAACATTCACCTATGCTGGGTGCCAGGCCACAGGGACATTCCAGTACACTGCAGGGCGGACGAACTCGCCAGACAGGATACTACTCTAAGGATTCTGACTGACAGGCAAGCCCTGGGTATGCCCCTCGCTACACGTAAGCATCTACTAAAGCTGAACGCTATTAGCAAGATCAATCTCAGATGAGAAAAGGGTTCAACGTGTCACATTTCGAGGCAGATCTGGCCTAAGCTGCAACAGAAACGTAGCCCCGAGTTGGTCAAGCTAAAGCGATTACAGATTAGCTGCGTTATCGGTGTTCTCACTGGACAATGTCTTATAGGCCAACACGCCAAAAGACTTGGCCTCTTCTCGAACGACATGTGCAGAAGCTGTAGGGACGAAGAAGGGGAAGAAGCCATCCTTTACCTCATATGCACTTGTCCAGCCCTGTCGCATAATAGAATGCTCCATCTAGGCTCCCCTTTCCTTGACGACCTCGGCGATTTGGCGTCTTTAGACGTCATGAGCATCCATCGCTTTATCAAAAGCTCTGGTTGCTTTCGTTAGTCCCTGAGTGGCCTAATGGTTGATCCATGGTATCACAAAGGACCTTCACTGGTCTAAGTATGTCTGCACTCTCGTGTGGACAGCCAACCTAACCTGATAATAAGCATTTAGCTTGCAGATCATTCATAATTTCTTCTTTGGTACAGGAAGGGTGAAGACCACTTGCTGCAAAACGTAATGGCCTCTCTAGCTTGTTTTCGTAAGTGTACCATTGGATCTTCTGGGTGCTTAATTTTTGGAACACTGCTCGGTAACCGAAATTCAAATTACGTTTGTTGGGGGCGGGGAACGTAATTTTATTTAGATTTGTTACGCTCGTGACTCCTTGCGATTGTCTTCTCTTTGTGACTGGACTTCGGGTGAAGAACGGCCTCCTCATTTTTACTTGGTCTCGTCTTTGACTCCGTTTCTTGTATTAGCTCATCTTTGTCCGTGTGATATACACGACTAGCTGAGTGGGGTGGAATACCTTCGCGTTCTTTTTGGAGAAGAGTGTTCTTTAGAACCTTATTTTCTTCTCGGGGTAGATCTAACTCTTTCCTCAGCTCCTGAAAGAGTAACTTCATTTTGTTAATCTTTGCATGGAGTTCGTTGTTTTCCTCCTCAAAGCTTTTGCGTTCTCTGAGCCTCGTTTTCCGCACATTGGCGCTTCCTGCGGAATAAATTAACTTATCGTTTTTCATTGGGAGCCCGTTTAATGGTTCTTCGGAGCACTAATGGCTCTTGAATCAATGCCAAGTCAATATCATCCTTGATGAAATGTCTATTCAGCACGGAAGATTGGGGACCTGCATTGCGATTGATCGGGAAACTACTGACTGCCCAAAACTTGGCTTGGGCCAGTAGCGCAACAATCAAGTTCGTGATGAGTGCTTACTTTACATCCTAGTGGTGGTCCCCGGGCAACTATACGTATAAACCCTCATACGTATAGGCCAAAATTGTAAGTGCGGGTTGTCTAGGGCCTTGATTCTAGGCTAGGTAACGTGGGCCAGCAACCTGCGTTACTGAAACCAGCTCGCTACTGAAACCGACACTATGCCTCGGATAAGGACTGATCACATGTTGACGACTTTTGGCTATTGTACCCGGACAAAGATAGGTTTCTGGAATGTAAAGACGCTCCTCGACTCGGGAAGAGAAGGTCCTTACAATGCCAGATTCCTCCAACTGGAAAAGGAATTCATGCGATATAAACTGGACATTTTGGGGGTAAGTGAAGTAAGATGGTTAGAAGCGGGCGAGTACCAGTCTCCAACGCGTAACACTGTACTACTCTATTCTGAAAGACCATCCGGAAGTCCGCGGGAATATGGAGTTGGACAACTGCTAACAACAACAGCACGCAAGGGCCTGATTTCCTGGCAGCCTCATGGTGATAGGATTTTGACGGCCAGATTCCGGACTAGAGTACGACGCGTCACCATCATACAGTGTTACGCCCCAACGAATAGTTCGTCTGAGGACGAAAAGGAGAGCTTCTACAATCTCTTAAGCGCCGTCTTCAACACAACACCAAATGGAGACATTGTCATAGTGATGGGGGATTTGAATGCCAAGGTAGGCAGCGACAACGAAGGGCTCAAGCATGTAATCGGGAAACATGGTCTAGGCAACCGCAATGACAACGGCGAAAGGTTTGTGGATTTCTGCAATGCCAACCGCCTTGTGATAGGTGGCACCATGTTTGAGCACAAGACCTGCCACAAAGTCAGCTGGGTTTCCAATGACAGGCAAGCAACCTCCAACCAAATTGACCATTTTGCTATCAGCCGCCGCTTTAGAAGCAGTCTTCTGGACGTCCGAAACAGACGAGGGGCAGATGTGGGGATAGTACGTGATCACCATCTTATGATAGCTACTCTCCAACTACGCACTGCTGCAGTTCGAAGATCGTACGACAACACAAGAATGCACAGGTACAACATCGATAGACTTAGTGATCCCTCAGTGCGCCAACAATTAAGGGAGCACTTTTCGCAAGGTGTGGAAGCAATCAGCAGCTCAATGCCCGCAACCATCCAAGACCATTGGTGTGCTGTGAAAAATGTTTTTACATCTGGTGCTGAAAGAATTGTCGGTCGATCGCAGGGAAGACATAGGGCGTGGCTTTCCGAGGATACCTGGAGACGGATTGACGAACGAAAACAGCTAAAAGCTCGCGTTGCAGCTAATCCAGCAGCAGGGAGAAGCGAGCTAGAGTCCCTATATCGCATGAAGACGACAGAAGTTCAGCGTAGCGTGCGACCTGACAAGCGCAACTACATCAACGCGCTGGCTACAGAAGCAGAAGAAGCTGCACGGAGGTGCGACAGCAGGACTGTCTACAGAATTACGAAAGAGCTGACAGGTGGTCGCAGCTCCAGCCAATACCTAGTGAAAAGCCTAGACGGCTCCTTGCTCATTTCGGATGAGGACCAGCTCAAGAGATGGAAAGAGCATTTTGCTACGGTTTTGAACCGTGTATTCGCTAGCGATATGCTCCCAAATCAGACTCAGATGCCCGAGGTGAGAAGTTCCCGAATACGCACCACGACTCCCAGTAAAGATGAGATCATTACCGCGATCAAGGCACTCAAAACCAACAAGGCGGTAGGACTTGACGGTATTCCAGCAGAGCTCTTACGAGCAACGCCAACAACATCGGCTGAGCTTCTGGTTCCACTTATAGATAGAGCTTGGGAAGCTGAGAGCTTTCCTAACGAGTGGAAAAAGGGAATGATCGTCAAGCTTCCTAAGAAAGGAAATTTAATGGAGTGGGGAAACTGGAGGGGTATCTGCGTGCTGCCTGCTGTAGCTAAGATAATAGCTAAAATCATCCTTGAGCGAATCAAACAACATCTCGAAGACACACTCGATGCCGAACAAGCAGGTTTCCGCTCTGGATCCTCCTGTGCCGACCACATCAACACCCTGCGGATTATCATCGAACAGTGTGTTGAATATCGATCGCCACTGCACCTGCTGTTCATCGATTTTGAGAAGGCGTTCGATAGTGTCAACAGGGAGTTTATTTGGCGTGTCTTACGCAGGAGAGGCATTCCCGATAAACTAATTGCTATTATCGAAGCTACATATGAAGGCTCCAAATGTCACGTTCTGCACAGGGGAAGGTTGTCTGAGGAATTTGAGATCCAAAGTGGGGTAAGACAAGGCTGTATCCTTTCACCAATATTATTCCTATTGGTGATTAGCGATGTGCTTCATGCAGCTTTGTCGACGGGAAATGGAGGAATTCGATGGACTCTTACATCTCAACTGAAACATCTTGACTACGCAGACGATGTATGCTTACTCTCCCACAGAATTATGGACCTCCACCAAATGACAGCAGATGTGGAGAGGGAGGCAGGTATCGTCGGGCTGAAAATTAATACGACAAAAACTAAAATCATCAGCCTTGGAACAAACTCATCGGCTCAAATATGCATTGCTGGACAACCGGTAGAGAGAGTAGAGGATTTCCAGTATCTTGGGAGTATTGTCTCGACCGATGGTGGAACCGAACTGGATATAGCCAACAGGATCGCCAAAGCAAAGTCCGCGTTCGGGATGTTGTCCAAAATATGGCGAAGCAATGCAATCAGTTTGAGCACCAAAATGTTCAACTGTTCCGCTCCAACGTTGAATCCGTGCTGCTATATGGTTGCAGCACGTGGAGAGTGACCACTACTATCACCAGAAAGCTGCAAACGTTCGTTAATAGGTGTCTGCGCAATATCTTAAGGATTTTCTGGCCCAATCGTATCTCTAACGAACACCTTTACGAGAGAACGGGTCAGGAACCAATAGGCACAACTATCCAACGGCGGAAGTGGCAGTGGATTGGTCACACGTTCCGAAAGGGTGACAGCTCCATAGCGAACCATGCTATGCAATGGAACCCTTTGACTATTAACTCAGGATGGCAGAAGACCTGGCGGTCCGCGGAAAACATGGCGCAGAACAGTCGAGAAGGAGGCACGGCAGTTAGGGAAAAGTTGGGGAGAACTCAGACACATTGCCAGAAACCGTACACGATGGCGCGTAGGCGTAGTAGAGGCCCTAGGACCCACAAGGGGATACAGGACATAAGTAAGTAAGTACGGAAGATGCTGCCCAAGCGTGATGCAGGTTCATTTGAAGACACTTAAGCTGCCTTCTATTGGACCCAACTTAATAAAACACGTAACGCTAAATGATAAGCTTAAAGGACCTCATTACAGTCTCTATTTTGTTGCTTTATTTTCGTTGATCCTTTCCAATCGTAAAACGCATAATACTTTCCATAAATAAACTCCTTCCTCATCGTCTTACAGAATCCAAAAGAAAAAAGAATTATGAAACACCTGATAAAATAAATATAAAATTCTATAATAATAATGAAAACTCATTTTCATTCGCCATCTCTTATATAAGTGGGCTAAACAATAATAGGATGAAAAAAAAAGAAGAAGAAACATAAATTAGGGTCAAATAAAAGATTCACATTCTTTTATATCCCTTTTTACTCCATCACCTTCTGCTTATCTTCTTTGATATATAAGGAACAAAGCAAGCACAAAACTCAAAAGAATATCCTTTCTTTGCAAAAAAGAAAAAAAAAAAGCAGAGAAACCGCAAAGCCCCTTTTCTATTCCCCATCTGGAAAATATCAGAAAAAGAAGAAGAAAATCCAAAGGATCCTGTGAAACCTTAACACCAGAGGAGGTGTCAACAATGAAGAATGATGACTTTTTTATGTGTGAATTAGATATTTACCCCCCACCCACCTACCACCTATAGACGAGGCCCCCTGGGTATCCGCACTAAGGAATAGAAGAAGAAGAAGAAGAAGAAGAAGCCTCCATCCTTTAGTACAATCTCCAAGTCATACGGGATTTCGAACACAAAACAGGTGGAATCACCCTTTTTATTACAGCCCAGCCCAGCAAGGACTCTCTGTGCGCTGTGCCATACACACAAAGGCATCCCATTACGATAAATACCCTGTTATGACAAAATGCTTGATTGAGGATAATATATGTACGAGCTACAATCACACACAATAAGAGAGATAATTTAAGTATCCATTCTGCCAGTGGGAAGGACATTATGCTTTTTTCCTTTCGAAGTTTTTCTTCTTTTTTTTTCAATTTCCCATTTATGGATATGCTTGGCGGTATGGCGGCATAGCGGCGTGGTGGTGGATAATCCTCCCCTCGTGGTGGTGGCGGTTGCAATTTCCCATTTCGAGGGGTTAAACAGTTAGTTTTAACCATTACTCAGCAAAGCGGAAGTAACCGAATAAAATAATTGAACCGCAGAAATCTCTGCATTTCCTTTTTCGACTACGACGACGACTTGGTCCTTTTTTTCATGGTCCTTTGATGCCATAACAATAACATGGTCCAGAAATTGGTTTACATTTATCATGTTGGGTTGTGAGGATGGGGGGTGGGGGGTGCACTTCCTTGGTTACTTTTATGGGGATCATGGGTTATCGATATTTTTTCTTTTTTTTTTCTTTTACACGATGGTAGATATAAATTCCAACAGTTACTTGTGCGAGCAAGGAAGCAGAAAAATGAGTCTAATGCAGGTTGGATGAGGGAAAAATGGATATCCTTGTGGATAGGGCTAGTGCTGGGCACTTTGTTGCATTTTAAGGGGGCGGACTGGAATTATTGTGAATTATTGTAAATTGCATGCAATGGCTCTCGGAAATAAAAGTGGTTTTTGAGGAAGTTAATGTTGAGGGTTAAAGGCTGTGAAAGGTGAGGAAATGAATTTATGGGGGACAGGTCTCTAGCATGGCATTGGTTCATAAGGAATTCTAATATCATTCAGTGGACTTACCGCATATTTTAGATAAACTTAACTATAACCATGACAAATGGACATTGGAGGATGTAGTCAATTTTATTCTGATATGGCCGGACTTCAAGAGGCTATAAGCAGGTAATTCGGGCAAGCATTGTCGATTTGCAAGGACTACCTGTTAATCGACGAAAAACTTCAGACATTCGAAAGTAAATTCTTTGAGTAGAAAGCCTTCAATTGAGATTAACCACAGAAAGATGACACCATGTGGAATGAGGCATTACTACGATGGCGCTACGGTCCGGGGTGGACCTGGGCCTCAACCAACAAACCTCTCCTCTCAGTTGCTTACTCCAAGTTGAGGTTGAGGTCCACCTCCACTTGTTTGCGCCACCTACCGCGAGGTCGTCCTTTACTGCGTCGTCCATCCAGGGTGGATTCGAAAACTTTCTTAGCGGGAACGTTGGGCTCCATCTGCTCTAAAAGACCCAGCCATCTTAGTCGCTGTATGTGAACTCTTCTGGCTAAGTCGATGTCCTTGTGCAGGCCGTATAGCTCGGCATTGTACCTTCTCCTCCACTCACCGTCTATGTAGAGGGGACCAAAGATCGCTCAAAGAACTTTTCTCTCGAAATAACCAAGGGTACCTCATCCGGTCTTGTCAAAGCCCATGCATTTGCGCCATACAGCAGGACTGGGATGATTAGTGTCTTATACAGAGTTACCTTAGTAGTTCGAGATAGGGCTTTGCTACTCAATTGCCATCTTAGCCCATAGAAACAGCGATTGGCAAGAGTAATTCTTCGTGTGATCTCTCCACTCATGTCATTTGCGGAGCTGACCATAGAGCCTAGGTAGACAAAATCCTTTACTACCTCAAAATTATATCTGTCTATTGTGGCGTTCTGTCCAAGACGCCGATGTTGGGTGTCCTTTTCTGTAGACAGCATATATTTTGTTTTGCTTTCATTGACCGCTAGACCCATCTTTGCTGCCTCGATCTCAATACTTGTAAATGCCCCATTGACGGCCCGCTGAGTTCTTCCGATTATGTCAATGTCATCGGCATAAGCGAGTAGTGGTACAGACTTGTAAAAGATTGTACCTCCGGGGTTGGCTTGTGAGTTTCGTACAATTCTCTCAAGTACTATGTTAAAGAGATCGCATGATAGCGCGTCACCTTGTCTAAGACCTTTCCTGACATCGAATGGTTCGGTGATGTTCTTACTGATTTTTATAGAGCAGCGAGAGTTCTCCATCGTCATTCTGCACAAACGGACGAGCTTGGCAGGGATGCCAAGACTGGACATGGCTTTGTATAAGTCGTCTCTATACACGTTAATATAGGCAACTTTGAAATCGATGAAGAGGTGGTGCGTATCGATTTTTTATTCATGAGTTTTTTCCAATATCTGCCGTAGTGTGAATATTTGGTCAATGGTGGACTTTCCAGGCCTGAAACCGCACTGATAAGGACCTATCAGGTTGTTGACGATCGGTTTTAGGCGTTCACATAGTACGGCAGACAGGATCTTATATGCGATGTTGAGGAGACTTATACCTCTGTAATTGTCGCAGTTCAGAGGGTCTCCTTTCTTCAGGATCGGGCAAACGATGGTGAGGTTCCATTCATCGGCATCCAACCAGATTTTACAGATGAGCTGGTGCATGCTCCTTACCAACTCATCTCCCCCTTCCTTGAAAAGTTTAGCGGCAAGGCCGTCGGCCCCAACAGCTTTGTTAGATTTAAGTTTATATGTCGCTATCCTCACTTCATTCTGATCGGGTTGACGGGAATCTTGACTGCCATCGTTACTGTTGAATGGCTCATTCTGCCTGACAGCGGAATATTGGTCATCATCGCCGTTTAACAGTCTGCCGAAGTGTTCCTTCCATATCCTCAGCACCGACTGCGATTCTACTACTATATTACCATTTTCGTCCCTGCAGGCTTCTGTTCTGGCTTCGAAACCCTGGCATGTTCTTTTTACCTTTCGGTAAAATTTTCGAACGTCATTCCTGCAATAAAGTCTCTCAATCTTCTCGATCGAGCGCTTCTCAGGCTCTTTTTTCTTCTTTCTGAGAAGTCGATGTTCCTCTTTTCCCCTGCGCACGCAGAGCTCGTAAGCAGCTCTAGTCCTTCTATGCAGCGCCGCTTTGTACGGCTCTTGTTTTGCTGCATGTGCTTGCCGGCATTCCTCATCAAACCAGGGGTTTCGTTGTGGTGGGCGAGAGAAACCCAGTACATCAGAGGCGGCATCTCTGACGGTTTGTTGGCAACGCTGCCACTGGTCCTCCGCATTTGCTGCTGGCGGCATAGGACTTAGAACAAGATTAAAAGAAACTCGATCGACAATGGTTCTGGCTGTCTCTTGCGATTGTAGCCGCCCGACGTCAAATTTTTTCACAGTATTTCGTTAATTTCGCTCCGTTCTGGATATCCGCATCCGTACCTTGGCTACAACTAGGTAGTGATCCGAGTCCACGTTGTCTCCTCGGAAAGTCCGGACACCCAGAATACTGGAAGAGTGCCTTGCGTCGATCGCAATGTGATCGATTTGGTTGACAGTTTTTCGATCAAAGGAGAGCCATGTTCCTTTGTGAATATCGAGACGTGGGAACCGCGTAGTAGCTACAACAAAGTTTCGCCCCGCCGCAAAGTCGATTAGCCTGAGTCCGCTGTCGGATGTGATGCCGTGCAGGCTGTGCTTTCCGACCACGCTACTAAAGACTTCCTCTCTTCCTAGCTTTGCGTTAAAGTCGCCTAGGATAATTTTAACGTCGTGACTAGGGCATTGCTCATACGTCTTGTCCAAGAGCTGGTAGAAGTCATCCTTTGTCGCGTCGTCCTTCTCCTCGTGAGGGGCGTGAACGCATATTAGGCTAATGTTGGCAAATTTAGCCTTGATACGGATAGTCATAAGGCGCTCGTTTACTTGCCGGGAACTCAAGACTTCTTGCCTAAGTCTGTCTCCAATGACAAATCCGCACCCGAATAGGCGCTGTCCTTGTTGTCTGTAGCAATCGCCGTAGTAGATGTCGCAGTTTTTCATACTCCTTTTGCCCGGCCCATCCCATCGCACTTCTTGGATGGCGGTAATGTCTGCTTTGAGACACTCTGGGGCCTCCGGAAGTTGTTCGGGTGCAAGTGGTTTGTAGAGGGACCTAACATTCCATATGCAGACACGAAGATCGTTGTCCTTTTTACGTTTGCATGCGTCGTCAACAGTAAAATCATCCATATCCGAGGCTGTTGGTTGCTTCGTAACCAAAGGTTTTTTACGTGGTAGGAAAGCTAACCCGACGGCACAACCCCCAACCTGGAGGACCATATCCTTTTTTTGCAACCCGTAGGACGAGGGGCCGGATACACCGATGCCAGTAACCCACTTCGGGGACATGAGCGCTGCCGTTGGCCAATTAAGGGTTCATCCGCCTCCATCTCTTTTTCAATACTCTGACGTAGTATTGAAAATCCTTACAAACCTCAGCTCCAAATATGTCGAAGTAGCTCCGGTAAGGTATCCGCTGGTCTGTAGACGTCACCGTTGATTCCATCGAGAGAATTCATCCTTCTGAGGAGCTCTTGCTAGACTTCTGAGACGCATATTTCAGCCGATCAGGTGAACAAGAGATGCCTCGTCCGGTTAGACATATGCGCGCTGAAGTTCACCCAGATGTGCTTACGCAGGTCTGAGTGTTCAGCTACACACATATCGTCAGACTCAGCATACGCTCATCGTTAGTTCTCTATCAGATAGCTATCCAGCGGGCACCACGGGAGGTGATGATGTGATTTTGCCACGCCGATGCGCTGCCTTGGTCTCCCAATATTTGGCATTAGTCTGCATAGTACCACTACTGCTTAAGAGGCCTTCTTGCCTGCGTACATTAGGTGGTCCTTGAAGCTGAGTCTATGCTCCAGCAAGACTCCCGATGATTTGCTAACCGACCTGTAGGGTAGGGCTCTACTTTCTTACGGCTGCTTATTAGGCGGCTTCGATTTTGTGGTTCGCTAGCTATAAACCTGATGTCTGTAGCCAAAGCTTCACGTTTGTGGTTGTTTGATTGCAGTTTTGCATAACTTCCTCTAATTTGTTGGCCACCACTACAATTGCGATATCTTCGGCATAACCGATTATATCTACTCCATTCGGTATTTGTGTTCTTAGAATGTCATCGTACATTATGTTCCATCGAATTGGTCCTAGGACCGACCCCTGTGGAACTCCTCCCGTGATCTTGTACCTCTTTGGTCCCTCTTCCGTGTCATAATAGAGGGTTCTGTCTCCGAAGTAGCTCACAATTATCCACAGTAGGTAGTTTGGTACCTGCAAGTCGCTCAGTGCTTTTAGAGTGGGCTCCAGTCGGCTAAATTGAAGGCATTCTTGACATCAAGTCTCACGACAGTACAGTACTTTTTTGTTCATCCGGTCCATCTTTCTCCCGCAATTGCTTCATATCGCACACAGCTTGTATTGCGTGGTTGGTGCTTCGTTTCTTTCCGAATCCAAACTGTCGGTTACAAAGCCCCGAGTCCACTTCCATATATTGTTCTAGTCTTGTCTGTATCATTTTGTCGAGCACTTTCCCCAGCGTATCTAGCATGCACAATGGCCTATATAACGATGATTGCTCGGGTTGTTTGTCGCCCTTGGTATGAGGACTAGTCGCTGCCGTTTCCTCTAAGACGGGAATTTTCCTTCTGTTAGGCATGCTGTGTAGAGGTGTGTGAAGACATCTGGTCTGGTTTTGATCGCCTCCTTCAGAACGAATCTCGGAATCCCGTCCATCATTGGTGTCTCATTGCTTTTGATGGCTGTTGCAGCTGCTACGACTTCCTCAGTTGTAATTGGTGGTATCGTCTCCGTTTCATCTGCTGTGTCTCATGGTAGTGTGAATCCATCTTTCCTCGGGAATAGGCTGCTGGCAATTGAGTTCATGAGGTGTGGGTATATCGGTGCAGCTACCGTGGCATGACTATTTTGCATGCGCTTCCCCATGGGTTGTGTTGTAGTTCCTCCCTGAGTAATGATTCAGTTTTGCTCTTCTTTATTATCTTACAGAGTTTCGGTTGCTTCCTCTGGAATTCTTTTCGAAGTTCTTCATAATTCTCCGAGTCTCTGCCTCTTGTCTTTTACCGGCGCCTCCGCATTCTATGACAGTTGGCTCGGAGTTTGGCGATGTCGTCGTTCCACCAGTACACCGGCGAAGATGTGATATTATTGAAACCGCATTTAACTCTTTATTCTGTGTGTTGACTCTAGGATGTCTAAGCAAGACAGCCTTTCAGAATGCAGGACAGAACCCTCCAATTGCCTCTCTGTGGCTAAAATTGTCAAATCAAGGCTGACATGTGACGAAAAACTTACCGTTTTCACTTCAACAAGCAGCATTCAGAGATAAACCAAAATAAGATTTATTAATTCTTAAAAATTCATCTTCCAAAACCATATTCAACATCATCCTCATCCCGGCATTATCAATCTGCCAGAGCTACACCATTTGAAAAATGGCCAACAATGATATATCCGTTTCCGAGCTGCTTAACAAATCTTCACCCAAAAATATTTCAAATCATTTCACAACATTAAATGTCCCAGAGGCAGGCATCCAGCAGCCAGTGGGCCCCTAAAACATTGTGATTTATGTTCCTGCTCCTATCAACAACAATTCAATTCGTTTCCACACCGTCCTTGTGGGAGGGGGGCGGGGCCGTAGTTAGATGTTGCCTGTCATCGTGATATCTAACATTTAAAATATATGTATTTCTATACTTTCGGATTGTAACTGTCGATGATGTGATACTCGTACCAGGCGGCAGATACTCTGCATGCGAATGTGCGTCATCAAAGTTTGCGAATGGAATCCTTGTACGATAAGGACTTAATCGAGTGTGAATCACTCGATTTGTTCTGTCTCTCTCTCCGAAGAGGATATACGAGTACATATGGAGAAAAGTTTGCTACGCTAAGCCGATAAGGAAAATCAAACGTTACACACAGGCTTTACGGGGCTAACAAGGCTCCTCTTGACTCGAGGAATTTTTCAAATATTTCCCTTCCTCTTATCGAATCGTGCGAACGGTGTGTGTGGGTGTGTGGTCACAAAATGGCTGCGATTTCGTTTAAGGACCACTCGTAAAATGAAGATATTTCAAAGGATATACGAGTATCCCTGTAGGCCGATTGCCATTAATGATGGTCTCGTCTTGGTATCTCTCTGTATCGCTTTCAAGTGGTCGATTAGTTTGGTTTTTATTTGTTTAGTTGTTTTTATCTTTGGGATACTTGACTGGAATGGGATTGGGTGAGCAGAGGAGTAAACAAGTGTTCAGGATTAAATGAAAGAGATTTTTGTGGAGAGGCGTTTTTTTTTTTTCTCCTTTTTTTTCTGTTTCTATTGGTCTGAAGGATATCCTTTGAAGTATTAAGGAATTTCCTTACCTGGTAAGGGGGTTGGGAAGATGTATTTGCTTTTGGTATTTTATTTAACCCAAGTGACCACTTTGGATTACGAAATAACTGAGGTTATGGGGAGGATGGGGTGGTGTTGGGTTTGTTTAATTCTTTTCGTCTTTAATGAGAACACGAGTAAGAGGTTCTTTGCCATTGCATTGCGTATATTAAAGGACGTTGGAAGATGGGAATCTTCCAAGGACAAAGCTGTATAGCGTGGAGTTCTAGTCCACTAAACTCACATTCTCCTTCTTCCAATCCAACCACTATTAGCATTTCGCGGCGAGGAGAGTTTTAGCCTTACAAGTCTGGCTAGCACATTTCTACACTTCGCGGCCCTTTATTCCTCTCCTGCTGGTTGTAGCTTTCCCTGCTTCCAGTCCTCTCCATTAGTCAGAATTTATATAGAACGTTCGCTGCAGTATTTACCATAAACCACAGCTCACTGGATGATAGCACATGGTTTACGATGTTTTCTAAGATAAGAACGTTCCCAATTCGTTCTTCGAGACCTCTTTGTTGAATTTTGCACAGGAACTTCGCAGTTGGAACAAATGGAGGAGACATCATGTCTGAACCTTTGACAACCGCCGTGCCTTCCTAGCAACTGGCTAAGGTAGAATTTAACCTCAATGTGATGCCAGTTTATCCATATCGTTATATCTGGTATTAGTTGCCTTCAACTGAAAAACTGCCCTAAATTGTCGCTTGTCTCTTAACGACATGGCCAAACAGTTCAATATTCACCTAATTTGGGTGCCGGGGCACAGGGACATTCCAGGAAACTGCTCGACCGATTAACTCACCAAGCAGGGCACTTGTCTACTGATGTCGTTGAGCAAGGCGAATCTCGGCATACCTCTTGCTACAGTGAAACTGCTACTTAAGCTTATCTCCATTAGCCCGACCAACTGCAAATGGGCTAGCGGCACTACGTTCCTCATTACGAGACAGATCTGGCCTGAGCTGGATCGGAAACGCTCCAACTGCCTTATCGGGCTGAAAAGGTTGCTCATTGCAATCACAGTAGGTGTCATTACGGAGCGCTGCATCATCGGTAGGCATGCCATCAGGCTAGGCATTTTAGCAAATGATTTCTGCAGATGCATGGACGAGAAGGAGTAGGAAACCATACTACACCTTCTTTGTACGTACCAGACCCTCTCCGCTCGCAGAAGACTACACTTAGGAGCCTACTTCTTCGACAACTTAGGCGACCTAGCTAACGTCAGCATCGACAGCCTCCAGCGCAGTTCTCGCTGGGTAGTTCTCCCTGGGGATGATAGATCCATGTGCTACCACAATGGACCTAGTCTGGCCTCAGTTAGGCTGCATTCTGCACTCGATTAAAATAGTCACTTTTACCTAACCTAAGCTATATCTAGTTTCAGTTTGTGGATCCAAAGGTTGGCTTCACCATTGCTGCCATTTGCACATGATTTGGGTTCTTTCAGCTTTCTTGGATTCCCTACCGCACTCTGGGTTGCCGAGCTCTCTTACAAGGATATCCACTGGAGGAAGGCCTGTAGTAACGTCCACCGCAGCACACTGTAGCGAAGATTTCAATCATGAGTTTCTCAGATCTAAGGCATCGCATATAGCAAAGAAAGTTGTAAGCGATCGGAAGCTGTCGCGGGTGATAAACAGTTCCCATGCAGTAAAATCCGCATCGCTCAGGCAGGCAGAATAGTGGGGCGGCGTAGGCAAATGAGGCACATAACAGTCCAGAAGGAATCAAGCTCTTTAGGAATGAGTTGGAGGCAGCTCAAACGCGTTGCAGAACTCCGAACAAGATAGCGCACAGGCGTGGTTGACCTGCTATGCCACCCGAGGGGTTAAAGGATCTAAGTATACAAGTCGGCAAGAACAGATGGAGTTATTCCAGACAGATGCGGGCTTAACATGTATATGGTATTCCCAGCCCCTTAATGCTTAAACTATTCCAATCCTGCCTTGCTAATGGTTGCATTCCTAAACTATGGAAAGAGGTATATACCGAAGACGAAAAAGCTTCACATACCATCCCAAAGAATGTCAGACCCATTAGCCTGTCCTCGTATTTATCAAAAACTCCAGAAAGGTTAGTAGATATGTACATTGGTGGCAGTATTAATGTGAAAATGATCACAATATCGCTGCATGCTTCCTATTAGCGTAAATCGGTGGAGACAACTCTACATTCTCTCGTTGACACTATTGAAAGATGGCTGGGCAACAAGAAATGCTCGATGGTAACTTATAAATGAGATGTCCGTCCGCGAATAATACAGCGGTAGAAGGACCAATACCCATGTACGGAACCCTAGTCTGGCACGGGGAAAAGTAAGCTACCACACTCTCATAAGTACAATTTGAGGTCAGCATGTGTCTGCGTTACCAGCGCACTCTGCACGACTTCTACGGCGGCACTGGAAACAATGCTGCATATCATTCTCCATGGGCATTTATGTGTTGGACATTGCATTGCGACCGACAGAATCATCACAATGAATCAGTTACGATGATTGGGTCCCGAGTGCACTGCGACCTATAAGATCTATTGTGCTGGCCCAAGCAGAATTAAAAATTGAGGCTTTTCATAAACCTCAATAATGTCTTGGGTTCCATGTTCCAGGTATCCGCTGGGCACATCGTGACCCGCGTTAGATGGAGAGATCATAGGCTCCAGCTCTGGTACTGCCATTTTCCAATTTGGATCCATCTGTGTACCCGATTTGTGCTTTGGGTGGTGTCTTGAGACCTTCGTTTCTCCATTCTTGATGGTCAGTAATGACCACTTCGAATTGGAGAAGCGAAATCTCTTGAGCATCGTATCTGGAATCTTGAAGATTGAGTTGTTTTGGACATTTTCAAGAAAGCTCAGATGGTCTGTGAAATCGACGGGTTTCTGTTTTTGTATCTAAGGTAGCCTAGGAGCACTTAGCAAAGCTTCGTTCTGCACTGTGAGATGCAGCGGCGTGTGTTTAAGTGTTGTACCTAATGCTGTCGTCTGACAGGTTCTCATTGCCCCGGTAATGCTGACACAGGCTAATCGGTGCAGTCGATTTAGCTGTTCCATAGCTTTGATCTCTTTATTTTAGGCCACCATACTAGAGAGATGTAGGTAATCATTGGTCTGACGATAGATAGATAGATAGATTTATATTGTTGAGAGGTGCAAGTGCACTGCGACCTATAAGAGATCTATTGTGCCCCCCTTACTAAGGTTCTAGCCGATGATATACTCGGTCTAGAGCACTTCCTCCAGTCCAGCTGCTACAGCAAACCGGAGTATCTTCAGTGGATCCAGCGAAGGCAAATCTGTTTCTGATAGGAGGTAGGCACCAAGGTGATTCCTTCTTTTGTGGATCAGTGCTTCGCATTCCATAAGAAGGTGCGCTGGTGTTTCTGCGAAGTCCCTGCAGAATCTGCAGTGTCCGTCTCCCTCTATTCCCAGTTTCCTAAGGTGCTCCTTAAGTCTGCAGTGACCTGTTAACATGCCCGCCAAGATGCGAAGCCGATTCTTACTAACTCTTAGGCAGGCTCTGCTTCTTTTCTGGTTGTATTTCCCCAGAAGTTCCTTTGCCTGTCTTATTTGGGGGATATCGTCCCAGTGTTTGGCCCATTTGTTCTCTTCTTCTTTCCTTAAGTCTTCCCTTATTTTGTGGGGTCCTATCCCACAGAAGGGTTCTGGTCCAAGGAATGGCGTGTCTGATCCGTTTCTAGCTAGCTCATCAGCTGCTTCGTTCCCCTCTACTCCCACATGTCCTGGTACCCAGTAGAGAGTTACTTTGTTTGTTTCTCCCAGTTTGTTGATCCTGGTGAGACACTCCCATACCAGTTTGGATCTGATCTCATTCGAGGTCAGTGCTTTAATAGCGGCTTGGCTGTCTGATAGTATCGCGATGTCCTGCCCGCGATATTTCCTGTCTAAGTTGAATTGCGCGCATCTTTCGATCGCGTGAACTTCTGCTTGAAATATGCTAGGGAATGTTCCCAGTGATTCTGAGTATCTAGTCCTGGGCCCGTACACTCCTGCCCCAGTGCCAGTAGATGTTTTCGATCCGTCTGTGTACCATTTAATTGCGTGTTGTTTGAGTTGGTATTTATCGGATTCGCTGCTCCAATCTCTTTTGTTGCTCAGCTTTGAGTCAAATTTCCTTTCAAAGCAGTATTTCTTGACCATATCATCTCTGGGCCAGTCCAGAAACGGCACCGATTTGGATAGGGTTACTCGCTCTTTATTTGCGATGCATGTTCCTTTCCCGATGCCCTCTTTGCTGATTCTTAAAATGGTCTCCTTGGCGATTCGCTCTAGCACTATGTGTAGTGGAGGTATCCCTACGATCACTTCTAGAGCTGCTGTGGGACAGGTTCGCATGGCTCCTGTTATACATACACAGGCTAATCTTTGCACTTTGTTGAGGGATATCCTCGTCGTGGTTAGTCTAGATCTGTTGACCCATGCCGCTGCCCCGTATGTGATGATGGGTCTTACTATCATCAGGTACATCCATCTCAGTGTGGCTGGGCTACAACCCCAGGTCTTTCCTGAAATGTTTTTGCACATCGTAAGTGCTCTGGTGGCTTTGGTTACCACAGTTTCTACATGTTCTCTCCAGAGGAGTTTACTGTCTAGTGTTAGACCTAGATACTTGACCTGTTTCTGTGGGTCAACTCTGATCCCTTCCAACAGGATGGGTTGCATACGCTTTAACTGTCTTTTCTTGGTGAAGGGTATCACAGTGGTTTTGGTAGGGTTCACTCTGAGTCCTACCGTTTTACACCACTTCTGTGTGATTCGTAGACCCCTCTGAATGATTTCGCATAGCGTTTCTTCAAATTTTCCTCTTGCGACAATGACTATATCGTCGGCGTACCCCTGGCACGTAATGCCGGCACCTGTCAATTTGTGCAGTAGTTCATCTGCTACTAAGCTCCACATCAATGGTGATAATACCCCTCCTTGTGGACAGCCTCTAGTGGTGCTTATTGTGATGGTTTTTTGACCCACCTCTATCTCAGCAGTCCTAGTTCTTAGCATCTCACACATCCAGTTACTTGTGGTGTGATTTACTCCTTTTATTTCGAGACCCCTCCTAATTGCTTCGTGGGAGGTGTTATCGAAGGCTCCTTCGATGTCTAGAAATGCGCATACTGCTGTTTCCTTGCTCTCCAGTGTATCCTGAACCCAACTTGTCAGCTGGTAGAGCGCAGTTTCGGTGGATCTTCCTGCTCTGTAGGCATGTTGATTGTGGTGGAGAGGTATTCTTTCCAGCACAGTCATTCTTAGGTGATTATCTATGACCTTTTCTAGCGTCTTTAACATGAATGAGGTCAAGCTGATGGGCCTAAAGGATTTTGGTGAAGTGGTGTCTCTTTTTCCCACTTTCGGAATGAATATAACCTTTGCCCTTCTCCATATTCTTGGTATATGCCCAAGTGCGACGCTGCTTCTCAATAGTCCTAGGAGGTGTGGCATAATGATTTCCTGGCCTTGTTGTAGTAGGGCAGGGAATATTCCATCCGCTCCCGGTGCTTTGAACGGCTGGAAGGTGTTCAGAGCCCAACTTAGCCTTTGATTCGTGCAGATGTCTCTTGCCATCGCCCAGTCCTCTCTCCTGGGCCTTTTATGTCTTACTAGTACATCTGTGCTGCTGTAGATTGAGCTACCCGGGAAGTGTGTCTCTAATAGTAGAAGGGCCCTCTGCTCTTCATCTTCGGTATAGCTGCCATCTTGCTTTTTCAGTGAGCCAGGCGCGCCTGCTTTCTCCTTAGCCAGTGCTTTATGTAACCTGGCCGCTGCAGGGGTTGACGCTATGTTCTCACAGAATGCTCTGAAGCTATTTCTTTTAGCTTTTCTGATTTCCAAGTTGTATCTTGTTAATTGCTCGGTGTATGTTTGCCAGTCTCCGTCACGCTTTGCTTTATTAAAGAGCTTGCGCACCTTTGATCTTAGGTCGACTAGCGTTTTGTTCCACCAGGGAATATCCTTCGGATCTTTCTTACGGCTAATAGGGCAGCTGCTTTCAAATGCATCTTTGATCGCCCTGTTAACTACTTCTACGTTGCTTTCCAGTTCTAGGAAGTGGCTCGCCGTTTTCTTTCCTTTCACATTTAATAGGTTCCACTCGAGTGTAGACCTATATCTGTCCCAGTCAGTTTTGCGGGGGTTTCTTTTCGGGGTAACCTCCTAACTGAGACCTTCTATGTTAAAGGTGATGATCCTGTGGTCCGACATGGACGGCTCGTCAGAAACATTCCAACCTGTAATGCAGTTACTAATACTCGGGCTGCCGAGTGTAATATCTAGAACCTCTTTCCTTACCCTAGTTACGAAAGTTGGTGTAGTTCCCACATTCAAAATATCTAGGTTTTCATTAATAATGAATTCGAGAAGGCGCTCACCTCTAGCGTTGTTGTCGCTACTGCCCCATTCCAGACAATGGGCGTTGGCATCGCATCCTAGCAGAAGTGGCAGTTTGTGCCTTCTGCAGTGTCTCACTAGCCTTTGAACTTCTTCTGCCGCCTCCGTCGAAGTAGGCCGAAGCAATTACAATGGCGCAGTGGGTGCCTCCTACGTTAATGAAGGCCTGGATAGCTGTCAAATCCTGCGTCATGTACTCTGAAAGACATAAGAATTTTATGTTTTTACTGATTAGTATGCAGGCGCTGGGGAGGTCCTGTCTATTATCCCAGATTACCTGTGCATTCTTGCTTGAGAGACCTCTTACCTTTCCCCTGAAATGATAGGGTTCCTGTATCAGCACAAATCCAAGTTGGTGTTTGATAAAACTTCTTGAGATGACGGCCGAGGCCGCCTTCGCGTGGTGTAGGTTAACTTGTGCGATGCGAGTTAGAGCTTTTTGCTCCATTTTAGGGGAAATTCGGAGAGGGGCAGGTGCCCACCTCCATCTCTTCTTCCTCTTCTGTTAGAGGAATGACTAGATCCTCCATGTTGAGTCCAGCTATGTCGACACTTTCAGTGTCTTCCTCACTCAGGGGGATCTCCTCGGCCTTTGCTGGTGCTGTTGCTGCTGTGATGGAGTCAGCTGGAGTTGCAGTTCCCTCTTCTTGAGCTACTGATCCATGGTTTACTGCGAGTGCTCCGTCCTCGCCCGCGTGGGTTTCGGCTGTTTCGGCTGCCTGCTTCCGCAGTCCGCAGACATTTATTTTGCCGAACCTATATCGGATCATGTAGTCCTGCTTGGCAATCGTCTCTGCCGATTGGTCGTCAATGAGGAAGGTTACCACTCTTCCCTTGCCTTCTTCTCGACTACTGGTCGCTCTCCATAGATGGGTGTTAAGCCCCTCGTTTTGCGCTTCTATGAGGTCTAGCGACTTCTTCTGGTCGTGCCCAGAGCTCCTTGGGAGGAAGACGGTGATGGTGTGGATTTTGGGGATATCTTCTCCCAAACACGCCGTCAACTTGACCCCCTTCCACGCAGTTAATCTTGCTGCTGCTTGTAGTAGCCACTGAGCTGTGTCCTCGTTGTAACAGTCAACGAGTAGTAAGCCCAGTCTGAAGTGTATACCTTCAAACTGAAGCTTGCTCTTCCAGCCTAGGGCTACTTCTTCAATAATGGCGTCCTCAAGCGCCGTTTGCTCCTCGGTGCTTAGCGTTGCCACCGGGTAGTCCTTTGGGAGCACAGCCACTCGCAGGTTTCTCACTATGCCTGCATAGCTGGTGCCTGGCTCTACTCTGCGTCTCCTCTCTGCTGGGACGGTGGTTGGGCCCGCCGAGCTGACGCTACTGGTAACTTTATGTCGCTTGCTATCAGGTTTCTCCGGGGGGGTGATGGTATCCCTTCCCCTTTTTAGGTGTCCCTCTACTACTGGAGTGTCAGTTGCCTCCTTCTTCCTTTCCACGGTTAGCTTCCTTGCTTCTTCAGGTTCGAAACCTTGGGCTAGGAAGCGCAAGTACCACTTTGCACCCGCTCCACTGAGGCCTTTTCTCAACGGGTCATCCAGACCACCGGGCTTACCCCTGTCTGGTAGCGTGGGAGGTTTATGCAGCCGCTCTCTGGGTCTGCTACTCTCTGCTGGTCTTCTCGCCTCCCGGGAAGTGTATGCCTTCTTTACCGGGGATCTTGGCCTTTGGGTGCCTGTAGGCCACTGTCTTCTTGGAGCTTCAGTGTCTCTGCGCCTGTGGTGCTCCGTGCTCATCCTGCGCCTAGGGCTGTCTCTGCGCGCTGGAGGTGTTCTGCGCCTAGTGCTAAATCTGCGCGCTGGAGGCGTTCTTCTACGACTCGTGCTAGGCCTGTCGTAGTCCTCGTCTCGGAGGTCTCTCTCCAGACGACTTGCCATTTCTGTTGCGGTGATATCCCGCATGTATTTTATTTTATTTTTTATTTTTTTCTTTGTTCATGTTCCCACGAGTAGCTAGGGAAATATTCATCGGCCACATCAGAGCCCCGCATGATGTGGTCGGGCCATGGTTACTCCCTGAGGCGACCTGGTATCAGGAAGGCTCCGTTCGAATACAGCCGGTATACCCCCTGGCTGCAAACCATCCAATAGGCACGGTCTCGCTTAACACCCTGGATTAGGGGGGACAGCTCTTGGTAAGTTACTCCTCAGTCAGCTCATCCGAGAGCGAAGCTCCCGCGGTTGAGTGAGTCCTTGCAACTTAAGCTCTCGCACCGCGTCAAGGTGTCTGCCAAGCGAGAGTTGGTCTGACGATTGTGCTGTACATCCAATAGAACATCTTAGGATTCAGACCTCATTTTTTATCATAGAGGCGTTTGGCACATGAACATTGCCCTGGTCGCCTTGTTGATAACACTGTTTAAGTGAGAGTTCCAGTTAAGCTCTTTGTCCATGATTATCCCACTATAATTTGTTTCCCCTGTAGGGCTGATGGGGGTGTTTTCCAGTGAGATTTACTTTAGTTCGTTCTTCCTCTTCTTAGAAAAAGGTACCCTTGGTTCTATAAGATTTTGAGATCAGGTTGAGGGCACCTTACATTATTTCTGACATGATGTTTTCGAATTTGCCCACAATGCTGATGACGACATCATCTACGTATCCCTGTACTCTGTAACCAGATTTGGTTAGTAGCTCTAGGAGTTTGTCTATAACTAAGGTCTAAAGCACTGACGGGAACTGATCACATGAACCCGATGCTAGTATTTGAAAGGAGATTCACTACAAGAATTCCTGACAGAATATACTGGAAGAACCGAAGAACGACGAAGAAAAAGGAGCTGGCTTTCTATACCGACGGTTCTAAGACGAACGTTGGCACGGGAGCCGGAGTTTATTGTGAAGCCCTAGGAATAAACCATTCCTTCAGAATAAGAGACGACTGCAGCGTCTTTCAGGCCGAAGTCACAGCCATCATACAGGCTGCTGAAACTATACGCGAGAGTAATATCGTTGGTAAAATGATCACTGCCTATATAGACAGCTATTCAGCCGTTAAGGCTCTGGACTCTGTTGTTATTAGGTCGAGGCTTGTGACAAGCTGCAAATCACTCTTGAACGAGATATCTAGAGTGAATGCGGTGACTGGGTCGGGGCTGCACCTATCGCGGGCCCTCCCCTCCGTAGCAACCCCAATCAGTTCCTTGCGGAAAAAATAGAGGAGGAAGCCACCGGTCGAGCAAACAGACCCTGGGTTCATCTGGAAACATGCGCCACGGCCAGGGCGCTATGGCCGGCCTACAATAAGAAGAGATCAACTTCTCTGTTAAAACTTCGTCGTTATAACGCACGGGTCATTTCTGACATAATTACTGGACATTGTGCCATTGGCGTTCACGCGGAGCGACTCGGTGTGCTGCATAACGACTATTGCAGAAGTTGCAAGGACGAAGAAGGAATTGAATCTGTTCGTCACCTGTTGTGTGACTATCCTGTCCTATCCGTCAGAAGAAAGAGGAGTTAATTCTTCTCGGAGCTGAATGACTTGGGTAATGTTGAGCTGACGAATCTCCTGAGATTCATATCACTTTCTGGGTGGTTCTGACAGCGGATTTTCTTTATAGCGTTTCCAGGATTAAATGATTGGGCACAATGGACCCGTTTTGTTGGTCTGAGTGAGCAGTGGCTCTTTGTCACAAGGCAAAGCAGAGGAGACAGTACTCCCCAATGCGGACAACCACCGGTGGCTATAATAGTTTTCAGCAAACCTCCGCATTCTAGCTTTATTTTGCTGCTTTTTGGCATAGATAGAATCCAGTTTATCATCAGGAGTGCGATGCCTTTCCTAGTCAAAGCCTTAATCATTGCTTCATACGAGATGTTGTCAAAGGCTCACTGTATGCCAATAAAGGCACAAATGGCGGTTTCTTTTGCAGCCAGGGTTTTGTTAATTTGTGAAACCAGACTGTGAATGGCGGTCTCTGTGGATTTGCCAGACTGATATGCAAATTGGTGTGCACGTGCATGGATCAAGAATAAGGAACGTATCCTTTATGTAGTGATGAACGATTTTCGCTGAGCTGAGGCTGATGGGACGGTACGATTCGGGCGATAGCTCCGCTTATTTAACCGGCTTTGGTATAAAGACTACCCTGACCTCTCTTCAGCTGTTTGGTATGTATCCTAGTGTTAGACTGGATCTGAATATCCGTAGAAGGGAAGGAGTCAATAATTCCTATCCTTGTTGTAGGAGATCGGAAAAGATGCTATCCTTACCTAGTGATTTAAATATACTGAAAATGGAGAGAGCCCATTGTATATGGTTAGCGGTAAAGATTTTACCCGATAGGCTATAGTCCTGTCTAGAGAAGTTGAGAACAAGGTTCCTCAACTGTGGTGGAGAGACCGCGCTGTCAGGTAGGCATCCTGGAAAGTGGGTGTCGAGTAAAAGTTGACAGGTCTCCTCAGGCTTGTGAACTCTCTATTCTGTTTCATTAAAGAACCGATGTAGTTCGAGTGGCTCTTTGCTAAGGCTTTTGGCACTCGTGCTGCCACTGGGAAGCTTTCAATGTACCTACAGTGGAATCTCCAAAAGTATCGTTTAGCTTTCCGGAGTTCTTTATTGAAATTGGTTAGAGCTTCTTTGTAACGGCACCAATCGCCATTATGCTTGGCTCTATTGAATAGTGTTCTTGCTTGCCGCCTAAGGCTTTCGAGATGCTTATTCCACCAGAGGATATCTCGACGGGTCTTCTTTTTCATTTGGGCAAAGCAGCCTTCATAAGCATCGGAAATAATTTTTCTGAGATGTTTTGCCTCAGATTCCAGTTCTGGAATAGTGCTTATCGAGGCCGTTGAGCGGTTAAGATCTGCCCCGAGGCGAAAGCTATATGTTTCCCAATTTGTGGATCTAGAGTTTCTGTATGAAGCAGTGTCTTTGAGCGAGTTTCTAGGTCAAACCTTTTTTGATTATGATCCGACATGGAGATTTCGTTGGACACCAGCGCCAGTTGGTGATAGTGTTATAAATGAAAGGACTGGCCACAGTGAGATCGAGTCGCTCTTGACGAATAATATTCATAAAAGAAAGTAGGAACATTCCCCCTGTTTACCACCACCATGTTGTTTAAACATAAATATTGAAGAAGCAACTCACCTCTTTTGTTTGTGTCCGTACTTCCCAATGCTTTTTTTTTTTTTTTTTGCGCCAAGGGATGTGGTAATCTTCTAAAGATACTAGTAGCCCGGGCTATTAGAATGCACGATTCGCAAACCCGAATAATCGATGTCAGGAATACGCCTACGTACTAATCCACGCCCTGCACACTTCAACCACTCTCCCCGCGGGACTGCCGTTAGGTATTTCTTCGTGGGGCTGGTTAGCAATTTATGCTATGCTTCTTGTGTCAGCTTCTTCCGCTGCTCTTCTCAGCTTTTCTATTCTCCGCAGCTCTTTTTGTAGAGTTGTTACGAAGGAACATATTGCCATCCAATTCTCTTCCGACTGTAACATATGGTCGAGGAGTAGTGACGGACTTGGCAGAGTAATTCTCCATGCCGTGAAACGTGTGCAGTAAAACACTGCGTGCTCCATATCTTCATCTTCACCTAGGCATTCCGGGCAGGATGGTGAGTTGTCATGTCCAAATCGGTGTAGATATTTGCGGTAGCCACTGTGGCCAGACAGGAACTGCGTTAGATGGTAGTTGCAGTCTCCATGCTTTCGACTTATCCAGTCTTGGATTGTCGGTATAAGTTTATATGTCCATCTGCTTTTTGTTGTATTAGCCTAACGAGCTTGCCACATAGCTGCTGACGCTGCCCTTTCTTCGATTTTTATCACCTTGATGCCAGTGGCGTTGTGATGACTCAATGCTCTTCTGTTATATATCCTCAGCATTTCATCTGCGAGAATATCGATGGGGATCATTCCAGCTATGACAAATGCAGCTTCGTCAGAGATGGTTCGAAAGCCGCTGATTGTCCGTAGCGCACAGAGTCTGTATGATGACGATAGTCTCCTTTTGGTCTCCTTCGTCCTCAGTGCCTCCGCCCAGACTGGGGCGGCATATCACAGAACTGAGGTGATATCTCTAGAGAGTAGAATCCTTCTAGCGTATCCAGGTCCACCGATGTTAGGCATGATACGCGAGAGAGCTCCCTGCATATGCGATGCTTTTTTGGCAACAAAATCAACATGCGTTTTAAACCGTAGCTTGTTGTCCAGCATTAGTATGGGTCATCTACGTGTTTGTATTTGTAGAAATATTCCCGAAAGCATCCATGCCCTGATAGGAACTGCGTCATGTAGAAGTTTACTTCTCCGTGTTTTCTACTGATCCATTCCTCTACGTTGGGGATCAGCATATGGGTCCATCTTCCTTTTAGTGTGGTGTTCCATTTCTGTTGTCATTCTTCTTGTATAGCCTCGATGGTTGCTGCGAACTATTTTATTTCCAAATTAATTGGCATTCGACCGGAGATTACATTAATTGCCTCTGCCGACACCATCCTAAAGGCACAACACACTCTTAACGATGCGATTCTATGGACCGAGTTCATCCGTCTCATCCGGATGATAGGATCGTCCATAAGGATCGACTTGCTTAACGTTGCTAGGAGGTTTCTAATTAGCTGCCTGGGTCCTCTAACGTTTGGCATTAATCTTGACAGTGCTGCTACTGCCCTGGAGGCTCTCTCGCCTGCGTACATTAGGTGCTCTTTGAAGTTTAGCCTGTGGTCCAGCAACACTCCCAAGTACTTGATGTGTAGACGCGACTCGATGGTTTGCTTACCGACCTGTATAGTAAGGTGTTCTACCTTTGTTCTGCTGGTTATTAGTACTGCTTCTGTCTTGTGATCTACCAGTTCCAGACCTGATGTATGTAGCCATGCCCTCACGTTCCTTATTGTTTGGTTGCAGTTTTCGGACACTTGTTCTAGCGTTTTTGCTACGATGATTAATGCAATGTCATCAGCGTAGCCGATAATTTCTACTTCGCTCGGCCCTGGCGATCTTAGTATGCCATCATACATTATATTCCACAGAGATGGGCCTTGCACTGACCATTGGGGGGCTCCTCCCGTAATTGTGTACTTCTTAGGCCCCTCTTCCGTGTCATAGTGAAGAGTTCTCTCACTGAAGTAGCTTCCTATTATTCTCAGCAGGTAGTTAGGTATACGAAGGTTGCTTAGCGCTCTAACTATACAGCTCCAACTGGCTGAGTTGAATGCGTTTTTGACGTCGAGTGCTACTTCGCGACGGCGCAATACTGCTTGCTCCCTCCTAGCCATCTTTGTCCCGCGATAGCTTCGCGTGCAATGTCGCACACTGCCCTTATCGCCCCCATGGTGCTACGATTCTTTCTAAATCCGTACTGCCGAGTAGAGAGCCCTGAGTCTCCTTCCGTGTATGGCTCTAGCCTTGTACGTATTATTTTTTCTAACATTTTCCCCAGTGTAACAAGCATGCACAACGGCCTGTACGACGACAGTTGCTCAAGGTTTATTTCCTTTTGGGATGAGGACTAACCGTTGCCTTTTCCACCGTAGTGGGAAATTGTCTTCCGTTAGACATGTCGTGAAGATCTCTGGACTTGCTTTAATGGCTACTTTTAGCACGAAGTTTGGGATTCCATCCATTCCCGGCGTCTTGTTGCTCTTTATTGTTGCCGCGGCTTCTAAAACTTCCTCTGTGGTGACTGCTGTTATTGTCTCTGTTTCTTCCGCTGCTCCTTGTGGTAGGGTGAACCCATTTTTTCTCGGGCAAAGAGCACACACAATTGAGTGCATGATATTCGGGCAAGTCGGTGCAGCTGCCGTGCTATTCTTTAGTTCGTTCATGACTATTTGATACGCGCCTCCCCATGAATTGTCTTGTAGCTCCTCTTTGAGTGCCTGGAAGCATTCGGCTTTGCCCTTTTGTGATCTTGCGGAGTTGTGATCTCTTTCTCTGAAACTGATCTCTCAGTACCTCATAGTCCTGTGTGCCTCTACCTCGGGCTCTTTGCTGGGACCTCCGCATTCTGTGGCATTCTGCTCACGTGTTGGCGATGTCGTCATTCCACCAGTACACCTGACGGCATCCCTAACAAAGCAGTGAAAGCCGCTGTTCAAAAAAGGCCAGACATCTTTATTGCAACAATGCAAAAGTGCCTAGAAGAAGGAATTTTCCCTAAGCAATGGAAACTGCAACACCTCGTTTTATTGCCAAAAGGAAACAAACCCCCAGGAGACCCATCGTCGTATCGCCCGATATGCCTACTGGACACAATGGGAAAGATCCTGGAGCGAATCATTTACAACAGATTGCTCACAATAGCGGAGGAGAAAGGGGCTTTGTCCAACCAGCAATTCGGATTCCGAAAGTCTCGCTCAACAATTGACGCCATTAAAGCTGTAGTTAATATAGCAGCGGAAGCAATTGAAGGTGAAAGATGGCGATACGGCACCAAGGAATACTGTGCAGTAGTGACGCTAGATGTCAAAAACGCATTTAATTCGGCAGACTGGCCCACTATAAGAAGATCTCTTGCTAGGATGGATACACCATCTTACTTGCTGCAGATAATGGCGAGCTACTTTACCAACAGGAAACTGAGGTATGATACCGACGAAGGAGTGAAGTACTACGATGTTACAGCTGGGGTCCCGCAAGGATCGGTGCTGGGCCCATTACTATGGAACATAATGTACGACGGAGTTTTACGACTACCACTGCCACCTAAAGTGAATATAATTGGATTTGCTGACGACATCGCTGTTGTTACAGTAGCAAAACAAATCAGTGAAGTAGAATCAGCTACAAATGTGGCAATCAGTCAAATCAAAAGCTGGCTAGGATCCGCCGGTTTAGAATTAGCTGACCACAAAACTGAAGCTGTTCTAATAACCAGTCGGAAATCTGTGGAATATATGAATGTACAGGTTGGGACCCAAATCATCAGATCCAAAGAAGCAATCAAATACTTAGGAGTAATGCTCGACAATAGACTGCGGTTTAAACAGCATGTTGATTATTCGAGCAAAAAAGCGTCACGACTTCAGGCAGCACTCTCAAGGATAATGCCCAACATTGGAGGACCTGGATACGCTAGGAGGATCCTACTATCCAGAGTTGTCAGCTCAGTCCTTCTTTATGCGGCTCCGGTTTGGGCGGGGGCTCTCGCGACCAAAGAAACAAGGAGGAAACTTACATCAGCCTACAGACTCTGCGCTATAAGGACCATCAGTGGTTTTAGAACTATCTCTGACGAAGCAGCCTTTGTCATAGCAGGAATGATTCCTATCGACATCCTCGCGAACGAGATGCAGAGAATCTACAATCGGAGACGCTCGAGCCACCAAGAGGCTAGCGAAAGAAGAAGGGTTATAGAAGAAGAAAAAGCAGCTTCAAGAGCTGTGTGGCAAGATCGATGGGATAATGCGGTTAAAGGCAGATGGACCTATAAATTAATCCCCACCATCGACATTTGGATAAACCGAGCACATGGGAACTGCACCTACCACCTCACGCAGTTCCTGTCTGGCCATGGAGGTTATCGCAAATATCTTTACCGGTTTGGACACGATAGCTCTCCGTTGTGTCCAGAATGTCCAGACCAGGAGGAAGATACGGAGCATGCAGTCTTCTACTGTAGGCGATTTGAAAACTGGAGAAACGAACTTCCCAGTCCCCCATTCCTCGTAGATCATATGGTACAATCTGAGGAAAAATGGATGGAAATTTGCGCGTTTATTACGCATGTGCAAATGCAGCTTCGAATTCAAGAACGAATACGTCGAGAAGCAGAAAGTACAGCATAAATTGCTAACCAGCCCCGCGAAGTAATACCTAACGGCAGTCCCGCGGGGAGAGTGGTAGAAGTGTGAAGGGTGTGTGTTTAGTACGTAGGCGTATTCCTGAAATCGATTACTCAGGTTTGCGAATCGTGCATGCTAGTAGCACTCGGGCTATTAGTATCTATGAAGATTACACATCCCTGGCGCAACCTAAAAAAAAAAAAAAAAAAAACCAGTACACAGGTGCTCTTCCATTTCCATTTCCCTTCCGTGGGTACTAACGCAGGCTGTGTGATGTATCACACCCAATGATCCATTGCAGCTTTCTGCTACGGCAGTACTTGATGAGAACCTGTGACTTCCTCAACGACTAGTATCCGTTCACTGGTATTCGAAGATTGGTTGCGGGTTTCTTGACCATCGTGCTCTTAACATGACTCCATTTGCACCCGCCGTTCGCTGTGTTGTTGCCGACTCCACGAAGGACCTATATGGCGATTTTCTCGTCCAGTTTCAACCCATCTTTTGAGTCTTCTTTCTAAAGTATCCTTGTGGTGCATTTAACGATTTTACCTTGAACATAAGGTCAATGTGAGAACAGTGTTGGCTAATTCACCACTAAGTTCACAATTGTTACGTATACATCCACTACGATCCTACTCCATCTTTTCAAGTGTATACTCAACTCCAGTCAAAGAATGAACTACCTCTTGCCTTGTTACGTGGGCTACCTGAGTCGGTTGCTCATGCATTGAAGTTCCCAAGTCTTATCGTCGGGCTGCAATCACTGGCGTCTACTAAGAGCCTGTCTAGCATTCTCTAGAATTCTGCCAAGGAGCATTTGTTCCTACAAGACATGTTTCCTTTATCGTCATCCTCTCTTTAAAAGGGGAGTCCGCACAGGACCAGGCAGCATCTCTGTTTGAGGCGTCGTCAGTTTCCCGTATCTTGTCTTCTAAGTTTTGTACTTCGTGCATATTATAGCCACTTCTATTCCCAACTCATAAACGGATTGCGATAGAAGATCCTCTGCCATTCGTAATCTTCTCACAACCTACGGTATTTCCCACCTGGTATTTGGGCTAATTTTTGCTTGTTGCAGCCCTTTGCTAAAGGACCTTTCGTCCCGCTTTTGACGTTATCACCAGCTCTGTCCACTAAGCCCCAGCTAAATGGCCATGACTTCCACGTGTCTGCGGTGCAAATGATGTAATAGATTGCCTGAAGCATGCACCCAGTAGAGGTTGAAGTTTAGAAAAGGAAAAAAGGTCCTTTTCACAGTTCCGTCGTTAAAAAGTTTTGCAATGTGAGAACGAGAACTGTCGCCTTTATTATCCTTTCTCACACTTCACCAGTTCCACTGTATTTGACGTGAAGATTTTAAAATTCACAACTCTCATTCGAATCTCACAAACTTCGCCTACATTGGAGCATAGTGCTGAATAATATCAGACCACTCGTGGTGTAGCCACTTTTCATGGCCATATTAACCACAATTATCATGCACAGACTTCTTGCAGCGGCTCCAAAGAGTCAAAGGAGTCGGAAAAGTGTCGACAGTGCTGCAATCGGATGGATACATTTGCATTTTCTTCTCCATTTTTCCGATGGGGTTACTCCTTGGAAACGAAGTATCATCCTGTCGCCTCTGCCACTATAATCATAAAAGCAGTGTCATACTGAGAAGCCCATAAAAAAAGAAGAACTTGTCCGTCCGCAAAACTTTTTGGCAGATAGTATTTCATACGAGAATATTAAGGTCATCATTGCATAACGGTTTTGCATGCTAGTACTCCTAACTTTTGCTGCTCCTGCTACTCTTTACGTCATGTTGGCGACAGACAGTGGAGGAATCCTTCTGGAGATCCGGTAAAACTAATGGAATTCTGTAGCACACAACGCGCAGTGAACAATTTCAGCCGCACTGAGTGGAATTTTATGAGGAAATAGCGGTTTTTTTTTGTATAAAATAAAATATTTTATTTTGGTTGGTGAAGGCGGGGTGCCATTAGAATCCTTGATGATCATCCGAGAGTGATGGGGCGAAAAGTTTTCATACACTCGTCGCTGAGTGTTTTGGTTTCAAAACTTACAGTCATTGCTGAGGGGTGACCGAAGAGGCGGCCGACGTCGGCTTCAGCGTCGGCGTTCAAGTGTGCGGTCACATATCTATTATTAAAAGTTTTCCGTAAATTTTGTTCACAATGAACTTTCACTTTTTGCGTTTCCATGTTTTTATTTTGTCCCCTCTTTTACTCGCTCATATAAGGGGTACGTATTGGCTTTAAACTCGAGATGCAGCTATCTGTCTTCTATTGATATTGTAAAAATTTTGTTTGCTTGTAACTCTTTAACTCAAGAACTACTTATCCGAATGCAATGAAACTTTTACTGCCATATTAGGCATTGTATCTAGAAAAGCATAGGCTACATGTCACAGTAAGCACCACTAGATACCACCCACAGGAAGGAGTGCTATCGCCATTAATGTGGAGCATAGGAGAAGACGAGCTACTGCAAAAATTGACAGATGACAGCATAAACTGTCAAAGACATAGTCATTATTGGCGGAAGGAAATTAGAAGAAACGCTAAGCTAAATCAATCAAAGGTACTTACTCGTAAGTACGACACAGAAGTGGTGTGAAACGGTAGGGCTTAGAGCCTAAGCCTAAGCATGTGCAACCTGTCCTACTGAAAGGGATTAGGTTCAACCCATAGAAACAGGTCAAGAATCTAAGCAGAATACTAGATAGCGAACTCTCTAGAAGAAATATATAGAAGCTGTGGTATTCAAAGCCATTAGAGCACTTATGGTTAGCAGACACATTTCAGGTAAAACCTGGGGATGCACCACAGCCTCACTGAAGATGAACATGATGATAGATAGTCAGACGGTGCAGTGGCATTGATCAACAGAAAGAGGCTAAGCACGGCGAGGACAGCACTTAAAAAAGTGCAATGGCCTGCATCTGCATAACAGGAACCACGAGAACCTGGCTCACAGCAGTACTAGAGGTGATGAAGGAACTACCTCCGCTACAAATATACATAGTGCTAGAGCGGATCGCAAAGAAGACCATATTACGAAAATTCAAAGAGGACGCCGGGAAAGGAAAATGCATCTCAAAAAAAGAGCGAAAAATAGGTGCCGCTTCTGGACTGGCCCATAGATGATATGGTCAAGGAATACTGCTTTGAAAGAACATTTGAATCAAAGCTGAACAATAAAAGGGATTGGAGCAGTGAGTGCGATAAGTTCCAGTTCAAATGGTACATGGATGGATCGAAAACATCTACGGGTACTGGGAGGGGCGTGTACGGGCTTAGGATCAAATACTATGAATCTCTAGAAATTCCCCCAGGCATACTCCAAGCATTTTCACTGACAGCCAAGCGGCAATCAAGTCCCTGGAATCGTGCTCTTTCCCTGGAATCGTGCTCTTTCACTTAAACGCCGTTTGTCTCTTACGGAGATAACAGAGCTGTTCAACATTTGCCTGTGCTGGGTGCCAGGCCACAGAGACATTCCAGGAAACTGCATGACTCTAAGGATTCTGGCAGATAGACAAGCCCTTGGTGTGCCCCTCGCTACATGCAAGCATCTACTTATGCAGAACGCTATCAGCAAGACCAACCATAGGTGGGAAATTGGCTCAACATGTCAAATTTTATTTCAAGACAGATCTTGCCTAAGATGGACCACAAATCTAGTGCTGAGTTGGTTAAGCTAAAGTGATTACAGATCAGCTGCGTTATCGGTGTCATCACTGGGCACTGTCTAATAGGCCAACATGCCAAAAGACTTGGCCTCTTTTCCAACGACTTCTGCAGGAGCTGTAGGGACGAGGAGGAGGAAACCATCCTTCACCACCTATGCACATGCCCTGTTCTATCACGTAAAAGAACGCTCCATCTAAGGGCTCCCTTCCTTGTTGCCCTCAGCGATTTGGCGTCCTTAGGCGTCATTAGCATCCATCGCTTCATCAAAAGCTCCGGTTGGGTTTATTAGTCCCTGAGTGATCTAATGGTCTAATTGTGTCTGCACCGTCGTTGTGCAGATAGCCAATCTAACCTAACCTAACATACTCCAAGCAAAAGTTCACGTAATCGAAAGATACAACTCGACTTTGATAGCAAATATCGCCAGATAACCAAGCCGGCATCAAGGCACTGAACTCATTCGAGCTCTAGATTCAGACTGGTATGGAAGTGCCTAACTAAGATCAACCAGTTGGGTCAGACTAATAAAGTAACTCTCTACTTGGTACAAGGATATGTAGGAGTGAAGAGAAATGAAGCAGGTGATGAAATAGCAAGAAACAACTCAAACACCCTTATTGTGGGATAGGACGACACAAAACAGACGAACCCCACATGCGTATCAGTGGAAATGCAGTGAAGTGGGAGGATTATGATCCCTTATCTTTAGATTGTAACCTTACCGAAATAGGAAGAAGAAGGACCACGCAAATGGGTCCAGCATTGGGATGATACCCCCCGATTGACACAGGCGAGAGAAATTTTGGGGGATTACAACCAGAACTGAAGCAGAATCAGCCTAAGAGTTAGCAAAAGTCGACTTCGTATCTTGACAGATATGCTAACGGGTTACTGAAAATTTAAGGATCACCTTGGGGAACTGAAAATAGAACGGAATGGACACTGCAGATTCTGAAGGGAGCACTAGTACACCTTCTGAAATGCCAAGCACTGATCCATAAAAGAAGGCATCACCTAGGACCCTGTCTTCTATCAGAGACGTATCTACCTTCTCTGGTTCCACTTCAGATACTCGGATTCATCAAAACACTTGGACTAGAAGAAGTGCTTTAAATCGAGCACTATATCTTCGACCCGAGCAATATGCTTCGACTATATCCCTAGTTTGGGGGCACAAAATCTGTTATAGGCCGCAATATACTTGCAACTCACAAAGCATACATCTGAGCACTGGATGATCTGGAAAACTCGATCCAGATGTCTTTGGAATATAAGCCTGACATGAAGAATCGTGACCGTTGAGGGAGTCTAAGGGAATTCGCAAGTATCTAAGTGTCTATAGTATGATGATACGAGAACGAGAGACAAAAACAAACCGACAGTGTGGTCTGGTTCAATATCCCTTCGAGCAAATACATTTTGCTAAAACTTCTGTCAGGAGCAGCTAAGCAATAATAATAAGATGTTTGTTTGTTCCGCTCCTCTGTGAATGCGTAACAAAAAAAAAATTGTTCTCTATCAGAAGAAGGAATAAAAAAGTACAGTTCCTGTGGTTGCCAGGTGGTCAAGTGGTACACTTCTAGGGATGATTCCATTCAGGTTCAGGTTTCATAGTTTTAACATAAGTCTGCAACAAGCTTACCATGAGCCAACGACTGTAGATCAGATGTTAGTATTGGATCATCCGTTAAGCAGAAAGATTCCCCTGCAATAGAAGTGCTGATCCGAGCTTTAAGCTATTATACTACCAGAGTAGCTTAACCTTAACAGCGGTTTTTGTTCGTACAGTGGATCTCCTCCCAGGCATTCTTAATCTCTTTAGTAGAGGTAGTAAGCAAGTGTCATCTTACTTGCTTGGAACATCTTGAGTCTCCTCTATGCCTACCTAAATCAGAGCAATATTCGCACCTAAAACTAAAGCAGCAGTCTGCATGAAAAGAGCAAAGATATGTTAAGCTCGAAGACGAGTTAGCAGACAAATGATGCCTTGAGAAGGCGTCCAAGTCCATGCAGAATGTGATAGGTGAGCCGCGAACCTCTTTGCCACCAGAATAGGCTTTTCTCGATTCGCCTGTGAGCCATTGTCGACCAATCCAACCAACAACAATGAATAGTAGAAGTAGTATAAGTAATTTTTATTAAACATTAAAAAGTTGTTACTTATACATAATTAAATAATCACAAAATATGTATTGGCGTTTGCCGTCAGCCTGAAAAGAGAGAGAAGCAAACATAAAAAGGACAACGATCTTCGTGTCTGCATATGGAATGTTCGGTCCCTCGACAAACCACGTGCACCCGAACAACTTGCGAAGGCCCTAGAGTATCTCAAAGCAGACATTACCGCCATCCAAGAAGTGCGATTGGATGGGCCGGGCAAAAGGAGTATGAAAAACTGCGACATCTACTACGGCGATTGCTTCAGACAAAAAGGACAGCGTCTATTCGGGTGCGGATTTGTCATTGGAGGCAGACTTAGGCAAGAAGTCTTGAGTTTATGGCATGTGAACGACAGCTTTATGACTATCCGTATCAAGGCTAAATTTGCCAACATTAGCCTAATATGCGTTCACGCCCCTCATGAGTAGAAGGACGACGCGACAAAGAATGACTTCTACCAGCTCTTGTACAAGACGTATGAGCAATGCCCTAGTCACGACGTTAAAATTATCCTAGGTGATTTCAACGCAAAGCTAGGAAGAGAAGACGTCTTTAGTAGCGTGGTCGGAAACCACAGCCTGCACGACATCACATCCGACAACGGACTCAGGCTAATCGACTTTGCGACGGGGCGAAACTTTGTCGTAGCTAATACACGGTTCCCACGTCTCGACATTCACAAAGGAACATGGCTCTCCTTTGATCGAAAAACATTCAACCAAATCGATCACATTGCGATCGACGCAGGGCACTCTTCCAGTATTCTGAGTGTCCGGACTTTCCGAGGAACCAACGTGGATTCGGATCACTACCTAGTTGTAGCCAAAGTACGGATGCGGATATCCAGGACGGAGCGAAATCAACGAAATACTGTGAGGAAGAGCCTTTGCCAATCGAGTTTCTCTTAATCTTAATCTAAGTCCTATGCCGAGAGCAGCAAATGCGGAAGACCAGTGGCAGCGTTGCCAACAGGCCATCAGAGATGCCGCCTCTGATGTACTGGGTTTCTCTCGCCCACCACAACGAAACCCCCCCCTGGTTTGATGAGGAATGCCGGCAAGCACATGCAGCTAAACAAGAGGCGTACGAAGCGGCGCTGCATAGAAGGACTAGAGCTGCTTACGAGCTTTACGTGAGCAGGAAAAAAGAGGAACATCGACTTCTCAGAAAGAAGAAAAAGGAGCATGAGAAGCGCTCGATCGAGGAGATTGAGAGATTTTATTGGAGGAATGATGTTCGAAAATTTTACTGAAAGGGAAAAAGAACATGCCAGGGTTTCCAAGCCAGGACAGAAGCCTGCAGGGAAGAAAATGGCAACATAGTAGTAGAATCGCAGTCGGTGCTGAGGATATGGAAGGAACACTTCTGCAGACTGTTAAACGGCGATGATTACCAATATTCCACTGTCAGGCAGAATGAGCCATTCAACTCGATCAGAATGAAGTGAGGATAGCGATATCTAAACTCGAATCCAACAAAGCTGCTGAAGCCGACGGCCTTGTCACTGAACTTTTCAAGGCAGGAGGAGATGACTTGTTAAGGAGCATGCACCAGCTCATCTGTAAAATCTGGTCGGATGAAGTATGCCCGATGAATGGAACCTCAGCATCGTTTGCCCGATCCTGAAGAAAGGAGACCCTCTGAACTGCGCCAATTACAGAGGTATAAGTCTCCTCAACATCGCATATAAGATCCTGTCTGCCGTATTATGTGAACGCCTACAACCGATCGTCAACAACCTGATAGGTCCTTATCAGTGCGGTTTCAGGCCTGGAAAGTCCACCATTGACCAAATATTCACACTACGGCAGATCTTGGAAAAAACCCATGAATATAAAATCGATACGCACCACCTTTTCACCGATTTCAAAGTTGCCTATGATAGCGTGTATAGAGACGAGTTATACAGAGCCATGTAGAGTTTTGGCATCCCTGCCAAGCTCGTCCGTTTGTGCAGAATGACGATGGAGAACTCTCGCTGCTCCATCAAAGCCGGTAAGAACATCACCGAACTGTTTGATGTCAGGAAAGGTCTTAGACAAGGCGACGCGCTATCATGCGATCTCTTTAACATAGTACTTGAGAGAATTGTACGAAACTCACAAGCCAACCCCGGAGGTACAATCTTCTTCAAGTCTGTACAACTACTCGCTTATGCCGATGACATTAACATAATCGGAAGAACTCAGCGGGCCGTCAATGGGGCATTTACGAGTATTGAGATCGAGGCAGCAAAGATGGGTCTAGCGGTCAATGAAAGCAAAACAAAATATATGCTGTCTATAAAAAAGGACACCCAACATCGGCGTCTTGGACAGAACGCCACAATAGACAGATATAATTTTGAGGTAGTAAAGGATTTTGTCTACCTAGGCTCTATGGTGAACTCCGCAAATGACATCAGTAGGGAGATCACACGAAGAATTACTCTTGCCAATCGTTATGGGCTAAAACGGCAATTGAGTAGCAAAGCCCTATCTCGAACTACTAAGGTAACTCTTTATAAGACACTAATCATCCCAGTCCTGCTGTATGGCGCAGAGGCATGAGCTTTGACAAAACCGGATGAGGATGCCCTTGGTTATTTCGAGAGAAAAGTTCTTCGAGCGATCTTTGGTCCTGTCTGAGGTGAGTGGAGGTGAAGGTACAATGGCGAACTATACGGCCTGTACAAGGACATCGACTTAGCCACAAGAGTTCATATACAGCGACTAGGACGGCTGGGTCATTTGGAGCGGATGGGGCCCAACCTTCCCGCTAAGAAAGTCTTCGAATCCACCCCGGATGACGCAGAAGAGGACGACCTCGCGGTAGGTGGCGCAAACAAGTGGAGGGGGACCTCAACCAACTTGGAGTGCGCAACTGGAGGCAGCTGGCTCGTAACCGCGCTGGCTGGAGAGGTTTGTTGGTTGAGGCCTAGGTCCTCCCCGGACTGTAGTGCCATCTAAGTAAGTAAGTACCTCATTGGAGTGTCGGTTGTTCGTGGGTATGCTTTAACGTTTACAGTAATAGTTACAGGTAATTTTTCATTACGAAAAAAAACCTCGCCTTTTTCTTTGTAATGAAAAATTACCTCTCTCACACCATCAACGGAGCTGTGGATGAAGAGTGCAGATCACAAAATATGTGGGATTCCCTACAGCGAACTTGCTTAAAGAAGGCCAAATCACTGCTAGGAGCTTCAAAAGGCCACCATCAACACGCCAAAGAAACATGGTGGTGGAGTGATGAAGCTAAGAAGGTGATAAATGAGAAGAAAGCGGCTTTCAAAGCTTGGTCAAAGTGCCCCTCTAATAATAGAGACGAAAAAGTTCGCCTCGAAATGGAATACAGATGTTGCAAGAAAAAAGCGAAGAAGAAGTGCATCCAGCTTCAAGCAGAGAGTACGGGGGGCCTGTATCGTTAGCTGGAGAAAATATCTTCCCCGGTTCTTGATGCAAGCCAGGCTATCCAGGAGCTGCGAAGACACAATATGAACAAGAGCGTAACCATCTCCTTTGTGGGCGCCGTGGCGTAAGTGGTTAGTGTGTCGGATCACTACGCATGAGGTTCCAAGTTCGAATCCCAGAAAATACCAAAAAGTTTTATCACGGTCCCACCTCTCGCGAGCGTCTGACAAACATCCGAGAGTATTGTTGTCACGAAAAAGCTTCTCAAATCGCCGTTCGGATTCGGCATTAAACTGTAGATCCCTTCCATTTGTGTAAAAAATATAACGCACACAACATGAGTGGGTGCAAGAAGCTAGGCCCTGGCACTTTAAAGAGCTGTTGCGCCAAATATTTGTTTTTTGTAACCATCTTCAAAATAGCCGCCCAAAGAAGGAGGAATGCTCAGGAGATTCGTTCGCCAAAGTTCATTAATAATGCTCATGGCCACCTTCTTGTGGATGACGACAAAATTCTGCAGAGGTGGCGGCAGTATTGTGACGAACTTTTGAATGAACAGCTTCTCCGGCTATACTTTCCAAGCGCCACCCCTTACTGTGAAGAAATACCCGACATCACAGTCGAGAAGTTTTTGAGGCGGTCAAATACTCCAAAAGACGGAAAGCGGTTGGACCAGAGGAGACGCTCTCTGAGTCCTGGAAAAAGATGGGAGGCATCGGGTTCAGATGGCTCAGAATTCTCAACTCCAAATTCGTGAGAGGCGATCCAATGCCGAATCAATGGAGGGAAAGTTACCTCCTCCCTGTATACAAAGGGAAGGGTGATAACTACCGTTCGATCAAGCTGATGTCGCGCACCATGAAGATCGTTGAGCGGGTATTCGGTGGGCGACTGCATAAATACGGCTATCTGATGATCAGTGCGGGTTTTGTCTCGGGTAAATCAACCACTGATGAAATCCAAAGTATCCATAATGGAAAAACATCGTGATTCCTTATAGGATTTGCATATTGTATTGGTTGACTTTGAAAAGGCATTCGACAGACAACCACGAGATCTGATATGGGTGGCGCTAAGACATCGAGGGGTTCCAGAAACCTATGTACAGATGATTATGGACATGTACGAAGGAGCAAAGACAAAAGTAAGATGCCCCGCTGGAGTAACCGAAGAGTTCCTAATCAAAGTCGGGGTACACCAGGGAAGCGTCTTAAGTCCTTTGCTCTTTATTACAGTCCTTGATTATCTGCTTGAAGGTAAAGTGATGGACCCCAAGGTACATCAGTTATTCTTTGCTGACGATGGAGACATCATAAGTGAGGATCTTATATCCCTGCAACGAGCACTTGATGTGTGCGTGGACGCTCTGGAGGGAAATGGGTATCGCATTAGTTCCAAAAAGACAGAGTACTTGCCAGTTGCCCGTTCTCTGATCCACTCAGGCCTATTCCAGACATTTATTTGAATAAAACAGGGCTTCCCAAGTGAGGATGAAGATATCCTTGGTCGCTTCGAGAAAAAAATTCTTCGTAAGACTTTCGGTCCAGTTTGCGTTGACGGGTTTTGGAGGAGAAGATTTAATCACGAACTATACGAGCTGTACAGCAACATCGACCTAGTCAGAAAACTGCGTATTGGACGTCTGAGATGGCTAGGACATGTAGAGCGAATGGACATCAACGCTCCGGCCCGCAGAATCTTCGAATCTAACCCCGAGGGACGGCGCAGTAGAGGGAATCATCGCCGTAGGTGGCGCGCACAAGTTCAAGGGGTCCTCGACCAACTTGGAGTGCGCAACTGGAGGCAATTAGCTAAAGACCGAGCTAAATAGAGAGGCTTGTTGGTTGAGGGCCAGGTTCACCCCGAACTGTAGCGCCACCTAAGTAAGTAAGTGCTTCCCAAGTGCAAAAAGTTCAAATATTTGGGATCTATGATCAATAGCAAAGCAACTTGTGATGACGACATCAATCATCGCGTAAACGTAGGGTGGATGAAGTGGTGAGAAAACTCCGCTATCTTCTGTGACAGAAAAAATGCCCCCTAAGTTGAAAGGAAGGCTCGGCACCGCAGTTGTGCATCCAGCGCTCACATACGGTTCACAATGTTGGACGATGTACAAAACGTATGAGAGTAAATTAACGGCAGCTGAGATGAAGATGCTTCGCATGACAGAAGAAGTGACAAAGCTTGATCGAATAAGAAGTTCGAAGATCCGTGGAAGCTTTCACATCAAGGAAACCATCGTACAAAAAATAGAGCACGACCGGCTCAGCTGGTATTTGCCACGTTCAAAGAAGAGATCATTTACAAATACAAATACAAATATTTGGCGCAACAGCTCTTTAAAGTGCCAGGGCCTAGCTTCTCGCAACCACTCATGTTGTGTGCGTTATATTTTTCACACGAATGGAAGGAACCTACAGTTTAATGCCGAATCCGAACGGCGATTTGAGAAGCTTTTTCGTGACAACAATACTCTCGGATGTTTGTCAGACGCTCGCGAGAGGTGGGACCGTGAAAAAACTTTTTGGTATTTTCTGGGATTCGAACTTGGAACCTCATGCGTAGTGATCCGACACACTAACCACTTACGCCACGGCGCCCCAGAGATCATTTGAACCCGGTTAAAAAGGCAATATCAATGCACGTTCCAAAGACATCGCGATGTACGAAAGGCAGGTCTATAAACGCCTGGATCAGACAAATGCAACGACATCGGCATTTCATTGGCCTCATTAACCGAGTGATCCAAAATCGGCACGCTTGCCGATATTTTCTGAGGTCAAATAGGCAAACCCCACAGGCGGATCAGTAGAAATGCGGTGAAGTGTGGGGGTTGTGATCCCTTGTTTTCGGATCATAACCTCGCTGATAAAAGGAAGAAGAAGAAGAAGAATCAATAAAATGAGTTAAAAATGAAAAAAAAGGGAAAATGATATTCCTCCTGAAGCTGGATGGTACTTTGTCCTTGTCGAAAATATAGTTGAATGCCACTGATAGTTTCTCTAGAAACTCGATGGACGCGTACTTGAAAAATTCATATGGAATGCGGTCTTCCGTGGAGTTCTGTTAAGGTTGCAACGGTGTATGACGGTACACACATTTTGGTGATATATTGCGGTCCGAATCTTCGATCCTCTGAAAGGGTAGAGCATATTGCAGTTGTGCTGCATGGCCAATTCGGCAGTTTTTTAAGGTGCTCAGCTAGCACAGGTGCTTCAACTAGTAAACTCCGTGCAAAAGCTGTGCCGTTGAGTTTCCTTGTGAGTTTACAGAAAGAGCAACTGTCTCAAATCTCTTTTATCTCCACAGTCAGATGTTCAATCTACATATCTTTTCTGTTTTTCTTTACATAGCGCTTTGTATGCTTCATTGGCCTGTTGATACATAATTTTGGCGATATTGCTGCCTGTTTTTCGTATTAAATGAAAAAGAGTGAACGATTTTCTCTTAGCTGCCATATAATTCCAGATTAGCTCTTTTACTTTTAGCTCGGTTATGTATTGCAGCCACTTTCCTCGCACCAGACAGTAGTCGTTCGTTGAACAAGCAGTGCCTCTGAAAAAGGTGAAGCGACCTTGCTCACCACTTTTAGATCTCCCGTTTACTACTGTGAGTCCAATCAATTCACACATTGCGAGGATTTTTTTTTTCCATTGCCATCAACAACAACAACAACAACAACAACGTATGAGTATTCGGACGTATTGAGTATCTATGATGTGTCAAGAAATGATCGATTCTTTTAAAGATAGGAAGGGACATGACCTAGTCTTAGAAAGCACCAACGCTTAACACTCGTAATGTTATGGCTAGGATCCGTGTGATCATTTGTGGTATTTTAGTGTCATGAGCCCGGAAACCGACTACTTCCAAGTACTCACGTCTAGAATTTCTCTTTACATCTTAGTGTTAGAGAGCCGACACTAACCTCACAGTCAATCGCAGTCGAATTTGAGCTATGGTCACCCTTAACGAGCTCCACTTCGCGAAGGATAATCCCAGTGTTCGAAGAAAAAATTGTGTCAAATGCCAGCAGCCTGAATAAATGGGAACTTTTCGACTTCAGCCTAACTTGTAGTATTCATCTCAGGATGGAAACGTCAAGGTAACAAGGATTTTGTAAAAAAAAAAAATTCAGATGTTCGATGATCCATATGAGCTAGTCCGTACAACCCAACCGAGGACTTTATTTTTTTTATCTCCTGAAACTTCAAGGAGAGGAGTAACAAAGGTTTGCCATGCGGAGAAGACAACTATTTGTGGTTTCTATTCTCTGCCCTAAGGGGAGGGAATTTAAGTATTTTTGCAGATAAAATAGTTTGAAGGGTCAGATGAGAATATTTTGTTGTTTAGATAAAAATGGCATACAGTTGGGTATTTTTTAAGAAGGTGCTTGTTAGTTGGGGGGTCAGTTCGAGAGAGAGGTTGTATTTTACTTTTGTCGCCCCAAGCGTGCTACACATAGTACGGGAGAAGTTTGCGACATGTATTCATTGCAAGGCATGAAGATTCGTATCTATTACAGAGATTTAAATTTTAAATCCGTATCATGACTGTCGCAAAACGGGTGGCAGGGGTGACACAATCTAGGGGTGGAAAAGTTTTTAAAGTGACGGCTCATTTGTTATGGATTAAAGTATGAATGAGCTTTGGAATGTGACTGAAGAAGGCGGAAAGAAAGAAGTGCCTTTGCTGCGGCTTAATTGGGAAATCAATTAACTCTAATTTGATTAATTGCTCAGAGGAGATGGATGGTTGGTTGTTTGAAGAGGGTGTGAGTCTTCTCTTCTTGTGCTTCCTTACGTTAGCTGACTTTAAATATTCGTAAACTTAGTACTCGAAACCTTCAGTATACAGGAGATTGAGTATTGTTGAATAAGAATGAGCAGCAGCAGATTCTTGATGCGTCGTCAAATTGGGCAATCTCGCATACCATGCCACATCGCTCAAGAGATAGGACAACCTTTAAACAACAGCTACAAAATCTCTATTGTTTCATGGGCTGTGTGTGCTGTAATGTAATGCAAACCATCAGGCCCTTGATTTCTATTTCATTCTCCAAGAAGTCCGCCAACATCTCTCCATAGCGGAGGTAAGTAACAGCTTAGCATTGTTGCGGCATCCTTGAAGAACTACAGTCAACCAACCATTCTTGGACTTATTCCCCACCAAACACTCTTTGGCTAATTTAGCCTTGATACTTCGATGCAACCATTTGACAGGAGATTCATTATCAGAATTGCTAACCGAAATGACTGGAAGAACGAACAAGTTGCTAGTAATGAGAAATTGACCTTCTACGCTGACGACAGTTCCAAAATGGATGACGGTGTGGAAGCTGGGGTTTACTGCAAAACAATGGGGTCAACCACTCGCTCAGAATTACCAACAATTGCAGCGTTCATCAAGGCTGTGAAAATCATCATCAAAGATTGCATTGTGGGTAACTATCTATATTGACGGTCAGGTAACCATTAAAGCTCTGGAATTCACAGCAATTAAATCTAAGCTCGTTAAAATCTGTAAGGTATCACAGGCCAAGAGGGTGACCCTGTGCCGGGTAACAGGGCAATGAACTCGCTCGAATGGGGTCAGTGTTGCAGGCCTTCCACTGTGTGGAAGTTCCTATTAGCTCCATAAATTAACTCGACGGAGGTGAAGCTACTAGCAAAGCCAACCGACGATGGATCCATCAGGCTACGTGAATCACTGCTAGAACCATGTGGCCGGCCTTTGACTTGAGGAAAACACGTTTTCTGGTAAGGCTTGGTCGTAGCAGTACGCGGGTCGCAGCAGTACGCGGGTCTGACATAGTCACGGGGAACTGTGCCACTGTCATTTCTCCTCAAGATACTTGAAAGGCTTCTCGATATTCACATCACAAGAAAGTATTGCAACGGACTCTATGCAAATCTCATACGCATATTTAAAGGGGAAATCGATGGAAACAGCTTCACATGACGAAGTAGGAAAAATAGAAACAAGCTTTCACCATAAGGAATTTGCACTAGCAGCCTTCCTAGATATAAAAGGTGCTTTCAATAATCTAGAAGAGAGGATCATCAAACAGACGCCAGAAACTATGAATGTCGAGCATAGCATAACCAATTAGCTTTGCAATATGCGGTACTAGAAACATTAACTCCACTGTCAGAAATAGTTCAATAGGGAAATCCGTTACCAGAGGGTCTCCTCAGGGAGGCGTTATATCATCCCTCCTAAGGGTTCTAGTCATTACTTACTTAGGTGGCGCTAACCAACAAACCTGGGCCTTAACCAACAAGCCTCTCCATTTAGCTCGGTCTTTAGCTAATTGCCTCCAGTGGCGCACTCCAAGTTGGTCGAGGTCCCCTTGAACTTGTGCGCGCCACCTACGGCGATGATTCCCTCTACTGCGTCGTCCCTCGGGGTTAGATTCGATGAATCTGCGAGCCAGAGCGTTGGTGTCCATTCGCTACACATGTCCTAGCCATCTCAGACGTCCAATACGCAGTTTTTTGACTAGGTCGATGTCGCTGTACAGCTCGTATAGTTCGTGATTGAATCTTCTCCTCCAAAACCCGTCAACGCAAACGGGACCGAATATCTTACGAAGAGTTTTTCTCTCGAAGCGACTAAGGATATCTTCATCCTCTTTTAATAAAGTCCATGTTTCAGCGCGTAAAGCAGGACTGGAATGATCAGGGTCTTATACGGAGTCTCCTTAGTTGTTCAAGATAGGGCTTTACTGTTGAATTGCCTTATAAGCCCAAAAAAAGCAGCGATTGGCAAGAGTTATTCTTCGATTGATTTCTGCGCTGATCTTGTTCGTAGAATTTATAGCAGAGCCAAGGTAGGCAAAGTCCCTTACTACCTCGAAGTTATAGCTGCCCACGGTGACGTTTTGTCCAATTCGTCGGTGTTGGCTTTTCCTTCTAGTTGACAGCATATACTTGGTTTTGCCCTCGTTTATCGCTAAACCCATTTTGGCCGCTTCCGCCTCAATGCTTGCAAACGCACCGGTGACAGCCCGCTGAGATCTTCCGATAATGTCTATATCGTCGGCGTATGCAAGCAGTTGTACAGACTTGTAATAGATTGTGCCTCCGGTGTTGGCTTGTGAGTTCCGTACAATCCGTTCAAGTACAATATTGAAGAAGTCACATGACAGCGCGTCACCTTGTCTAAAGCCTTTTTTGACATCAAAGGTCTCGGTGAGGTCATTACCGACCTTGATGGAGCAGCGAGCGTTCTCCATCGTCAGCCTGCACAGACGGACAAGTTTGGCAGGGATGTCAAAACTAGACATGGCTCTATAAAGCTCTTCTCTATAGATGCTGTCATAGGCGGCCTTAGGTTAGGTTAGGTATGTGGGCTGGCAGGGAGCGACGCTCTCTGCCACACTCAGGTCAGCGATGACCCATTGTGGTACCCATGGGGGAAAAAGTGATCCCTTACCCAATGAAACTAAAAACTACTCAGTCACTTCCTTCATTTCTGCATACAAACCACCCCGATGATTTGATGAAGTTCAACATCTTTTCCGTTGAAACGCCGGAGAGTTCCTCGAGATCCTGGAAGAAGAATTTACCAAGGAACTTTTTCCTGGAATGCTGAAGACTCGGGCAGTGGCACAGGAAGTGGGTTGTGTCCTCAAAAACTTCCTCGTCACCACAGCCTCTGCAGAGTTCCTCCTCCGTCAGGCGTAGTTTCTTCAAGTGGTACCGCAGAGTGTTGTGTCCCGTGATGATGCCCACGAGGGTGGAAAGGGATTTCCTGTCTTTACGGATGATTCTCTCGGTCTTTGCTTTGTCGAAAGATGGCCATAGCTTCCTAGTGATGGCGCAAGTTTCCATGGAGTTCCATCTTGTGTTCGCCTCCTCAGTGGCTTTATTCCCTGCAGCGAGCTTGAGTGTGCAAGGCGGGATACACACAGGGAGGTCAACTTGTTCTGTTGGGGCTGCTGAGCCAATTCTCGCCAGCTCGTCGGCTTTCTCATTGCCTGGGATACCCTCGTGTCCAGGGACCCAACAGAGCGATACCTTGTGCTGTGCTCCAAGAACCCTGAGCTCTTCTCGACAACACTTCACAAGCTTCGATTTAATTTCTATGGCAGTAATCGCTTTTATAGCTGCCTGGCTGTCGATAAAGATGGTGATACCTTCTGGCGGTATTGCCCTTATCGCAGACTCACGGGCGGCTGTTGCCACTGCTAAGACCTCTGCTTGGAAAACACTGCTGTGGTCTGGAAGTCGTATGGATATTGATACACCTAGAGGGTCGGAGAAGATACCTGATCCTACACCAGTGCGCATTTTTGAACCATCCGTGTAGATGGCTATAGATTCGGCATTAGGTATATGACCGCTTTTCCAATCTTCCCTGCTAGGGTAGGCGGTAGAGAAAGGCCTTGTAAAGTCTAAATATGGCGTCATGTAATCCGTTACGGGCATGAGGCCAAAGTAATCGAGTAGGATCATCGAGTGACCTGTTCTGCTTGGTTTCCAGTTCGCTGACTGACTTATTCTCATAGCATTAATGGCTGCTGATGTTCGTGTAAAGATGTCTAGCGGCAGCAGGTTGAGGATAGCCTCGAGTCCTGCGGTTGGGGTTGTCCTCATTGCACTGGTGATGCCAATGCACGCTAGTCTTTGAACTTTGGTGATTGCCTTTAAGTTGGTGCATTTGTTGACAGCTGGCCACCATACTAGATTGCCGTAAGTCAGTATGGGTCTAACTATAGCCGTATACATCCATAGTATGATTTTGGGGGAGGGTCCCCAGGTTCTACCAAAAATTTTACTACATGAGTAAAAGGCTATTGTTGCTTTCTTGATTCTTTCCTCTATATTTAATCTCCAGTTGAGCTTTTTGTCAAGTACAAGGCCCAGGTATTTTGCGCTATCGGATAATCTGAGTGGGATACCATCAACAGAAGGTGTATTGAACTCCGGTATTTTCCTCTTGTTCGTAAAAAGTACGAGTTCGGTTTTTTGGGGATTAACCTTTAAACCGCAGCTCCTGGCTCCGTCAAGTTGTTCGCTGAGGGTAGGCAGGAATTTACCTGTAGCAAGCAGCACGACGTCATCCGCGTACGCTGTAGCTCTGACCCCGCTGTACCTTAGTTGTTGTAGTACCTCATTAAGAACAATGACCCAGAGCAGTGGGGAGATTACCCCGCCTTGAGGGGTGCCCCTCGAGGCGTATGCTTCGAGCTTTGAACCCTTAAGTTCGGTGGTTATATGTCGTTCCTCGAGCATGCTAACAATCCAGTTTATTAGACTAATGTCGATGTCTAGGTTTCTTAGGGTTCTTTTAACCGCTTCGGTATTTACATTATTGAAGGCTCCTTCAATGTCCTTGAAATCGATAAAGAGGTGGTGAGTATCGATTTGGAATTCTTGGGTTTTCTCCATGATCTGCCGAAGTGTGAAGATTTGATCGATGGTGGACTTTCCTGGCCTGAAACCGCACTGATGGGGTCCAATCAGCCTGTTGATAAAGGGTTTCAGGCGTTCACACAATATCGCAGAAAAGTTCTTGTATGCGATGTTGAGGAGACTGATGCCTCTATAATTGGCGCAGTTGAGGGGGTCTCCTTTCTTGTGGATCGGGCAAACGATGCTGAGGTTCCATTCATCAGGCATACACTTGTCTGACCTAATCTTAGAGATGAGTTGGTGTATGCACTCTACCAACTCATCCCCAGCTGCCTTGAAAAGTTCGGCCGGTAAGCCGTCAGGTCCAGCAGCCTTGTTGGATTTTAGCTTGGATATTGCTATCCTCACTTCGTTTTGGTCAGATGGACGCAAATTTTGACTATCATCGTCTATGTTGAATGGTTCATTCTGCCTGACAGCGGGATGTTGGTCTTCGTCGCCGCTACACAGTCTGCAGAAGTAGTTTTTCCATATTAACAGCACCGACTGTGATTCTACTACGAGGTTTCTGCACATGTTCTGCTCCCCTGACTCGTTCCTTTTACCTTTTGCTAAAACCTCCGTACATTGTTCCTGGAGTATAAACTCTCGATATTCTCAAACGCGCGCTTCTCGTGCTATTTCTTCTTCTTTTGGGGAAATCATGGTTCTTCCAGTCTCTCTTGCTCGTAGAGCTCACGAGCAGCTCTCGTTTTCCTTTGCAGCGTCGCTTTGTATGCCTCTTGTTTTGCTGCATGCACTCGCCGGCATTCTTCGTCAATCCAGGGGTTTCGCGGTGGTGGGCGAGCGAGACCCAGCACATCAGTCGCGGCGTTTCTGATGTCATGTTGGCAGCGTTGCTGTTGGTCTTCGGCACTTGATGCTGGCGGCATAGGGGTGATTGAGAGATTTCGGGATACGCGTTCAGCGAAGAGTCTGGCCGTCTCTTGCGATTGTAGCTTTTCGACGTTCAATTTTCTCACAGCGATTCTTCTTCTGTGGGCGCCGTGGCGTAAGTGGTTAGTGTGTCGGATCACTACGCATGAGGTTCCAAGTTCGAATCCCAGAAAACACCAAAAAGTTTTTTTTTTTTTTACGGTCCCACCTCTCGTGAGCGTCTGGCAAACATCCGAGAGTATTATTGTCCCCAAAAAGCTTCTCAAATCGCCGTTCGGATACGGCACTAAACTGTAGGTCCCTTCCATTCGTGTGAAAAATATAACGCGAGAAAAAAAAAAAATAATTGCGAGAAGCTAGGCCCTGGCACTTTCAAGAGCTGTTGCGCCAAATATTTGTTTGTTTTGTTTTGTTTTTGATTCTTCTTCGTTGCTCAGATTGGGATATCCGCATTCGCACCTTGGCTACAACAAGGTAATGATCTGAGTCTATGTTGGCCGCTCGGAAGGTCTGGACATCCAGAATACTGGAGGCATGCCTTGCGTCGATCGCAATATGATCAATTTGGTTGATCGTGACATGATCATTGGACCGCCATGTCTGCTTATGAATATCGAGATGAGGAAACCATGTGCTTGCTATGGTGACATTTCGCTCCACAGCGAAATCAATTAGCCTTAGTCAGTTATCAGACGTGGTGTCGTGTATGCTATGCTTACCGACTGCTCTACCAAAGACGTCCTCCTTTCCTATTTTGGCGTTAAAATCGCCCAATACGATTTCAACGTCATATTTAGGACATTGCTCGTATGTTTTGTCGAGGAGCTCGTAGAAACACTCTTTGGCGGCAGGGTCCTTTTCTTCCGTGGGGGCATGAACACATATTAGGCTTATGTTAGCGAATTTAGCCTTGATTCGGATAGTCATAATACGCTCGCTCACGTGTCGGAAGCTTAAGACTTCTTGCCTAAGTCTGCCGCGTATGACAAATCCGCATCCGAATAAGCGTTGCCTGTTGCCTCTGTAGCAATCACCGTAGTAGATGTCACAGTTTTTCATCCTCTTTTTGCCCGGCCCATCCCATCGCACTTCCTGGATGGCGGTAATATCTGCTTTATGGCAGTCTAGCGCCTCTGCTAGTTGTTCGGCTGCACGTGGTCTGTAAACGGACAGAACATTTCACGTACAGATCCGAAGGTTGTTGTCCTTATTTCGTTTGCTGGGGTCGTCATTAGTTGAGTCATCCTTATCCGAGGCTTTTGGTTGTTTCGGAACCATAGGCTTTTTACGTGGTAGGGAAGTTACCCCGACGGCACAACCCCCAACCTGGAGGGCCAGTTCCTTAATTATTCCCCTAGGACGACGGGCCGGGTACACGGGTGCCAGTAGTCCACTACGGGAATATGAGCGCTGCCGTTGGCCCATTAAGGGCTCCTCCGCCACCATCTCTATTCCAATGTCCTGACCAACATTGGAAATTCCTTACCGACCTGTGATCCGAATACGTCGAAGCAGCTCGCGCAAGGTATTCACTAAGTTCAACCTAACTGGAACTATAGACGCCACCGTTGACTCCGTCTAGGGAATTCGTCCGCTGCCGCCTGGAACAGGAAGAAGTGCTCTAGTAAGAAAAGCACTCTTCCCCCCTCTCTCATCTGCTGCCCCCAAGAATCCGCCAAACGGGGTTGGTTACCCATTTCTTGGATTAAGGTACTAGGCACCCGGCTGTCACCGAGTGAGGTTGAGAGTAGGAGTTGGTAGGCCTCAGCTGAGTGAAAACGCTTGTGTTTTCATATGATCGCATGCACTACCGTTTGACCAGCCACGCTATCGAACGCCTTCCTAAAATCGATGAATAGCAGGTGCAGTGGCGATCGATATTCAACGCACTGTTCCATGATAATCCGCAGGGTATTGATGTGGTCGGCACAAAAGAATCCAGAGTGGAAACCTGCTTGTTCGGGGTCGAGTGCGTTTTCGAGACGTTGTTTGATACGCTCCAGGATGATTTCAGCTATTACCAGTACACAGATACCCTTCCAGTTTCCGCGCTCCATTAAATTTCCTTTCTTAGGAACCTTGACGATCAATTCCTTTTTCCACTCGTTAGGAAAGCTCTCAGCTTCCCGAGCTCTCTCTATAAGTGGAAGCAGAAGCTCAGCCAATGTTGATGGCGCTGCTGGTAAGAGCTCTGTGGGAGTACCGTCAAGTCCTACCGCCATGTTCGTTTGAAGTGCTTTGATCGCGGTAGTGATCTCATCATTACTGGGATTCGTAGTGCATATTCGGGCATTTCTCACCGCGGACACCTCGGTCTGATTTGGGAGCATGTCGCTAGCGAATACACGGTTCAAAACAGTAGCAAAATGCTCTTCCTATCTTTTGAGCTGGTCCTCATCCCAAATGAGCAAGGAGCCGTCTAGGTTTATCACTGGCTGTTGGTTGGAGCTGCGACCCAATGTCAGCTCTTTGTTGATTCTGTAGACGGTCCTGCTTCTTCTGCTCTGTAGCCAGCGCGTTGATACAGTTGCGTCTGTTACGTCGCACGCTACGCTGAACTTCTCTCATCTTCATGCGATATAGGGATTCTAGTTCGCTTCTTCCTGCTGCTACTTCTTCTTCTTCTTCCTTTTATCAGCGAGGTTATGATCCGAAAACAAGGGATCACAACCTTCCCACTTCACCGCATTTCTACTGATCCACCTGTGGGGTTCGCCTACACTGCTTCTCCCTGTTGCTACAGTAGCTGTAATGCGTGCTTTTAGCTGTTTTTGTTCGTCAATCCGTCTCCAGGTATCCTCGGAAAGCCACGCCCTATGTCTTCCCTGTGATCGACCGACAATTCTTTCAGCACCAGATGTAAAAGCATTTAAAAACATGTTGCGGGCAGTGAGCTGCTGATTGCTTCCACACCTTGCGAAATGTGCTCCCTTAATTGTTGGCGCACTGAGGGATCACTAAGTCTATCGATGTTGAACCTGGACATTCTTGTGTTGTCGTGGGATCTTCGAGCTGCAGCAGTACGTAGTTGGAGAGTAGCTATCATAAGATGGTGATCACGTACTATCTCCACATCTGCCCCTCGCCTGTTTCGGACGTCCAGGAGACTACTTCTAAAGCGGTGGCTGATGGCAAAATGGGCAATTCGGTTGGAGGTTGCTTGCCTGTCGTTGGAAAACCAACTGACTTTGTGGCAGGTCTTGTACTCAAACATGATGCCACCTATCACAAGGCGGTTGGCATTGCAGAAATCCACAAACGATTCGCCGTTGTCATTGCGCTTGCTAGTCCATGTTTCCCGATTACATGTTTGAGCCCTTCGTTGTCGTTGCCTACCTTGGCATTCAAATCCCCCATCACTATGACAATGTCTCCATTTGGTGATGTGTTGAAGACGGCACTTGAGAGATTGAAGAAGCTCTCCTTTTCGTCCCCATTCGTTGGGGCATAACACTGTATGATGGTGACGCGTCGTACTCTAGTCCGGAATCTGGCCGTCATAATCCTTTCACCATGAGGCTGCTACGAATTTAGGCCCTTGCATGCTGTTGTTGTTAGCAGTAGTCCGACTTCATATTCCGGCGGAATTCTGGATGGTCTTCCAGAAAAGAGTAGCACAGTGTTACGCGTTGGGGACTGGTACTCGCTCGCTTCTAACCATCTTATTTCACTTACCCCCAAAATGTTCAGTCTTTGTCGCATGAATTCATTTTCCAGTTGAAGGAATCTGGCATTGTAAGGACCTCCGCTTCCCGAGTCCAGGAGCGTTTTAACATCCCAGAAACCTATCTTTGGCCGAGTACAGTAGCCGAAAGTCGTCAACATGTGATCATTCCTTATCCGAGACATTTTGTCGGTTTCTGCAGCTAGCAGAGTTCGGCAACGCACGTTGCTGGCTCACGTTACCTAGTCTAGAATTAAGGTCCTAAACAACCCGCACCTGCAATTTTAGCCTACACGTATAAGGGTTTATACGTATAGTTGCCCGGGGATCACCACTAGGAGGTAAAGCAAGCACCTCATCACGAACTTGATTGTTGCGCGCTACTGGCCAAAGCCAAGTTTTGAGTAGTCAGTAGTTTCCCGATCAATCGCAATGCAGATCCCCAAAGTAAAGTAAATGGGAGAATTTGTTTAGATCTTTTTGCCGTGAAGTTGTCCTAGAGATTGCGATGGGCCCACCTAACCTAACCTATCATGATCCGTTGGGATTCATGCAGATGGTAACGGCGTACATCACAACGACTTGAGAAAGAAATGAAATCTGTCCGACACTTTTGCGAATGCCCTGCCCACAACGACAGAAGAATGTGGACTATCGGTGGCTACTTCTTCACTGAGTTGAAGGACCTAGCTCACGTTGAGCTGAAAGAACTCCTGAGAGTCATATCCTTCTGACCCGCGGTTAGAACCATCTAGATAGGGATATGAATCCAGCATCCAGCATAAATCCAGTAGTTTTTCTTTACAGATTCCCAGGGTAAAAATAAAATGGACATAGTAGACCGTTGTTGGTCTAAGTGAGCACTGACTTACGTCACAAGGCACAAATCTACCTAACCTTACCTAGAGTTCAAACTGTCGTTTTAATACTCTGAAACAGCTGGCTACCTTCAAAGACGTCTCACTCTCTTAGCTACTCAGAGGTCATGGTATGCCCTACTAGTACAAACGAAGCCTTGGGCCCTCTCAAGAAGTTGTCACCAAAATTCCACCAGATCCACTGCTGATATTTTTGTGCTTTTATGTCCTGAATGCCATGACTACCCCAAGGATTTATTATTATTTTCATAAAAACAAAAAATACAGATGTTTGCCCGCGCTTGTCATAGTAAATATCCGAGTGGAGGCACCTACCAGCAGAAAAACGACCTCAAAGCATCGTCCTTTTCATTACACGATTCTAAATGACAGAGTAAAACTAGGACGAAAAAATTGTTTGAAGAATCCAACTAAGTTGTCAGTAATACCGCCCAGTTAACTTCCGTCCGAAACTTTATCCCTAATTGAGTTATATCCCTTCAATTCTTTTCTTCTTCCTCTCCCCTCCCCTAGCTCCTGTAATTTAAGGGGTCCTCCGAAGCATAGACTGACTTGAAGACCCTCACAGCGCTATGCCGTGCGTCGACGAGTCTTCTTCTCATTTCCATTGTAATTAACTTTGTAATCGTAAAAGTTTATCCCGAAAAAAAAAAGTACGCGAGGGAGGAAAGTCCTTTTCTCCGTCAAACCAGAACAAAAGGAGATGAAAGGCGGAAAATAAGTTATTCGCTTCTCCATCCACCCCTCTAATATTCAACCCCAAAATGCGCTCCCCGCTGGCGCCCCCCCTTTATGCGGATAAATATTAAGCTCTTCAATAATTTTCGGAAATTAACAAATGGGATTTCTACCCTCCTGGCAATAGATACGTGGAATTATGTGTTCGTGTTCGTGTCCCTTTGTTTCCCCGGTTCCTGTGGAAGCTGTCATGTGTGTGTACGCGCACGCCGGTTTCCTAGCCAGCTATACTCGTATCTCTCCAGAAAGCAACGACTTCAATCTTGTTTCACTCGTTTGTGCGAAATTTTCGCAAAGGGATTTGGGGATTTATGGCTTTTTCCAGTAGAGAGTGGGAGGCGCCCTTAGATTAGCAATGTTTCAGCGGCGGGCGCGGGGTATACAGAGATGAACTTTTCCAATTATCTGTGTAAATAAAATTTAATGAATAGACTGTATATCATGTCATTTTTAATAATACATTTGAAATTGCCAATAAGTCATTTGGTCGTGGTCGTGGTGGTAATGGTGGTGGTTGATGGTGAAGCGTGCTTCGAAGAGCAGAAGAATTGCAAAATTTGCTGTGGGGGATCCTGGTTAGGCAAATATTTAATCTGGGGTTCAATTGGGTGATGTCAGCTGGAAGTTTGTCTATAATGTATTGCTTCTTCGGTTGGTTTTTGGTCTTGAGATGTTATCACTCCTATGTGAGCAGGCGTGAGTAGGGCGCCAGTTAAGAGGAATTTTTTGAAATATCTTTTGTAACAGATTTGGGAATAGGACCTCTGCTTTTAGTCATGGCTTGGTATAGGCTGTGTAACCCCGAGTCCAGTTTCGAGTCGGGGTAGGACTGCTTGTGTCTGGAAATTATCGCGAAATATGCCTGATTCAGTAAACTTCTTCGAAGTTTCGTTAGATCAGCTTTCGAGGAAGGCCCTCGAAAGGCTTAAGAAAGCCAGAGATTGAAGACAAATCTTCGCGCGAAAAATACACGCGGCGCGCAGTTACGCCTGTCACGTTACACGCTACGCTGCACTTCTCTCATCTTGTTGCGATATCGGGACTTTAGTTTGCTTCTCCCTGCTGATGGAGTAGGGGCAACGCGAGATTTCAGCTGGTTTCGTTCGTCAATCCGTCTCCAGGTATCCTCTGAAAGCCACGCCCTATGTCTTCCCTGCGATCGACCGACAATTCCCTCAGCACCAGATGTAAAAACATTTTTCACAGCATAACAATGGTCTTGGATGGTTGCGGGCAGTGAGCTGCTGATTGCTTCCACACCTTGCGAAAGGTGCTCCCTTCATTGTTGACGCACTTTGAAAGACTAGCTGACATATACATCCATAGTAAACTAAGCCCAGGTGACATATCCCCAGCGAAGCACGCATATAGGAAAGGAAAAAGCGTAGAGACAGCGCTGCACTGTGTTGTCGGCTCAATAGAAAAATCACTGGAAAACAAAGAATATACACTAGCCGCTTTCCGAGACATTGAAAGAGCCTTTAACAATGTCAAAACGGACGCGGTCAATAGAACTCTAACGAACCTTAATATTCACAATTCCGTAATAAAATGGATCGTCAATATCCTAAAGGAAAGACATATCAAAGTTGAACTCGGAGGTACAAAGCTTGAAGTCTATGCCTCAAGAGGCACTCCTCAAGGAGGGGTTATATCCCCACTGCTGTGGGTAATTGTCCTGAACGAAGTCCTTCTTAAACTGAGAAACAGCGGCGTCAAAACCATAGCTTATGAGGACGATGTTTTGCTGCTGGTAACAGGTAAATTTCTCCCGACCCTGAGCGAACAAATCGAAGGGGCGCTGGAAATCATTGACTCCTGGACGGAGAGATGTGGGCTGGCGGTTAATCCCCAGAAAACAGAGTTAGTATTATTCACTAACAAAAGAATAATTCCACAATTCGTAACACCTTCCGTAAGGGGTACTCCCCTGAGTATCTCCAGTAGTGCGAGACACCTTGGCCTGGTGCTCGATAGGAAACTGAACTGGAGACTAAAAATGAACGAAAGAGTCAAAAAAGGCACGATAGCTTTTACTCGTGCAATAGAATATTCGGGAAGACTTCGGAAGACCGAACCCCAAAATCATCCTATGGATGTATACAGCTATAGTAAGGCCAATACTAACGTATGGCAGCCTCGTATGGTGGCAAGCAGCCAGCAAAATAAATAACCTAGCTGCTATCACAAAAGTACAAAGACTAGTGTGGATCGCCACAACCAGTGCGATGAGAACGACACCTAAAGCAGGACTCGAGGCCATTCTCAATCTGCTTCCGCTAGACATTTTTATACAAGTATCGGCGGCTCTAAGTGCCGTAAGATTAAGCCAAGCAGATAGCTGGAGACCAAATGCAATGGGTCACACTACGATCCTGCAGAGATATCTAGGCAGTGTATCTAATATAGACTACTTAACGCCTTACCTAGACTTCGCAAGACCATTTTCTAGGACCTATCCTAGCAGGGAAGACTGGAAAAATGATAAAATGCCTTACGAGCGATTCTTAGCTGTATACACCGATGGATCCAAAATGGAAATAGGTGTAGGCGCAGGCATCTTCTCTGAAACGCTTGGTCTCTCCATGTCAGCTCGGCTTCCGAACGACAGCAGCGTTTTCCAGGCGGAGGTCCTAGCAGTTACAATAGCAGCTCGTGAGACTAAGATGAGGGCAATACCACGAGAGGATATCACGTTTTTCATCGGCAGCCGGTCGGCGATAAAAGCAATTTCTGCTATAGAAATAAAATCGAGACTTGTAAAGTGTTGTAAAGAAGAGCTCAAGGTTCTTGGAACACAGCACGAGGTAAAGCTCTGCTGGGTCCCTGGTCATGGAGGCATACCAGGGGATGAGAAAGCCGATGAACTGGCTAGAGGAGGCTCGGCACTAAACTCGGAACAAATTGTACATCCGCCTTGCGCCCTTAAGCACGAAGCAGGAAACAAAGCCCTAACGGAGGCTAACTACAGGTGGACCTCTTTAGATACTTGTGTCACCACGAGGAAGCTGTGGCCTGCATTTGACAGAGTAAGAGCCAATAGACTCATACAGAGGCATAGAAAATCCCTCTATACTCTAATAGGAGTCATTACGGGGCATAATACCATGCGGTACCACATGAAAAAACTAAGTGTGACTAACGAAGACCTTTGTAGAGGCTGTCTGACACCGCCCACTTTCTCTGTCATTGCCCAGGCTTCTATCATTTGAGAAATAAGATCCTTGGACAACACTTCTTTGATGATCTAGAAGAGTTGTCCAACAGACAAATAAATGACATCGAAAACTTCATCAAATCATCTGGATGGTTTGTAACTCGGGCACTTACTTAGATGGCGCTACAGTCCGGGGTGGACCTGGGCCTCAACCAACAAACCTCTCCAGCCAGCTGCCCCCAGTTGCGCACGCCAAGTTGGTTGAGGTTCCCCTCCACTTGTTTGCGCCACCTACCGCGAGGTCGTCCATCCGGGGTGGATTCGAAGACTTTCTTAGCGGGAAGGTTGGGCTCCATCCGCTCTAAATGACCCAGCCATCTTAGTCGCTGTATGTGAACTCTTTTGGCTAAGTCAATGTCCTTGTACAGGCCGTATAGTTTGGCATTGTACCTTCTCCTCCACTCACCGTCTATGCAGACGGGACCAAAGATCGCTCGAAGAACTTTTCTCTCGAAATAACCAAGGGCATCCTCAACCGGTTTTGTCAAAGCCCATGCCTCTGCGCCATACAGCAGGACTGGGATGATTAGTGTCTTATAAAAAGTTACCTTAGTAGTTCGAGATAGGGCTTTGCTACTCAATTGCCGTTTTAGCCCATAACGATTGGCAAGAGTAATTCTTCGTGTGATCTCCCTACTGATGTCATTTGCGGAGTTCACCATAGAGCCTAGATAGACAAAATTCTTTACTACCTCAAAACTATATCTGTATATTGTGGCGTTCTGTCCAAGATGCCGATGTTGGGTGTCCTTTCTTGTAGACAGCATATATTTTGTTTTGCTTTCATTGACCGCTAGACCCATCTTTGCTGCCTCGGTCTCAATACTCGTAAATGCCCCATTGACGGCTCGCTGAGTTCTTCCGATTATATCAATGTCATCGGCATAAGGGAGTAGTTGTACAAACTTGTAAAAGATTATACCTCCGGTGTTGGCTTGTGAGTTTCGTACAATTCTCTCAAGTACTATGTTAAAGAGATCGCATGATAGTGCGTCGCCTTGTTTAAGACCTTTCCTGACATCGAACGGTTCGGCGATGTTCTTACCGACTTTGATGGAGCAGCGAGAGTTCTCCATCGTCATTCTGCACAAACGGACGAGCTTGGCAGGGATGCCAAGACTAGACATGGCTCTGTATAACTCGTCTCTATACACGCTATCATAGGCAACTTTGAAATCGGTGAAGAGGTGGTGCGTATCGATTTTATACTCATGGGTTTTTTCTAAGATCTGCCGTAGTGTGAATATTTGGTCAATGGTGGACTTTCCCTGCCTGAAACCGCACTGATAAGGACCTATCAGGTTGTTGACCGGTTGTTGATCGGTTTTAGGGGTTCACATAGTACGGCAGACAGAATCTTATATGCGATATTTAGGAGACTTATACCTCTGTAGTTGGCGCAGTTCAGAGGGTCTCCTTTCTTCAGGATCGGGCAAACGATGCTGAGGTTCCATTCATCGGGCATACCTACTTTCGTCCGACCAGATTTTACAGATGAGCTGGTGCATGCTCCTTACCAACTCATCTCCTCCTGCCTTGAAAAGTTCGGCGGCAAGGCCATTGGCTCCAGCAGGTTTGTTAGATTTGAGTTTAGATATCGCTATCCTCACTTCATTCTGATCGGGTTGACGGGAATCTTGACTGTCATCATCACTGTTGAATGGCTCATTCTGCCTGACAGCGGAATATTGGTCATCATCGCCGTTTAACAATCTGCAAAAGTGTTCCTTCCATATCCTCAGCACCGACTGCGATTCTACTACTATATTGCCGTTTTCGTCCCTGCAGGCTATTGTCCTGGCTTTGGAGCCCTGGCATGTTCTTTTTACCCTTTGGTAAAATTTTCGAACATCATTCCTGCAATAAAGTCTCTCAATCTCCTCGATCGAGCGCTTCTCATGCTCCTTTTTCTTCTTTCTGAGAAGTCGATGTTCCTCTTTTCTCCTGCGCACGTAGAGCTCGTAAGCAGCTCTAGTCCTTCTATGCAGCGCCGCTTTGTACGCCTCTTGTTTTGCTGCATGTGCTTGTCGGCATTCCTCATCAAACCAGGGGTTTCGTTGTAGTGGCCGAGAAAAACCCAGTACATTAGAGGCGCCATCTCTGATGGCTTGTTGGCAACGCTGCCACTGGTCTTCCGCATTTGCTGCTGGCGGCATACGGCTTAGATTAAGATTAGAAGAAACTCGATCGGCAAATATTCTGGCGGTCTCTTGCGATTGTAGCCGTCCGACGTCAAATTTCCTCACAGTACTTCGTTGATTTCGCTCCATTCTGGATATCCGCATCCGTACCTTGGCTACAACTAGGTAGTGATCCGAGTCCACGTTGTCTCCTCGGAAAGTCCGGACACCCAGAATACTGGAAGAGTGCCTTGCGTCGATCGCAATGTGATCGATTTGGTTGACAGTTTTTCGATCAAAGGAGAGCCATGTTCCTTTGTGAATATCGAGACGTGGGAACCGCGTACTAGCTACGACAAAGTTTCGCCCCGCCGCACAGTCGATTAGCCTGAGTCCGTTGTCGGATGTGATGTCGTGCAGGCTGTGCTTTCCGACCACGCTACTAAAGACTTCCTCTCTTCCTAGCTTTGCGTTAAAATCGCCTAGGATAATTTTAACGTCGCGGCTAGGGCATTGCTCATACGTCTTGTCCAAGAGCTGGTAGAAGTCATCCTTTGACGCGTCGTCCTTCTCCTTGTGAGGGGCGTGAACGCATATTAGGCTTATGTTGGCTGGCAAACTTAGCCTTGATACGGATAGTCATAAGGCGCTCGTTCACATGCCGGAAACTCAAGACTTCTTGCCTAAGTCTGTCTCCAATGGCAAATCCGCACCTGAATAGGCGCTGTCCTTGTTGTCTGTAGCAATCGCGGTAGTAGATGTCGCAGTTTTTCATACTCCTTTTGCCCGGTCCATCCCATCGCACTTCTTGGATGGCGGTAATGTCTGCTTTAAGACACTCTAGGGCCTCCGCAAGTTGTTCGGCTGCACGTGGTTTGTAGAGGGACCTAACATTCCATGTGCAGACACGAAGATCTTTGTTTTTACGTTTGCATGGGTCGTCAACATTAAATCATCAGTATCCGAGGTTGTTGGTTGCGTCGTAACCAAAGGTTTTTTACGTGGTAGGGAAGTTATCCCGACGGCACAATCCCCAACCTGGAGGAGCAGATTTTTTTTTTTTTATACCCCTAGGACAAGAGGCCGGATACACCGATGTCAGTAACCCATTTCGGGGATATGAGCGCTGCCGTTGACCCATTACGGGTTCATCCACCACCATCTCTTTTTCAATAGCCTGACGTAGTATTGAAAATCCTTACAGACCTCAGCTCCAAATATGTTGAAGTAGCTCCGGTAAGGTATCCGCTGGTTTGTAGACGTCACCGTTGATTCCATCGGGAGAATTCATCCGCCGCACGTCCTCCTTCTGAGGAGCTCTTGCTAGACTTCGGAGACGCATATTTCAGCCAATCAGGTCAACAAGAGACGCCTCGTCCGGTTAGACATATGCGCGTTGAAGTTCACCCAGATGTGCTTACGCAGGTCTTAGTGTTCAGCTGCACATATGGTATATCGTCAGACTCAGCATACGCTCATCGTTAGTTCAATATCAGATAGCTATCCAGCGGGCACCGCGAGGAGGTGATGATGCGATTTTACAAACCGTATCTCGGGCACAGTAAGTAGTAAATGCGTTCTTTAGGATATGTACAAAGACGATATTTTTCCACGAGAAAGGGATTCTCTATTCTATCCCCTTTCCCCCCATGGGTATCACAATGAGTCTATATTGACCTGAGTGTGGTGCGGAGGTTTTCTATCGCCTATACCAGCCCACTTATCTAACCTAACCTAACACTGCATGATGGTGACGCGTCGTACTCTTATCCGGAATCTGGCCGTCATATTCCTATCACCATAAGGCTGCCAGAAAATTAGGCCCTTACGTGCTATTGTTGTTAACAGAAGTCCGACTCGATATTCCCGCGGACTTCCGGATGGTCTTCCAGAATAGAGTAGTACAGTCTTACACGTTGGGGACTGGTACTCGCTCGCTTCTAATCATCTGATTTCACTTACCCCAAAATGTTCAGTCTTTGTCGTATGAATTCATTTTCCAGTTGAAGGAATCTGGCATTGTAAAGACCTTCGCTTCCGAGCCGAGGAGCATCTTTACATTCCAGAAACCTATCTTTGTCCGGGTACAATAGCCAAAAGTCGTCATCATGTGATCAGTCCTTATCTGAGGCATAGTGTCGGTTTCTGTAGCGAGCTGGTTTCAGTAACGCAGGTTGCTGACCCACGTTACTTAGTCTAGAATCAAGGCCCTTGACAACCCGCACTTGCAATTTTAGTCTACATGTATAAGGGCTTATACGTATAGTTGCCCGGGGGCCACCACTAGGAATTAAGGCAAGCACTTCATCACGAGCTTGATTGTTGCGCTACTGGCCCAAGCCAAGTTTTGAGCAGTCAGTAGTTTCCCGATCAATCGCAATGCAGGTCCCCAAACGATTGATGACAGAGTAGAGGACCTCCTCGCCGTAGGTGGCACGCACAATTTCAAGGGGCTTCAACCAAGTTGGAGTGCGTAACTGGAGGCAATTAGCTAAAGACAGAGCTAAATGAAGATATTTGTTGGTTGAGGCTCAGGTTCACCCCTGACTGTAGCGCCACTTATGTAAGTAAGTAGGTACAATGGACCAGTTACTTTTGAGTTCTCTAGTGAAGCATTTCCTATCCCATAAAACAAATATCGTCTAATACTTGGCCTACAAAGATAATGTTTTCTTCCATCGTCACATAAGCAAAGTTTCAAGGATCTTCTATTCGGCTCCCTGACCCACCAGATCTAGCATACCTCCAGTAAAGCATTTGTGGAGCGTAAGTTGCATAAATTGTTCTCGAACACTCTCAACGAAGTTATATCCTGTTCCCATGGAAATACCACCACCTTTTGAAGTCAAAAATTTAATAAACCCTTTCGGGAGCCTCATACTCCATCACTTCTATCCCACACCTGCAAATCGACCCCGAAAAGTCGCTAGGGAACCAATCGTTATCAGTTTCCGTTGAACTTTTTCTTTCATCATAAAACATTTTTGAACTTTTTCCTTTCCTCTCATTTTTTTTGTGTGTTATCCCCGCTCCAAGGACTATCACGAGCATACAGATGGAGATCCTTTCTTTTCGAGGAAAGATTAAATTTTCAACTTAACAGGTGTGCCTAGCTTGTTAAGGGGGAATTTTTCATGTTATTGTTACTTTAAATAATAATCGCACCCCATTGTCGAGCCATTTTGCTCATCTCTTCATTCAGGGCGCAACACCAACACCACCGAGCACCGCCTATTGTTGCAATTTTAATTAAGCGGTGGTAAATTACAATTAAAAAGTTTCATTCCTTGAGAATGAAAGAAGTCAAGAGGGCGGCGGCGACGGCGACGGCGACGGCGACGGCGACGGCGACAGCGACGTCGGAGTTGAAGAGTGGAGCGAAGCAGAGGAAACAAGTTTTACAATTACACCCTGAGGTGGTTTTTGTGAATTTTAAACTTACCTCTGTTAAATCGAATCGCAAGACAAGCTATAACGGTCTCTCGGGATAATTTCAAAGAAATTGAATAATTTACTTCGGCTTAAGTATGATTATTATGCAACACAAAAAAATTATCCAGAAGGGTGAAACACCCAAGCGAATGGGGCTCGTTTACTCGTATATTAATAACTTAGTAATTCTAAATGAATTCTTTTAAATGTTTGGCAGAGGTGTGTGTGGGGGGGCGGGCAAAAAATAAAGGGCATCGTCCTTGGAGGATGAGGATAATGAGCATTTTATAAGCAACGACTCAAGAGGAAGTATGAATATGCTCGTAAAACTTTGATGAGCACATTTTGAAAATTTCAACTGGAGGTAGAAGTACATTTGAGGGCTAATTGATTAACAAAAGTAGGAGTCACGCAATTGCTGGGTTAATCTTCCAACTTGATGATTATATTACAACTTACCTACTTACTCAGGCTGCCCTATCTACATTCACTGAATCCACACCAAAGCAGCTGGACTAGAGGAGGTGCTCGGTGGGCATAAATCCTCTTCTCTAGTCCTCCCCGTGGGCGCCCGCCGGAAATGGCTAATCCTAGTTCGCTAGGTTAGTGTCAGCTAAGACTAACACGCACGCATCAATCGTGCGCAGTGGTCATCGAGAATGAGGTAACAACAGATACCTAACTCCCTGGTGGTGTGAGCTTTAGAACCGTGCCGAGGGATGGAAGACTGGGGGTTAAACCAGTCCTAACGAGCTCCTGTGGGCGCCCTGGCAGGGCCCACAGTAAGTTGCGCCTTATCTTAGCATGCCGGTAAACTAAGATCGACCAGTTGTTCCGTGCCTACTCGTGGGAATCAAAATGAACAATGAAAACCTAAACAAACAAATAACAAATATAAATTTACAAAAAACACAAAAAAATTTAATTTTACCTGGGGAAGTACTCTCTGGACAGACAGGGATGGAACTGGGGGGCGATGTCGTAGTATCATCCCCACAGTCTTCCGTGTCTGGGCTAGAGAAGGAGTTAGAGGACGTTTTACTGGCTAGCGACAGCGAGGATGCGGACAGCACACTCACTAACGCTAGCGCAGTGGGAGGTGAGCAGGCTAGCACTCTCACTTCTATAATTAAGGGCGATAGTGGGTTGGCTAGTACTCCCATCTTATTAGAACAGGGCACACGTGAGTTGGCTGGTACTCTCACGGTAGTTAGAAAGGGTAGCAGTGAGTTGGCTGGCACTCTCACTAAAGGTGGCAAGGGATCAGTGACCAAAGGGACTAGTAGCGCAGCTGGCGAGAACTCTGCTGCTCCTAGTTTCTCTGAGGTCGTGCGGAAGGGTAGCAGGAAAAACGCACACCAACTGGAGAAGATGCTTGTGCGCAATGCTCGGCGGAAGGTCGAGAGTGCTAAGCGCAAGGTCCAACAGTTCGGGGGGTGTGACGTTAACTCCTTGAGTGCTTGGGATAGGTTGCAGCTTGATCGGGCTAAGGCAGTCTTAGCCGATGAGGCTGCCAGGAAGGTAGCGGTCGCACAGGCAGGTGAGGCTAGAAGTAGGGAGGAGCTGGGGGCCTCTACGAGTGGAGTAGAGCCTCCCAGCAGAACTGAGGGCACAGGCAGGGAGGGGGAGACTTCAGCTGCGGGGGCCAGTTGGGTGGCGTTCCAAAGCAAAAGGAGCAGGTCCGACGATGTCGTGGAACCGAGCGCGGTGAAAAAGGTGAAGGCTGGTATTTCGCCTTCGGCGCGCCCGAACTACGACCCGGAGGATGAGCTCCTTGTTGCTATTGTCAACGAGCAGGAGCCCTGCGGTCGCCTGACCATGGACCAGTGGATTGCCGTCGAGGAGAAGTTTCAGGATGCTCTGTGGAAGAAGATGTCTTCCACTGAGGATAGTGACCTTCAATTCGACGGTGCTGGATGGGAAGGGGGCCGGAAGGTTGTTGCCTGTGGGAACAAAGCCTCTGCTGACTTCCTCAGACAGTTTATTTCGGAGGTTGGGGAAGTGTGGAGCGGGTCTCAGCTCAAGTGCGTGACTATGGCGGAGTTGGCGAGATACACTCCGCCCAAAGCTTGGGTCTGGGTTCCGCTGCCATACACCTACCCAGAAAAACTGCTTGGTCTCCTCCACATGCAGAACAGGGAGTTGAAGGCCAATACATGGAGGGTGCTCAAGACTGGGCCTAGGAAGCAGTTTGGTCAGCACTTCTTGCTGGCCCTAAATAGGGAATCGCTGCCACCCCTTGAAAAGACCAAAGGGATGGTGCGATATAGCATGGGGAAGGTCATGCTAAAGATCATGACCAAGGGTGTTGAGGAGGAGGAGGAACCCAAAGATGATGGAGGTGATGCAGATAAACTTGCATCACAGTAAGGCTGCGACGGCATGCTTGATCAACTATATCATCAAGCATGACGTCTCGGCCATACTGGTACAAGAGCCATGGATCAGCGACAACAACCAGATCCAAGGGCTCAAAAACAGGAATTACACGTTGTTCTACAAAGCCAACGAAGGTAAAATCAGGGCTTGTATACTTTTAAAAAACAACATAAGGGCATTTCTTTTGAATAATTTCAGTGACGGCGATCTAGTAGCAGTCTCCTGTGAAAGAGAGGGAAGTAAACCGCTGTGTCTTGTCTCTGTATACCTCCCGTACGAGCAGGCGGAGATTCCATCTGTGAAGTTGAAGCAGTTGGTAAGGAAGGACAACTGGCTCTTCATCGTGGGCTGTGATGCAAATGCGCATCACTCACAATGGGGTAGCAGTAATACTAATACAAGAGGTGAGTGTCTTTTTGATTTCATCCTTTCGACCAAGCTCACCATATGCAACAAGGGTTCTACGCCAACTTTGGAGTAAGGAACAGACAAGAAGTGATTGACATAACCTTAGCTTCTTGTTCTGTTCACCTAACGGTAGAAAAGTGGAGGGTTTTGGAGGAGGCATCTCTGTCTGATCACAGATGGATACGCTTTCAAATTAATTTCGAGACTAAGGTTAGCAACAGCTACAGAAACCCTAAAAGTACAGACTGGGGTATGTATACAGAGCTAGTAAGGAAACATCTTAAGGATGGGCCTATTCGCAACGACGATCCTCAAGATATAGATAAGGCGGTAGATAACTTAGGCAAAGTAATGAACATGGCATTCGAAAGGGCCTGTCCACTAAGAAAGAAGTCCAAGAGGTCCCAACCTCCTTGGTGGAGCAAGGAAATCAACTCCAAGAAAAAACAGGTTAGGCATTTCTACAACAGGGCCAAAGAAATAGGAGACGATACCACATGGGATGAATATATGGACCGCAAGCGGGAGTTTAAGTACTTAATCAGGCAATCAAAAAGAAAGTCCTGGAAGGAATTTTGTCAGTCCATTGCGGATACTAGTGAAGCTTCCAGACTTCGCAAGATGCTAGCCAAAGACACTTCTGTCCCAAGCTTCATCAAAAAATCTGACGGCTCGTGGGCAGAAAGTAGCGAAGAAGTTTTAGAAACGTTAATTGAAGCTCACTTCCCAGGAAGTAGATCGCCAATGGATTCTACTACTAATAGCTACTCGTACAATGGTAGGTCAATAGGGGACGACGTAGAGAATCTCATTACATGGAAGAATCTGCGATGGGCCATTATGTCATTCGCACCATTCAAAGCACCAGGCCCTGATGGAATTTTGCCAGCTATGCTGCAAAAAGCTCCAGCCAAGGTCAGAAGCAAGCTTAGGGAAATTTTTAAACATTGTTTAAGGTCATGTTACGTACCAGTGGCATGGAGGGAAGTGCGGGTTATATTCATACCTAAAGCAGGTAAACCAAGCCACACTTCAGCGAAAGACTACAGACCCATAAGTCTCTCGTCATTCCTCCTCAAGACACTTGAAAGACTTCTTGATATTCACATCAGAAGTAAGTGTTGCAACGGGATTCTATGCAAAGCTCAGCACGCATATCTGAAGGGGAAATCGGTGGAAACAGCTTTACACGACGTAGTAGGGAAGATAGAGACTAGCCTTCACCATAAGGAATATGCACTAGCAGCCTTCCTAGATATAGAAGGGGCGTTCAATAACGTAGAAGGAAGGGCCATCAAACAGGCCCTGGAAACAATGAACGTCGAGCATAGCATTACCAATTGGCTCTGCAATATGCTAGGCACTAGAAACATTAACTCCACTATCGGAAACAGTTCAATAAGAAAATCCGTTACCAGGGGGACTCCCCAGGGAGGCGTTATCTCACCCCTCCTCTGGGTTCTAGTCATCGATGAGATACTTAAAGAACTAAGCAACACAGGCATAAGCGTCACTGCTTACGCAGACGACGTGGTGATTTTAGTTCAAGGCAAGTTCCTTGACACATTAAGTGAAATTATGGAATCAGCTCTTAATAGTCTAGAAAAATGGGCTAGAGGGTGTGGACTACACGTCAACCCGGATAAAACCGAATTGGTACTCTTCAGCAAAAAATACAAGATACCACCCTTCAAACTGCCTAAGCTAGCAGGGGTGGAGCTTTCCCTTTCGGATCGCGCTAGATATCTTGGGATATTGCTAGATAGGAAACTAAATTGGAAACTTAACATACAGGAAAGGGTCCGCAAAGCTTATAATGCTCTTTTCATCTGTAAGCGGACCGCGGGGAAAAAATGGGGCCTGAAGCCCGCAATGATGCACTGGCTATACATCATGGTAGTCAGACCCATACTCACGTATGAGGCTCTTGTGTGGTGGAAGGCAACGAATACGAAAAACACACGGGATATGTTGGCCATGGTACAAAGAACAGCTTGCATTGCCATCACGGGTGCTCTACGCACAACACCTACGGCTGCACTCGAGATCTTTCTGTATCTTTTACCATTAGACCTACAAATTAAATTTCAAGCGGGCAATAGTGCGCTTCGGCTCACTAACGTTGGTCTCTTCAGGACTAATAACATAGGACACAGCTCCATTCTCAAGGAATCTTTTCCCGGTATCCCTGACGAATCGGACGATATACTTGGCACCTTAGACTTCGACACACCATACGAAGTACTGTATCCAGTTAGAGAGGACTGGCGAAGGAAGACAGTCTCTGTCCATAACGAGATTGCAATATACACAGATGGTTCTAAGACCAACGAGGGCACGGGGTCAGGTATTTACTCGAGAGATACGAACCTACAGGTGGCCCTGAGACTTCCGGACACATGCAGTGTGTTCCAAGCAGAGGTTCTAGCTGTACTTAAAGCTGCGGAATTACTTGAGATGGGATCAATATCCGATAAGAATATCGCCATCTACATTGACAATCAGGCTGCGCTAAAGGCGCTAGAGTCTTACGTCACCAAATCTGAGATAATCGGGAATTGCCGCACAATGCTTAGGGCATTATGTACGCAGAACCGAGTCAGATTATGCTGGGTACCTGGACACTGTGATATTGAAGGCAACGAGCAGGCCGACGCGCTGGCTAAAAGAGGAGCGGGGCTCCCACGTAGCAATATAATTGGTAGCATTAAGCCACCAGGGTGCGTGGCCAAGGGAATTATTTGGGATAAAATCATTGACACGGCTAATCTAAGATGGTCAAACATAGATGGTCACAGGGTGTCTAAGACCTTGTGGCCTGTGCTAGATCGCAGAAAATCTGGGGAGATAATCAAGTTAGATAGATCGCGGTTGAGAACAGTGATAGGAATACTCTCTGGCCACTGTCTCCTAAGGAGGCATGCCATGAGACTAGGGTTATCCGATACGGATGTTTGTAGGTACTGCGACGACCTACATGTCTCAGAGGATATAACTCATATACTCTGTGAATGTCAAGGAATTGCCAGGATAAGGCTAAAGTATCTTGGAAGATACTTCTTCGATAACCTTGAAGAGGTGAGGTCCCTAAACCATAACAAGGATCTTTTCAGATTCTGTAGGGAGATTAATTGCTTGGGAGAATGGGTTTAGGTCTTCTGCCGTGAAGGTTCCCTAGGGATCGCGATGGATACGCTTTCAAATTAATTTCGAGACTAAGGTTAGCAACAGCTACAGAAACCCTAAAAGTACAGACTGGGGTATGTATACAGAGCTAGTAAGGAAACATCTTAAGGATGGGCCTATTCGCAACGACGATCCTCAAGATATAGATAAGGCGGTAGATAACTTAGGCAAAGTAATGAACATGGCATTCGAAAGGGCCTGTCCACTAAGAAAGAAGTCCAAGAGGTCCCAACCTCCTTGGTGGAGCAAGGAAATCAACTCCAAGAAAAAACAGGTTAGGCATTTCTACAACAGGGCCAAAGAAATAGGAGACGATACCACATGGGATGAATATATGGACCGCAAGCGGGAGTTTAAGTACTTAATCAGGCAATCAAAAAGAAAGTCCTGGAAGGAATTTTGTCAGTCCATTGCGGATACTAGTGAAGCTTCCAGACTTCGCAAGATGCTAGCCAAAGACACTTCTGTCCCAAGCTTCATCAAAAAATCTGACGGCTCGTGGGCAGAAAGTAGCGAAGAAGTTTTAGAAACGTTAATTGAAGCTCACTTCCCAGGAAGTAGATCGCCAATGGATTCTACTACTAATAGCTACTCGTACAATGGTAGGTCAATAGGGGACGACGTAGAGAATCTCATTACATGGAAGAATCTGCGATGGGCCATTATGTCATTCGCACCATTCAAAGCACCAGGCCCTGATGGAATTTTGCCAGCTATGCTGCAAAAAGCTCCAGCCAAGGTCAGAAGCAAGCTTAGGGAAATTTTTAAACATTGTTTAAGGTCATGTTACGTACCAGTGGCATGGAGGGAAGTGCGGGTTATATTCATACCTAAAGCAGGTAAACCAAGCCACGCTTCAGCGAAAGACTACAGACCCATAAGTCTCTCGTCATTCCTCCTCAAGACACTTGAAAGACTTCTTGATATTCACATCAGAAGTAAGTGTTGCAACGGGATTCTATGCAAAGCTCAGCACGCATATCTGAAGGGGAAATCGGTGGAAACAGCTTTACACGACGTAGTAGGGAAGATAGAGACTAGCCTTCACCATAAGGAATATGCACTAGCAGCCTTCCTAGATATAGAAGGGGCGTTCAATAACGTAGAAGGAAGGGCCATCAAACAGGCCCTGGAAACAATGAACGTCGAGCATAGCATTACCAATTGGCTCTGCAATATGCTAGGCACTAGAAACATTAACTCCACTATCGGAAACAGTTCAATAAGAAAATCCGTTACCAGGGGGACTCCCCAGGGAGGCGTTATCTCACCCCTCCTCTGGGTTCTAGTCATCGATGAGATACTTAAAGAACTAAGCAACACAGGCATAAGCGTCACTGCTTACGCAGACGACGTGGTGATTTTAGTTCAAGGCAAGTTCCTTGACACATTAAGTGAAATTATGGAATCAGCTCTTAATAGTCTAGAAAAATGGGCTAGAGGGTGTGGACTACACGTCAACCCGGATAAAACCGAATTGGTACTCTTCAGCAAAAAATACAAGATACCACCCTTCAAACTGCCTAAGCTAGCAGGGGTGGAGCTTTCCCTTTCGGATCGCGCTAGATATCTTGGGATATTGCTAGATAGGAAACTAAATTGGAAACTTAACATACAGGAAAGGGTCCGCAAAGCTTATAATGCTCTTTTCATCTGTAAGCGGACCGCGGGGAAAAAATGGGGCCTGAAGCCCGCAATGATGCACTGGCTATACATCATGGTAGTCAGACCCATACTCACGTATGAGGCTCTTGTGTGGTGGAAGGCAACGAATACGAAAAACACACGGGATATGTTGGCCATGGTACAAAGAACAGCTTGCATTGCCATCACGGGTGCTCTACGCACAACACCTACGGCTGCACTCGAGATCTTTCTGTATCTTTTACCATTAGACCTACAAATTAAATTTCAAGCGGGCAATAGTGCGCTTCGGCTCACTAACGTTGGTCTCTTCAGGACTAATAACATAGGACACAGCTCCATTCTCAAGGAATCTTTTCCCGGTATCCCTGACGAATCGGACGATATACTTGGCACCTTAGACTTCGACACACCATACGAAGTACTGTATCCAGTTAGAGAGGACTGGCGAAGGAAGACAGTCTCTGTCCATAACGAGATTGCAATATACACAGATGGTTCTAAGACCAACGAGGGCACGGGGTCAGGTATTTACTCGAGAGATACGAACCTACAGGTGGCCCTGAGACTTCCGGACACATGCAGTGTGTTCCAAGCAGAGGTTCTAGCTGTACTTAAAGCTGCGGAATTACTTGAGATGGGATCAATATCCGATAAGAATATCGCCATCTACATTGACAATCAGGCTGCGCTAAAGGCGCTAGAGTCTTACGTCACCAAATCTGAGATAATCGGGAATTGCCGCACAATGCTTAGGGCATTATGTACGCAGAACCGAGTCAGATTATGCTGGGTACCTGGACACTGTGATATTGAAGGCAACGAGCAGGCCGACGCGCTGGCTAAAAGAGGAGCGGGGCTCCCACGTAGCAATATAATTGGTAGCATTAAGCCACCAGGGTGCGTGGCCAAGGGAATTATTTGGGATAAAATCATTGACACGGCTAATCTAAGATGGTCAAACATAGATGGTCACAGGGTGTCTAAGACCTTGTGGCCTGTGCTAGATCGCAGAAAATCTGGGGAGATAATCAAGTTAGATAGATCGCGGTTGAGAACAGTGATAGGAATACTCTCTGGCCACTGTCTCCTAAGGAGGCATGCCATGAGACTAGGGTTATCCGATACGGATGTTTGTAGGTACTGCGACGACCTACATGTCTCAGAGGATATAACTCATATACTCTGTGAATGTCAAGGAATTGCCAGGATAAGGCTAAAGTATCTTGGAAGATACTTCTTCGATAACCTTGAAGAGGTGAGGTCCCTAAACCATAACAAGGATCTTTTCAGATTCTGTAGGGAGATTAATTGCTTGGGAGAATGGGTTTAGGTCTTCTGCCGTGAAGGTTCCCTAGGGATCGCGATGGGCCCACTTTGGTGCCTAGTGTTTTATGATAACCTCATAACCCTACCTAACCTTACCTAACCTAACCTAGAGGAGGTGCTCTAAATCGAGTATATCATCGACTTGAGCTTCAGTTTGGGGGGTACAATAGATCTTTTAAAGGTTGCAGTGTACATGCACCTCACGAACCATATATCTACATCTCTACATCTAGATGGCCCTATGTACCCGGGTAAACCTGGGCCTCAACCAATAAGCACCTTCAGCCGACTCAGCCATTAACCAGCTGCCATCGTTTGCACGCACCAATTTGGTTGAGGTACTTTTCACTTATTGGCACAACTTAAGGTGAGGCCTCCCCTACTGTCTCATTCCTCCGGGGTGAATTGAAAGATTGTTGCTGTTGGTATCCGCCCAGGCCATTTCAGCATCGTGGCACTGTATCGTCTCCTCTATTCCCCGGCATCACTGAAATAAACTTCTTCCTAAATGGCTTTGGAGAAGAAGTCCAACCTATCCATCTTCTTCTTCCTATTTCGGCGAGCTTATGATCCGAAAACAAGGGATCATAATCCTCCCACTTCACCGCATTTCTACTGATCCGCCTATGGGGTTTGCTTAAGTCCAAACTATCCATAATGGCAAACACTCAACGAGTTGCTTTGTCAGCATTACCGGTGCACTAAGAACTTCTCCCACTCCAAACCATGCTTCACATACTCCTGATTGACATCGTCAGTGAACAATTGGCTATCAGCTGGGCAATAAGACTGAGAGGCTCCAAGCAATGGAAGGGCCAAAACACGAGACACGCCAAAATACTTTTAATGCACCGTCATCTCCCCAATTTCGCTGTCAACCAGCCCACTGATTATGACTTCAACAGGAGTAACATGCACTCAATACCGAACAAAACTGAGTGGACGCAACGCGATCTCCCATACAACGAATTGTTGTCAATTTGTACGGACAGGTCCAAAACCAAGGAAGAAGTCAGTGCCGGAAACTTCTCGGAAGACCAGGATATATACCTCTCTTTTAACTTTCCAAATTATTGCAGCGCTTTTCAAGCCGAAGTTACCGCGGTTCGCCAAGCCGCTGACTGGGTAGCGGCTAATACACATCAACATCGAATATTTTATTTCCGTTGAGAGTCAGGCAGCAATCAAGTCCCTCGCATCTAGCACTACCAGATCTAGGGCAGTGAAAGACTGCCGCAGATCTCTTAACGAGACAGCTGGTCAGTACAACCTCACCCTTGAGGACCTGCATTGCGATTGATCGAGAAACTACTGACTGCTCAAAACTTGGCTTGGGCCAGTAGCGCATCAATCAAGTTCATGATGAAATGCTTACTTTACCTCCTAGTGGTGGTCCCCGGGCAACTATATGTATAAACCCTTATACGTGTAGGCTAAAATTGCAAGTGCGGGTTGTCTAGGGCCTTAATTCTAGACTAGGTAACGTGGATCAGCAACCTGCGTTACTGAAACCAGCTCGCTACAGAAACCGACACAATGCCTCGGATAAGGAACGTCATATGTTGACGACTTGTGGCTGTTGTACTCGGAAAAAGATAGGTTTCTGGAATGTAAAGACGATCCCCGACTCGGGAAGAGAAGGTCCTTACAATGCCAGATTCCTTCAATTGGAAAATGAAATCATGCGATATAAACTGGACATTTTGGGGGTAAGTGAAGTAAGATGGTACAACGCGTAACATTGTACTAATCTATTCCGGTACACCATCCGGAAGTCGGCGGGAATATAGAGTCAGACTACTCTTAACAATAACAACACGCAAGGGCCCAATTTCCTGGCAGCCCCATGGTGATAGGATTATGACGGCCAGGTTCCGGACTAGAGTACGACGCGTCACCATCATACAGTGTTACGCCCCGACGAATAGTTCGTCTGAGGATGAAAAGGAGAGCTTCTAAAATCGTTTAAGAACACCAAATGGAGACATTGTCATAGTGATGGGGGATTTGAATGCCAAGGTAGGCAACGAGAACGAAGGGCTCAAACATGTAATCGGAAAGCATAGACTAGGCAACCGCAATGACAACAGCGAAAGGTTTGTGGATTTCTGCAATGCCAACCGCCTTGTGATAGGTGGCACCATGTTTCAGCACAAGACCTGCCACAAAGTCAGTTGGGTTTCCAACGACAGGCAAGCAACCTCCAACCAAATTGACCATTTTGCCATCAGCCGCCGCTTTACAAGTAGTCTCCTGGACGTCCGAAACAGGCAAGGGGCAGCTGTGGGGATAGTACGAGATCACCGTCTTATGATAGCTACTCTCCAACTACGCACTGCTGCAGTTCGAAGATCCCACGAAAACACAAGAATGCCCAGGTTCAACATCGATAGACTTAGTTATCCCTCAGTGCGCCAACAATTAAGGGAACACCTTTCGTAAGGTGTGGAAGCAATCAGCAGCTCAATGCCCGCAACCATCCAAGACCATTGGTGTGCTGTGAAAAACGTTTTTACATCTGGTGCTGAAAGAATTGTGGGTCGATCGCAGGGAAGACATAGGGCGTGGCTTTCCGAGGATACCTGGAGACGGATTGACGAACGAAAACAGCTGAAAGTTCGCGTTGCAGCTACCCCAGCAGCAGGGAGAAGCGAGCTAGAGTCCCTATATCGCATGAAGATGAGAGAAGTTCATCGTAGCGTGTGACGTGACAAGCGCAAATATGTACATCAACGCGCTGGCTACAGAAGCAGAAAAAGCTGCACGGAGGTACGACAGCAGGACCGTCTATAGAATCACCAAAGAGCTGACAGGTGGTCGCAGCTCCAGCCAATACCCAGTAAAAAGCCTACACGGCTCCTTGCTAATTTCGGATGAGGATAAACTCAAGTGATGGAAAGAGCATTTTGCTACGGTTTTGAGCCGCATATTCCCTAGCGATATGCTCCCAAATCAGACTGAGATGCCCGAGGTGAGAATTTCCCGAATACGCACCACGACTCCCAGTAATGATGAGATCACTATCGCGATCAAGGCACTCAAAACCAAGAAGGCGGTAGGACTTGACGGTATTCCAGCAGAGCTCTTATGAGCAGCGCCCACAACATCTTCGAACTGCAGCAGTGCGTAGTTGGGGAGTAGCTATCATAAGATGATGATCTCGTAATATCCCCACATCTGCCCCTCGCCTGTTTCGGACGACCAGGAGAGTGCATTTAAGTGACGGCTGATGGCAAAATGGTCAATTTGGTTGGAGGTTACTTACTTACTTACTTACTTAGGTGGCGCTACAGTTCGGGGTGAACCTGGGCCTCAACCAACAAGCCTCTCCATTTAGCTCGGTCTTAAGCTAATTGCCTTCAGTTGCGCACTCCAAATTGGTCGAGGTCCCCTTGAACTTGTGCGCGCCACCTACGGCGATGATTTCCTCTACTGCGTCGTCCCTCGGGATTAGATTCGAAGACTCTGCGGGCCGGAGCGTTGGTGTCCATTCGCTCTACATGTCCCAGCCATTTCAGACGTCCAATGCGCAGTTTTTTGACTAGGTCGATGTCGCTGTACAGCTCGTATAGTTCGTGATTGAATCTTCTCCTCCAAAACCCAAACAAAACACAAACGGGACCGAAAGTCTTACGAAGAATTTTTCTCTCGAAGCGACCAAGGATATCTTCATCCTCTTTTAATAAAGTCCATGCTTCAGCGCCGTAAAGCAGAACTGGGATGATCAGAGTCTTATACAGAGTCTCCTTAGTTGTTCGAGATACGGCTTTACTGTTGAATTGTCTTATAAGCCCAAAAAAAGCAGCGATTGGCAAGAGTTATTCTTCGCTTGATTTCTGCGCTGATCTTGTTTGTAGAATTTATAGCAGAGCCAAGGTAGACAAAGTCCCTTACTACCTCGAAGTTATAGTTGCCCACTGTGACGTTTTGTCCAATTCATCGGTGTTGGCTGTCCCTTCTTGTTGACAGCATATACTTGGTTTTGTCCTCGTTTATCGCTAAACCTATTTTGGCCGCTTCCGCCTCAATGCTTGCAAACGCACCGGTGACAGCCCGCTGAGTTCTTCCGATAATGTCTATATCGTCGGCGTATGCAAGCAGTTGTACAGACTTGTAATAGATTGTGCCTCCGATGTTGGCTTCTGAGTTCCGCACAATCCGTTCAAGTACAATGTTAAAGAAGTCACATGACAGTGCGTCACCTTGTCTAAAGCCTTTCTTGACATCAAAGTTTTCGGTGAGGTCTTTACCAACCTTGATGGAGCAGCGAGCGTTCTCCGTCGTCAGCCTGCACAGACGGACAAGTTTGGCAGGGATGTTAAAACTAGACATGGCTCTATAAAGCTTTTCTCTATAGATGCTGTCATAGGCGGCCTTGAAATCGATAAAGAGGTGGTGAGTATCGATTTGGAATTCTTGGGTTTTCTCCTGGATCTGCCGAAGTTTGAAGATTTGATCGATGGTGGACTTTCCCGGTCTGAAACCGCACTGATAGGGTCCAATCAGGCTGTTCATAAAAGGTTTCAGGCGTTCACACAATATCGCAGAAAAGATCTTGTATACGATGTTGACGAGACTGATGCCTTTATAATTGGCGCAGTTGAGGGGGTCTCCTTTCTTGTGGATCGGGCAAACGATGCTGAGATTCCATTCATCAGGCATACACTCGTCTGACCAAATCTTAGAGATGAGTTGGTGTATGCACTCTACCAATTCATACCCAGTTGTTTTGAAAAGTTCGGCCGGTAAGCCGTCAGGTCCAGCAGCCTTGTCGTATTTCAGCTTGGATATTGCCATCCTCACTTCGTTTTGGTCAGGTGGACGGAAATTTTGACTATCATCGTCCATGTTGAATGGTTCATTCTGCCTGACAGCGGGATGTTGGTCTTCGTCGCCGTTATACAGTCTGCAGAAGTAGTTTTTCCATATTCTCAGCACCGACTGTGATTCTAATACGAAGTTTCCATTTTCATCTCTACAGGTTTCTGTACGGGTATTGCGGTATTGGACGTTACTTGCCTGTCTTCTTATTTTGTTTTGTTGTAAACAAATAATTCCATCTATCCTTTGGAAGTGCATATACCTAACAAGGAAAAGGGAAAAACTAGGGCGCCGTTCACTATAAGAATCTAGAGCATCAAAAAGTTAAATCCGGCTCTGTCTGTCTCTATCTCTCTGTCGCTGCACTAGAGTATCGATCCCAATTTTTTTTTATAATTTGCGCGCACGCAATGGGTTATGGATACCCTTAACATGTTTACACACAGTGTGGGCGTTGGAATAACCCAGGTTTTGAATTCAAATTTCAAGTACAAGTTTCTCAATCATTTTCTATCGTACTGTACGCAACTGTTTAGAATTATTCAGAAAAGTAAAGACAGAAACCATATCTGCCCGTCGATAGGGTAGATAACGGAAACGTAGTTTGAACGTTAAATTTGAATTAAATAAAAGTGCAGAAGTGGATATCAAATGGTGTTTTTGGTTAGATACGAGTATGTAGAGTCTACGATAGGTGTAACTGTCGAACAGAGCTATCATACCATTTGGCCGGGCTTTTTTTACACTTATGTTCAGTGCAGCCTGGCAAATCATGGTATATAGAATCACGCTTGAACTCACTACAAAATGATCCAGTTTTACTTTGGAAATCGGTCGTCAATGTGCGGAAAGTTCGTGATTTCGTGGATAGATTTCGTACCACATACTCTCTAAATGATGGAAAATACGTTACCTCAAAGGAATGAGCGTACGGAAGAAAATACCGCCGCCGTAATTGAATTATCGATTACTCGTCTTCTTCTTCCTTTTATCAGCGAGGCTATGATCCGAAAACAAGGGATCACAGCCCTCCCACTTCACCGCATTTCTACTGATCCGCCTGTGGGGTTCGCCTATTTGACCTCAGAAAATATCGGCAGGCCTGCCGATTTTGGATCACTCGGCTGCTGAGGCCAATGAAATGCCGATGTCGTCGCATTTGTCTGATCCAGGCGTTTATAGGCCTGCCTTTGTCTTTGGAACGCGCATAGATATTGCCATTTTAACAGGGTTCAAATGATCTCTTCTTTGAACGTGACAATACCAGCTGAGCAGGTCGCGCTCTAATTTTTGTACGATGGTTTCCTTGATGTGAAAGCTTCCACGGATCTTCGAACTTCTTATTCGATCAAGCTTTGTCACTCCTGCTGTCATGCGTAGCATCTTCATCTCAGCTGCCGTTAATTTACTCTCATACTTTTTGTACATCGTCCAACATTGTGAACCGTATGTGAGCGCTGGACGTACAACTGCGGTGTAGAGCCTTCCTTTCAACTTAGGGGGCATTTTTCTGTCACAGAAGATAGCGGAATTTTCTCGCCACTTCATCCACCCTACGCTTACACGATGATTGATGTCGTCATCACAAGTTGCTTTGCTATTGATCATAGATCCCAGATATTTGAACTTTTCGCACTTGGGAAGCACTGTTCCATTCAAATAAATGTCTGGAATAGGCCTGAGTGGATCAGAGAACGGGCAGCACAAGTACTCTGTCTTTTTTGAACTAATGCGATACCCATTTCCCTCCAAAACGTCCAGCCACACATCAAGTGCTCGTTGCAGGGATGTAGGATCCTCACTTATGATGGCTCCATCGTCAGCAAAGAATAACTGATGTACCTTGGGGTCCATCACTTTACCTTCAAGCAGATAATCAAGGACTGTAATAAAGAGCAAAGGACTTAAAACGCTTCCCTGGTGCACCCCGACTTTGATTGGGAACTCTTCGGTTACTCCAGCGGGACATCTTACTCTTGTCTTTGCTCCTTCGTACATGTCCATGATCATCTGTACATAGGTTTCTGGAACCCCTCGATGTCTTAGCGCCACCCATATCAGATCTCGTGGTTGTCTGTCGAATGCCTTTTCAAAGTCAACCAATACAATATGCAAATCCCTTAAGGAATCACGATGTTTTTCCATTAAGATCCTTATACTTTGGATTGCATCTGTGGTTGACTTACCCGAGACAAACCCGCACTGATCATCAGATAGCCGTATTATTTTTCGCAGTCGGCCACCTAATACCCGCTCAACGATCTCCGTGGTTCGTGACATCAGCTTGATCGAACGGTAGTTATCACAGTTTCGCGTATCACCCTTCCCTTTGTATACAGGGAGGAGGTAACTTTCCCTCCATTGATTCGGCATTGGATCACCTCTCACAAATTTGGAGATGAGAATTCTGAGCCATCTGAACCCGATGTCTCCCATCTTTTTCCAGAACTCAGAGGGTATCTCGTCTGGCCCAACCGCTTTTCGTTTTTTGAAGTATTTGACCGCCTCACTAACTTCTTCGACTGTAATGTCGGCTATTTCTTCACAGTTAGGGGTGGCTCTTGGAAAGTATAGCCGGGGAAACTGTTCATTTAAAAGCTCTTCACAATACTGCCGCCTCCTCTGCAGAATTTTGTCGTCATCCACAAGAAGCTGGCCATGAGCATTGCTAATGAACTTTGGCGAACGAATCTCCTGAGCATTCTTCCTTCTTTGGGCGGCTATTTTGAAGATAGTGGCACTCTTGTTCATATTGTGTCTTCGCAGCTCCTGGATAGCCTGGTTTGCATCAGCAACCGGGGAAAATATTTTCTCCAGCTCCCGATACAGGCCCTCCCGTACTCTCTGCTTGAAGCTAGACGCACTTCTTCCTCGCTTTTTTCTTGCAAAATCTGTATTCCACTTTGAGGCGAGGTTTTTCGTCTCTATTATTAGAGGGGCACTTTGACCAAGCTTTGAAAGTCGCTTTCTTCTCATTTATCACTTAACCACCATGTCTCTTTCGCGTGTTGATGTTGGCCTTTTGAAGCTCCTAGCAGTGACTTGGCCTTCAGCAAGTTCGCTGTAGGGAATCACATATTTTGTGCTCTGCACTCTTCATCCTCAGCTCCGTTGATGGTGTGAGAGAGGTAATTTTTCACTACGAAAACAAAAGCCTCGCCTTTTTCTTTGTCCAGATTGTACCACTTGATTTTCTCAGAGACCCCTGTTTGTTTGCTTTTCTTTGGTGTCTTCATAAAAATTTCTGTTAGCAGGAGACGGTGTTGCGGATCGATTGCCTCTCCCAGGATCACTTTGCAATCTTTTACCTGAGGCTTCATGAAACTGCCTACCAAATGGTAGTCGATCTGAGTTTCATCTCCACCACTGCTGTAAGTGATCAGGTGTGGGCTTTGTTTGATTAACATGGTATTTAACACGATAAGACCGTGTGATTGGCACAGGCTTAGGATGTCTTCACCAGGAGGGTTCCTTGTGCCATATCCTAGTCCTCCATGGCAGTCTTCATAGTCTTCGTTTGACTTCCCGATATGTCCATTCAAATCTCCTTCAAAAAAACAGAAAATCTTCCTTTGGGCTGTTCTTAGGTTAGGTTAGGTTAGAGGGGTTAGTGCAACGAATGAGCGCAGCCTGCACTCGGATCTCACATGGATCAATTGTGCTCGCCTGACGTGGAGTTTCCTGGCTAAAGAACTGCAAATAAGAAGAAATAAAGTAGCTATAGTTCTATGCTAGTGGAACGGCCTCCTCTGAACCATCGCGAAGAAGTTGTAAATTTCATGATGGTGGTTGGTGGCTTTTCAGACAGGTCGCCCAGATGGTTGAAGATATATTTTCCAAGGGGCGTCTTTCTGGTACTGCAGAGTCTAGGCCATTTGCAGAGGAAGTGTTCCGTGTCTTCCTCTACGTCTGTGTTGCCGCATCCTCTGCAGAGTTTATCTGTACTTAGCCACATTCTCTTCCGGTGGGCCCCCAATAAGTTGTGGCCGGTAAAGATACTTACGAGAAGCGCCAAGTTTTGTCTATTTTGGGTAAGGATGGGCTTGGTTTTCATCTTATCATGTTTTGTCCAGATGCTTCTGGAGACACGGCATGAAGGGAGCGCTCTCCATCTTTCTTCTGCTTGTCGTTTGAAGTCAAGTGCTGTATTAGATTTAACAAGTATTAGGGGAGGTAGGACTAAGCTTTGGACCATTGAGAAGTCTTGTTCTGATCCCTTTCTTGCCAATTCATCCGCCATCTCGTTCCCTGGGATTCCTTTGTGTCCTGGGGCCCACCAGAGTGTTACATGGTGGCTTTGGGTAAGCATGTTAAGCTCCTCGCGGTATCGTTTTATTAACTTTGATTTTATAACGGCGGATGAGATGGCCTTTATAGCAGCTTGACTGTCTAGGTAGATATCAATCTCATTTCTAGTAACAAGTTTCATGGATAATTCTCGTGCCGCTTCTGCTATCGCTAGAACTTCGGCCTGGAACACACTGTTTGGAAGCCTTAGTGATATTGCAATATCAGGTTCTGCGAAGTAGATACCCGAACCCACTCCTTCGTTTGTTTCGGAGCCGTCAATGAAGACTGAAATACTATGCGGGTCAATGGGCCCACCGTCTTCCCAGTATTCTCTTGATGGGATGACCCCTTTGACGTTTAGGCTGAAGTCGAAGGATGGCGGAAGATAGTCTATGGTGGGGTCTAGGTGAGCCCATCTTGAGATGTTACGGTGGCCCGTGTGGCCCCTTCTCCACAAATTGGATTCTTTTAGGCGCAGGGCACTCATCGCAGCTGATTTCTTAGCAAATATGTCTAGTGAAATCAGTGCGAGAATTGTTTCAAGTGCTGCAGTCGAAGTAGTTCTAATGGCGCCTGTGGTTGCTATGCAAGCAAGTCTCTGGATTTTTGTTAACTCTTTGAGATGCGTGTTTTTCTCTGCAATTGGCCACTAGACAATGCACCCATATGTAAGAAAGGGTCTGACTATGGCTGTGTACATCCAATGAATGATGGCAGGTTTGGCTCCTCATTTTTTACCAAAAATTCTGCTGCAAGCATAGAACGCAAAGTACGCTTTCTATATTCTTTGATTTGTGTTATATCTCCAGCTAAGTTTGCGGTCAAGTATGCACCCAAGATACCGTGCTTTGTCTGAGACTTGAAGTGGACTGCCACCGAGTTGTAGAGGTCCGAAAGCTGGGATTGTTGTTTTGTTGGTGAAGAGGACCACTTATGTTTTCGCTGGATTAACGTTCAGTCCACAACTTCTCGCCCAGTTATGGAGGGTATTCAGGGACGATTGCAGGAGTTCGGTAATAGTGTCGAGAAATTTGCCAGACATAAGTAGGACGATGTCGTCTACATCAGCAACAACTTTTACTCCGCTATGTCCTAATTTTAAAAGGATCTCATTTGCGACTAGAGTCCATAGTAGAGGAGATAGGACCCCTCCTTGCGGGGTTCCTCTAGAGGCCAGTGCATTTACTTGTATTAACTGACTACCACAATCCTTAGCGAACTCGAGCATACGTCTACGGTTCGCTGTGTGTCGCTATTGAACTAACAATTTCATCCACACTACTCATATGCCCGAGCTGCCATTGGCAGATCCACACTACATAAAGTACTTAGTTGTAGAGTGCATGTGTTGATTTTCTTGGATACTTAGTATCATCAGTTTACACTTGGCTGTCACCCAGCTTCGAGTCTACTCTGAGTCGGTCCAGTCATAATCTTATTGATTCGGTTTTCACATTGTTAAAGGCTCCCTCCACGTCTAAAAAGGCCGCTAAAGTAAATTCTTTGTGGTAGAGTGATTCGCCGATTATTGCTACCACTTCGTGCAGGGCTGTTTCGACTGATCGGCCCTTTGTATATGCATGTTGTGCTGGGGACATGTCCCTCGGGCTTAATTTCGAGCGAATGTGTAGATAAACTAGTCTTTCAAAAGTCTTCAACACGAATGAGGACAGGCTGATCGGCCTAAAGTCTTTTGGGTTCTTATGGGTCGGTTTACCAGCTTTAGGTATCAAGATGACTTTAACTTTCCTCCAGGCTTCAGGTACGTAGTTGGGATGTTCTTAAGGAGATTGTTGAAATCTAGTCAAAATGCATCTTTATCTCTCTAATCACACCCAATTTGGGGAGCATATGCACTGACAATATTCCACACCTCTACTTGTATTACTAGTTTGAGAGACATCAAACGGTCGCTGGACCTCGAAGTTCTCAAGACGTTACCAAGTAGCTCTGTCGCAAGGATGATACCGATTCTGTTCCTAGCCTTTTCCGTTCCGTAGTAGAACATCTTGTAATCTTTTGTCCTAACGTCCAAGAAATATGTAAACATAATTTAATACAAACAATTAATCGAATATATTATGTCGTTTTGGGTGCTCCACTCTCCTTTTAGAGCGACAACAAGATTCTAAAACGCAGGCTTCAGATCGATTTTAGAGCGAAACCCGATCGACATGAGCTCTCAAAAGACAGACCTATTGTATTTAGTGATGGGCATTTATCGAATGATTTAAAGAATCGAAACGTATGTACTCGAGTGATCCGTATAATCGAATGATCATTCGAGATACCATATGAGTGCTATATGCATATGAGAACACACTCCCCAAGTAGTTGAATACACAAAGTTCTCAATTCCACATACATCATGATTCGAGATATGGGGTGTGTCCGAGTAAAATAATACTCGATTCATTCGCTTTGCTACTACCGGCTTTTAAAATGAATCGAGTACTACTTTACTTGGATACACATCTCATATCTCGATTCTTAGCGAATGTGTTCTCATATGCATATAGCACTAATATCTCGAATGATCATTCGATTATATATTGCTACACTGTATTTACACGAATTCAGAATTGAGACATGAGAGATAAGATAAGAGCTTTTGTTTTGTGCTTACCCTTTGTGGTCGTTCTCAGTTCTCGCTGCTTCGGCAGAAGTATGTATATATACCAGATCATTCGAATGATTTCCGACGATGTCTCGAGATACCTCGAAATATTGGATCACTATTTGTATTACAAACTTCGTGTCACGTCGTATCACCCAGATTTTTGTATTCTTGTATCCAAATGAAATATTTCTCCTGAATATTTAAAATCAAAATACATGCCTATTATTTTTTTTTTTATTTATTTATCTCTTTTATTTTATTCTATTTTTTATGCATTAAGAAATATACAAATATTTTTATAATAAATTCTTCTTTTTTTTTAACTTTTATATTTAAATTTTGTTTTTCTTTTATCTCATATATATAATTAAATTCAAACATTTACAATCTAATAAAATTTCTTATTATTTATTTTTCTAATATATACTAATATTTATATACCATATATAAAAGTGATCTTTCAATCTATACACAATAACCATGCACAATTTTATATAATAATAATGAAATATTTTTATTTTTATTTTTTTTGTTGTTAAACGTAGAGGGATTGCAAGCTCCGATTTTATTTGTATAAGCCTATCGGCCTTAGAAATAATAGACGGTTTATGGTTAAGTAAAATATACTTCGGTCAGTGGTCAGGGAACAACAATAAACCTTTCCTGTTAAGAGATGATTGGTGAATAAATTTTAAGGCCTGCAGTTTCATAAGACAAATACATAAGAAAGAGACAATAGAAAGGGTCTACACCGGTCAACAAAAAAAAGTTTTTATTTTTGTGTCTGCGTCGTAATCATTATTTTGTTTCTATTTGTCAAAAAATAACCGAAAATACAATACAATAACTTTTTGTTTCTACAACAATGATAAATAAGTTTCTAGCGTTTACCCTTTACACTAACTGCTGAACACAAAGCAGCTTCGTTCCCTGTGTCGCAACGCGGTGTTAAAATTTGTATTTTTGGGTAGTAAACCCCAAAAAAAAAAAAACGTCGGGCGAACAATAATGCGAAAAAGATTTTTTACCTGGACCTACCCTGAATGCCTGCGCCTGTGCCTCATAGTAGAGATGAGCAAACAAAATCGCAACCTACCAATCATTCACTGCTAATGAAAAATCGCATTCGCAACCTGTTAACAACTTATAAGTAAACTGCTATTGCTAATGAATTCCTAATGATAATTTGACGTCGAAAAGCTACAATCGCAAGACACCGCCAGAATCTTCACTGAACGCGTATCCCGAAATCTCTCAATCACCCCTATGCCGCCAGCATCAAGTGCCGAAGACCAGTGGCAACGCCGTCAACATGACATCAGAAACGCCGCGACTGATGTGCTGGGTCTCGCTCGCCCACCACCGCGAAACCCCTGGTTTGACGAGGAATGCCGGCGAGTGCATGCACCAAAGCAAAAGGCATACAAAGCGGCGCTGCAAAGGAAGACGAGAGCTGTTAGTGAGCTCTACGAGCAAAAGAGACGGGAAGAACATCGGCTTCCCCAAAAGAAGAAGAAAGAGCATGAGAAGCGCGCGTTTGAGAATATCGAGAGTTTATACTCCAGGGAACAATGTACGAAAGTTTACCAAAAGAACGAATCAGAGGAGCAGAACATGTGCAGAAACCTCGTAGTAGAATCACAGTCGGTGCTGAGAGTATGGAAAAACTACTTCCGCAGACTGTATAACGGCGACGAAGACCAACATCCCGCTGTCAGGCAGAATGAACCATTGAACATAGATGATGATAGTCAAGATTTCCATCCACCTGACCAAAACGAAGTGAAGATAGCAATATGCAAGCTAGAAGCCAACAAGGCTGCTGGACCTGACGGCTTACCGGCCGAACTTTTCAAGGCAGCTGGTGATGAATTGGTAGAGTGCATACACCAACTCATCTCTAAAATTTGGTCAGACGAGTGAATGCCTGATGAATGGAACCTCAGCATCGTTTGCCCGATCCACAAGAAATGAGACCCCCTCAACTGCGCCAATTATAGAGGCTTCAGTCTCCTCCTTCCTTCCTAGGCCCTGGCACTTTAAACAGCTGTTGCGCCAAATATTTGTATTTGTAGTCTCCTCAACATCACATACAAGATCTTTTCTGCGATATTGTGTGAACGCCTGAAACCTTTTATCAACAGCCTGATTGGACCCTATCAGTGCGGTTTCAGGCCAGGAAAGTCCACCATCGATCAAATCTTCACACTTCGGCAGATCCTGGAGAAAACCCAAGAATTCCAAATCGATACTCACCACCTATTCATCGATTTCAAAGTTGTCTATGATAGCGTGTATAGGGACGAGGTACACAGAGCCATGTCTAGTCTTGGCATCCCTGCCAAGCTCGTCCGTTTGTGCAGAATGACGATGGAGAACTTTCGTTGCTCCAGCAAAGTCGGTAAGAACATCACCGAAACGTTCGATGTCAGGAAAGGTCTTAGACAAGGTGACGCGCTATCATGGGATCTCTTTAACATAGTACTTGAGAGAATTAAATGAAACTCACAGGCCAACACCGGAGGTACAATCTTTTACAAGTCTGTACAACTACTCGCTTATGCCGATGACATTGACATAATCGGAAGAACTCAGGGGGCCGTCAATGGGGCATTTACGAGTATTGAGATCGAGACAGCAAAGATGGGTCTAGCGGTCAATGAAAGCAAAACAAAATACATGCTGTCTACAAAAAAGGACACCCAACATCGGCGTCTTGAACAGAACGCCACAATAGACAGATAAAATTTTGAGGTAGTAAAGGACTTTGTCCACCTAGGGTCTATGGTGAGTTCCGCAAATGACATCAGTGGGGAGATCAAACTAAGCCTTATTTTTGCCAATCGATGTTTCTATGGGCTAAGAAGGGAATTGAGTAACAAAGCCCTATCTACTACTACTACCAAAGCTAAATGGAAATCCTTTGAAACTCTCCTTAACAGCCAACTATTTTGGAACTGTCCTTGACTCACAGCATACGAGTACTTGGAAGCAAGAATGAAGGTGAAATCCATTCTCATTCATTAAAGACAAAATTGGGAACCCAATCTTCTTCTTCTTCCTTTTTTCAGCGAGGTTATGATCCGTAAATAAGGGATCATAACCCTCCCACTTCACTGCAAGGTATAAGATGGGAGTTTTCGGCGAGTCACATAATATCAATGACTCATACAAACTCTAGGATGACTGCAGTACCTTCCAAGCAATGGCCACTAGAGTAGGCATCAATTCAATTTTCTACTACAGGGGCTGCCATGATTGCCCAAATCTTCAAGCGTGTCGTTTCTGCTATATAGGAAGCCGACTGCTTAATGAACTTTGATGAAGTTCCACTTTAGGTTTCAGTAGAACCGACCGAAAGACAAAGTGGTTTGTTCCATATACCTAAAAGGAAATACAATGGGCCTTATGGTCCCCATGAAAGCACTTTCAAAGTGCACATCCTTCGAACCTTACCTAGCCTAACTCCCAGGAAACATATTTCCAGAAGCTTACAACCTGCAGCTCTTCCAAAGCAGTATCTTAAACGTTGCAAGAAGCAGCCTTCAAAATCTTCACGGACTCCTTTGTAAGGTGAAGATCACACTTCACCTCAAAACTCTAGGAAGATATATTTTTTGTTTGTTTTTGAAAACAACCGAACATAGTTTAAAGCCTCTGCCGCAAGCAAAGCGAGCAGCCCGTCCGATAATTTAATTAACGAAAAGCAGCTGTAGCAGCTACAGAAAGCATTTATATATCTCAGCAAATATCTGACATATCTAACGAAGTGGAATACAGGAGTGGAATCCTCTAAGGTGATAGTTGATTGTCGACGATCACAATCATCCCTTTTGCTCTCTCTAAGGTGACCATCGTGATCATCACCTTTTTGCAATCGTTTTTGTGTGGCTTTGCGATCGCTTTACGGAGAGCTAAAAAAGTGTGATCATCAATTTTGACTGTCAAAAGTGTGACTACCAACTATCACTCCTGATGTTGCAAGAAAAAGCGAAGACGAAGTACGCCCAGCTTCAAGCTGGAGAAAATTTCTTCCCCAGTTGCTGATGCAAAGCAGGCTATCCAGGAGCTGCGAAACACAATATGAACAAGAGCGCAACCATCTTCAAAATAGCCACACAAGGAAGGAGGAATGCTTAGGAGATTCGTTCGCCAAAGTTCATTAGCAATGCTCATGGCCAACTTCTTGTGGATGACGACAAAATTCTGCAGAGGTTGCGGCAGTATTGTGAAGAACTTTTAAATGAACAGTTTGCCCGGCTATACTTTCCATGAGCCACCCTTAACTGTGAAGAAATACCCGGCATTACAGTAGAAGAAGTTAGTGAGGCGGTCAAACACTCCAAAAAACGAAAAGCGGTTGGGCCAGACGAGATGCCCTCTGAGTTCTGGAAAAAGATGGGAGACATCGGGTTCAGATGGCTCAGAATTCTCATCTCCAAATTCGTGAGAGGTGATCCAATGCCGAATCAATGGACGAAAAGTTACCTTCTCCCTGTGTACAAAGGGAAGGGTGATCCGTTCGTTCAAGCTGATGTCACATACCATGCTGATCGTTGAGCGGGTATTAGGTGGCCGACTGCGAAAACTAATACGACTATCTGATGATCAGTGCGGGTTTTTCTCGGGTAAATCAACCACAGATGCAATCCAAAGTAAAAGGATCATAATGGAAAAACATCGTGATTCCTTAAGGGATTTGCATATTGTATTGGTTGACTTTAAAAAGGCATTCGACAGACAACCACGAGATCTGATATGGGTGGCGCTAAGACATCGAGGGGTTCCAGAAACCTATGTACAGACGATCATGGACATGCAAAGGCAGAAGTAAGATGCCCGGCTGGAGTAACCGAAGAGTTCCCAATCAAAGTCGGGGTGCACCAGGGAAGTCCTTTGCTCTTTATTACAGTCCTTAATTATCTGCTTGAAGGTAAAGTGATGGATCCCAAGGTACATCAGTTATTCTTTGCTGGCGATGGAGCCATCATAAGTAAGGATCCTACATCCCTGCAACGAGCACTTGATGTGTGGGTGGACGCTCTGGAGGGAAATGATTATCGCATTAGTTCAAAAAAGACAGAGTACTTGTGCCGCCCGTTCTCTGATCCACTCAGGCCTATTCCAGACATTTATTTGAATGGAGCAGTGCTTCCCAAGTGCGAAAAGTTCAAATATGTGGGATCTATGATCAATAGCAAAGCAACTTGTGATGACGACATCAATCATCGCGTAAGCGTAGAGTGGATGAAGTGGCGAGAAAACTCGTCTACCTTCTGTGACCGAAAAATGCCTCCTAAGTTGAAAGGAAGGCTCTACACCGCAGTTGTACGTCCAGCGCTCACATACGGCTCACAATGTTGGACGATGTACAAAAAGCATGAGAGTAAACTAACGGCAGCTGAGATGAAGATGCTTCGCATGACAGCAGGAGTGACAAAGCTTGATCGAATAAGAAGTTCGAAGATCCGTGGAAGCATTCACGTCGAAGAAACCATCTTACGAAAAATAGAGCGCGACCGGCTCAGTTGGTATTGCCACGTTCAAAGAAGAGATCATTTGAACCCCATCCCATCAAAAAAGCAATATCCATGATCGTTCCAAAGACATCTCACTTTCCTCAGTGTACATCAATCTACACCATTCCAGAGACGACATCGGGAATAAGCGCGGAAGAGGTGGGTTATATAATAGATAATGACAAGATAGCTTAAGCAATTAAATCATCTGCTCCATATAAGGTACCAGGAATGGATAACATTCGACCTGTGATGCTGCAAGAGTCAGTGGATATTGCTATTCCATGGCTCAAGCGTATCTTCACAGGATGCCTTAAGCTAGAGTATGTTCCTAAAGCATGGCGGGAGGTGCGCGTTGTTTTCATTCCCAAAGCAGGGAAAGCGAGCCATACAAACACAAAAGACCTGAGACCTATCAGTCCATCGTCCTTTATGCTGAAAACTTTGGAACGTTTGATAGATGTATATATAAGAGGTGTGATCGGCGATGATTACCTATCTAAATCACAACATGCATACATCTGTGGCAGATCGGTAGACACGGCCCTCCACCGGGTCGTATCGAGCATAGAAAGATCCCTCCACTTAGAGGAATTCACTCTTGGGGCGTTCCTGGACATCGAAAGAGCGTTCAACAACGTAAGCTCTAACGCGATCCTGAACAGTCTGCACAGAGCATATCTCAACACCGGTCTCTGCAACTGGATTGCGCAGATGCATCAATCAAGGATTATATCTTCAACGCAGGAGATGGAACCATCCGGAGAAGGGTCTGCAGAGGAACACCCCAAGGTGGATTCTTGTCCCCGCTAATATGGCTCCTTTTGGTGGATGAGATCTTGGTAATATTGAAGGAAAACGGCTTCAACGTGACGGCCTATGCGGACGATGTCGTTATCTTGGTTTCGGGAAAATTTCCTCCAGTCCTAAGTGAAAGGCTCAATTTCGCGCTACAACTAGTGGATAACTGGGTCAACAGCAAAGGGCTGGGAGTGAATCCTTCAAAGACGGAGGTAGTTCTCTTCACTAAGAGGAGATCAATCCCTACCTTCAGACCCACAAATATTGGTGGCATTGAACTCAGTATCTCAAGTTCAGCTCGGTATCTGGGCGTAGTTCTAGATTTCAAACTTAACTGGTAGGAAAATATTGCCGAACACGTTAAAAAACCAACTGTAGCTTTCTACTCCTGCAAACAGGCTTTCAGTAATACGTGGGGCTTCAAACCGGCTGTGGTGTGCTGGATAAACACGGCGGTTGTAAGACCCATTCTCACATATGGTTCATTAGTATGGTGGGCGGCACTTGAGAAGCAATACCTGCTTTCAAACCTCACCAAAATTCAGAGGGCGGCGTGCATCGGAGTCATGGGATCAATGAGAACAACACCCACAGCGGCAATGGAAACCGTGCTTAGTTTCATTCCGCTTGACATATACTGCAGCAGTCTGGCGGCTAAAACCGCTGTAAGACTAAGAGAAGGCCGGTTGTGGTCATCAAGCCTTTACGGGCATGCCTCCATTCTGTCCCGATGGGAGATCACCAGCGGATTGACGGGAACTGATCACATGAACCTAGCTAGCATTCGAAAGGAGATTCACTACTAAATTCCCGATAGAATATACTGGAAGAATCGAAGAACCATGAAGAAAAAGGAGTTGGCGTTCTATACCGATGGTTCTAAGATGGACGTTGGCACGGGAACCGGAGTTTATTGTGAGGCCCTAGAAATAAACCGCTCCTTTAGAATAAACGACGACTGCAGCGTCTTTCAGGCCGAGGTCGCAGCCTTTATACAGGCTGCTGAAATTATACGCGAGAGTAATATCGTTGGTAAAACGATCACTGTCTATATAGACAGCCAGGCAGCCGTTAAGGCTCTGGACTCTGCCATAATTAGGTCAAGGCTCGTGAGAAGCTGTAAATCACTCTTAAACGAGATATCTAGAGCCAATGCGGTGACCCTCTGCTGGGTACCAGGGCATATGGATATTAAAAGTAACGAAAAGGCTGACGAGCTTGCTAGGAAAGGGTCGGCGCTGCACTTATCGCGGGCCCTCCCCTCTGTAGCAACCACAATCAGTTCCTTGCGGAAAAAAATAAAGGATGAAGCCACCGGTCGAGCAAACAGGCGCTGGGTTCATCTGGAAACATGCGCAACGGCCAGGGCGCTATGGCCGGCCTACAGCAAGAAGAGATCAACCTCTCAGGTAAGACTTAGTCGTTATAACGCACGGGTGACTTCTGGCATAATTACTGGACATTGTGCCATTGGCGTTCTCGCGGAGCGACTCGGTGTGCTGCATAACGACTATTGCAGAAGCTACAGGGTCAAAGAAGAAATTGAATCTGTTCGTCATCTGTTCTGTGATTGTCCTGCCCTATGCGTCAGAAGAATTAGGACTCTTGGCAGTTACTTCTTCACGAAGCTGGAGGACTTGGGTAATGTTGAGCTGATGGACCTCCTGCGATTCATATCACTTTCTGGCTGGTTCTAACGGCGGTTTTTCTTTACAGCGTTTCCAAGGTTAAATGATTGGGCACAATGGACCCGTACTGTTAGTCTGAGTGAGCAGTGACTCCTTGTCACAAGGCACCCATCTACCTAACCTAACCTAACCTAGTGATCCAAAAGCGGTATGCTTGCCAATATTTTCGAAGGTCGAATAGGCGAACCCTACAGGCAGATCAGTATAAATGCAGTGAAGTGGGAGAGTTATGATCTCTTGTTTTCGGATCGAAATAGGAAGAAGGAACGTTAAGAAATGAGAAACATATAAGGAGAACCCAGACACAAAATACGTGTTGACCGGTGTAACTTAAGAGTCACCCAGGCTTCTTTTCTTTCTTTTTTTGATTTAAAAAAAGGACGAGTAAGCAAGGCTATCTAAGTTAATTTTAATAGTTCAGAGATGGTAATATTGAAAATGTATTCACAAGATAGAAGAGGTGAGGACACCATGAGCTTTGGAGTAACAAACAAGCTCATGGATCTTTTTCAATCACCCTCCTGGAATGAGCTGAACTCAGGAACTGATAGGTGTTGCCTAAGCATAGATGGTCATAAATTGGAAAAAGTCACGAGCGTATATCTTTCTAAATCCCTCTACGTAATAAATTCTTAACACATCCCTTAAAAAAAAAAGTAAAAATAACTAAAAATATCATAAATTCGCAAATCATTCCGAAAAAATACTGCTAAATATAAAAATATCGTTGTTTCTTAAATATCAACAAAAGTCTAAAGCTAAACAAATTGAAGAAAAACTATACACAATAGATTATTGTAGCCTATTTTGTTTAAGAATTGACACGAGTTCTCTGATTTAAATATGTTTCGCTCTGATTTTATATTTTTTATTTTAAATTTGTATTTAGTCTAAAAATTAAGCATTTACTTAAAATATTTATGCAAAGTGTAGCTGAAATTAAATCAAAAGTATCGGCCTGAAAAACCGGGATGTGATGACCAGAAATTTTAACGAACAAGGCTTGAGTCGAAGCTAATAGCCGACATACTCTATGTTATGAAAAATGTTAGACTTAAAGAATAAGTTAAAGGGCTCTTAATTTCCTTATCGATCCTAAGATGTAGAGTGTTGCAGTAGCAGACCTTGCCAAAGGACTGTAAAAGCGCATTAGACGTTTTCCATTACAAGTTGTTTATGGCCCCATGTTGGGCGCCATTTTTTACAAATTCAGCTCATTTCCAATACATATGCATATACAAAGCATATAAAAGAACTCCTTATGGATCCTAAGATGTAGAGTGCTGCAGTAGCAGACCCTGCCAAAGGACTGTAAAAGCACATTAGACGTTTTGCATTACAAGTTGTTTATGGCCCCATGTTGGGCGCCATTTTTTACATTTTCAGCTCATTTCTAGCGCATATGCATACACAAAGCATACAAAAGATCTCTGTATGGATCCTACGATTTAGAGTGTTGCAGTAGCAGAGCCTGTCAAAGCGCATTAGACATCTTATTGGCTGCAGCCTTCCATTACAAGTTGTCTATGGCCCCATGTTGGGCGCCATTTTTAGAAATTCAGCTCATTTCAAATGCATATGCATATACAAAGCATACAAAAGAACTCGGTATGGATCCTACGATTTAGAGTGTTGCAGTAGCAGAGCCTTCCATAGGAATGTCAAATGGCTTTAGACGTCTTATTGGCTGCAGCCTTGCACTACAAGTTGTTTATGGCCCCATGTTGGGCGCCGTTTTTTTTTTTAATTTCATCTGATTTCTATTGCGTATACAAGGTACGTTCCAAAGTAAGCAGGGCTTCTTAAAAATAAATATTTCTAGTGAGTTCATCTTTTGGCAAAGAAGAAGCTGAACCCACGAAAGACATTCTAGTAGAATTTAGAACCATGAGATCCGAGCTCAAGAGGACCATCAATTCGAGCAAAAAACAGAAGTGGGAGGATCTCCGCCGGGATGTCAACAGCAAAGACTGGGGGCTAGGCTTCAAAGTCGTAATGGGAAAACTGGGTACACAGATGGCTAGCCCTGTCCTTGGTGAAGAAAGGATGGAGTTTATAGTGAACACACTCTTCCCAACACATCGTGTTCGGCCTCCCGACACCTCTCCGGTCCAACGACCAGAAACCCCTATGTTCAGTGAAGAAGAGTTGATCCTCGCGTCGAAAGCCCTACAAAGCCGAAAGGCTCCTGGACCTGACGGAATACCAGCGAAGGTGCTCAAGACGATTGCCCAGACATTTCCTCAGCTGGTGCTGAACATGTACAATAGCTATCTCCAGGAAGGAGTTTACCTAGGAGCTGGAAGTTACAGCGCTTGGTACTGATCAGCAAAGGAAAAGAAGACCCGGATTCCCCATTAGCGTACACGCCTCTGTGTATGCTGGATACCACAGGGAAACTCCTGGAAAAGTTGTTAAAACCAAAGCTTACAGCAGCCGTGCAGAGAGCAGGAGATTTGTCCGAAAGACAGCACGGATTCAGAAAGGGTCACTCTATGATTGGAGCAATTGAAGAAGTGGTAAGGACCGTCTAATTGGCTCAACAGGGCAACCACTATTCAAGGAAAATCACATTGCTAGCAACTCTGGACGTTCGAAATGCCTTCAATTGAGCCAGATGAAGCGATATGCTGAACACCCTCGAAAGCATTTTTGATATTCCCGAATATCTCTTGCGGATGGTGAAGGACTATCTCAAGGACCGGAAGCTGTTTTACAACACCGCAGGAGGACCTCGAATAAAGGAGATTACTGCTGGAGCAGCGCAGCGCTCAATCCTGGGACCCGATCTCTGGAACATCTCCTACGATGGCATCCTAATTTAGTTTAGTTTATTCAGTCTATTTGGCTAAGTAGCCATTTCTTAAAACATACATGCAGATGATAACGCCGCGGTAATTACGGCAAGAGACACCGATAGCGCGCAAAGAAAACTTAACCAGGTGATGAGGCGGGTACACCTCTGAATGAAAGAACATGGCTTAAGTTTGGTGACAAAATACAAATATTTGGCCGAACAGCTCTTTAAAGTGCCAGGGCCTAGCTTCTCGCAACCACTCATGTTGTGTGCGTTATATTTTTCACACGAATGGAAGGGACCTACAGTTTAATGCCGAATCCGAACGGCGAGAAGCTTTTTCGTGACAGCAATACTCTCGGATGTTTGTCATCTGCTCGCGAGAGGTGGGACCGTGAAAAAACTTTTTGGTATTTTCTGGGATTCGAACTTGGAACCTCATGCGTAGTGATCCGACACACTAACCACTTACGCCACAGCGCCCACAGTTTGGTCACAGAAAAGACGGAGATAGTCCTTTTGACAAAGAAGAGGATTCTAACTATTGTCGACTTCCAAGTCGGGTCTGAGGTAATAACCAGCAAGAAAGCGGTGAAGTACCTAGCGATCGTCCTAAACACGAAGCTCACTTTCTGGCATCAAATAAGATCTGCTTCGGAACGAGCTGCAAAGGTCACAATGTCACTGAGCAGATTAATGGCAAACGTTGGAGGTCCAACAGCTAACAAGAGAAAGCTCCTGATGACAGTCACCCACACCATTCTCCTGTACGGGTGCGAAATATAGGCCGATGCACTACAACAAGAGAAATACAGGAAACAAATGGCCACAGTACAAAGGTGCGCGGCACTACGGGTTGCAAGTTCGTACCGTCGCAACCAGCCGTTCTCATAGTCGTGGGAGTGACCCCTATTGATCTCCTTGCGGCAGAGAGGAAGTACGTAAAAGGCGAAAATTGGAGTGCAAGCGGCAACCGAGGAGAAGAAGGAACTCACCAAACAGAAATGGCAGGAGAGATGGAGCTCAGAAAGCAGAGGACGATGGACGGCGAGGCTGATCAGCAACATCGATGAATGGAAGGGACGGAAACACGGGGAAGTAAATTATTACGTCACCCAATTTCTTACCGGACATGGTTATTTCAACGCCTACCTCCATAGAATGGGCAAAACAGGAAGCTCGGCTTGCCAATATGGCGACTCAGAACTGGACGATGCAAACCACGCGTTCTTCGAGTGTAATAGATGGGAAGCTGAAAGGAGGGCGCTAGAATCTCTAATCGGCGTCTTCACCCCGGAAAACATGGTGACAAAAATGTCAATGAGGGACCAGAGTTGGAATCAAATAGGTTCCAGAGTGAATAGTGTCAAGTACAATAAAAGGGTTAAAGGTGAGTTTTTAGTAAGTACCAAGTCCCACACTACTTGAAAGAGAGCGGGCCTGTTTCTCGTGAGCAGTAACGTTTTCCACCACCCGTTAGGCAACAAAAAAAAGAAAAATTGTTGGCATTGGCATTACATGCGTTAGAAAGGTAGATCCTTCACTGATGTACTGTTTCATAACATTTGGACGAATAGAAGCGGAGTTATTGCGTCTGAAGTGCCAGTGCGTTTGTGTCTTCGGCACAAAAATGAGCATCGAGTAAAGAGCTAATATTTTAAACTTGGATAAAACTTTTATCGAAACGTTTTTCAATTGATAAACCAAGTTTATGGTGATGATTGTATATCCCGTGGCAGAGTTCATGAGTGGTATACGCGGTTTAAAAACAGTCGCAAGGACGTAAACGATAAGCAACATGTTGGCCAACCGAAATCCATGATCACGGCAGATTCCATCAAAACTGCCCGTGAATTCATTAAAGATCATCTAAAATCTTCATTAGGTTGGTAAGGTGGGAGGGGTTGCCAGCTTACGCCAACGCACATAGACCAAGGAAGAAGTTGTGGAACCTTCATTGAAATTCATAGAATTGGAATTGAGCATCTCAAAAACATCAATTTATCGCTTTTTAACCGAACATTGGGGCTCCCGAAAAGTATGTGCACGGTTTGTTCCGCACAAGTTGAATGACAACCAAAAATTGCTCAGAATTCAACATTCATCGATCGACCGATTTTTTTTAGTAAAAATCGCATTTTCACTGTCAGCCACTCGCCGTATTCGCCTGATTTCGCACCGTGCGACATTTACCTTTTCGGAAAAAATGCTTTTGCCGATGAAAGGGAAGCGTTTTGTGAAGATAGAAGCCATCCAAAAGGCTTGTACCGACATCCTGAAGGACATCTCGACCGACGATCTAAAACACTCATTCGACATGCTTATACACCGGCCGTGCAAATCGCTGTATTGAGTTGCAAGGGGAATATTTTGAACAAAATAAATCGGGTTTGCCAAACAAAAAATGTTGTTGTTCTTAGTTCTAAAATGTCCTGTTTACTTTGGAACGCACCTTGTACATATACAAAGCATATAAAAGGTATCCTTATGAATCCTACGATGTAGAGTGTTGCAGTAGCAGAACCTGCCAAAGGACGGTCTTATTGGTTGCAGTCTTGCTTACAAGTTTCTTCTTTTCTGTTTGTTCGCGGCCCCGTGTCGGGCGCCATTTTTACAATTTTAGCTAAGTTCTAATACATATAACGGGTAGGTCATCTTGTTGTTTTTTTTTTAAATCATATGTTATTTTGACACTGACAGGTGTTTCCCGCTCAAAATCTTGACAGAAAGTCAGTATCATACCTCCGCGGAACGAAATGAGTCGCTTTACGCTTGAACAACATTGGGAAATATTGAAAACTTATTTCCAAAGTGAGTGCTGTGTAGCCCAAACAGTGCGTTTTTTGAAAAGAAGTTTTGGCCAAAATGAAGCACCCACCGCGCCTGCTGTACGCAAGTTTGGGCAAAAAGTTCGTGAGACTGGTATGCTAGTGGACAACACTCATGGTCCCCGTCGTCGTACGGTGCGCACAGACGAGAATGTGGCTGCTGTAGCCGAGAGTGTGAGACTCAATTCACGAACATCAACTCGTCATCGATCTCAACAGCTCAACATTTCACGCACTAGCCTGAGGAGAATTCTGCACAATCATCTGGGATTATTCGCTTACAAGGTCCAATTGATTCAGCAATTGAAAGCGCATGACCATCCGCTTCGTTATCGCTTCGCAGTTTGGGCCTTAGAGCAGTTTAATTTGGACAACGATTTTAGGCGAAAAATCATCTTTTCTGACGAGGCACATTTTCATCTCGGCGGCTACGTTAACAAACAAAATTGCCGCATCTGAGGCTCGGAAAACCCGCACGTTATTGTCGAGAAGCCAATGCATCCACAGAGAGTGACAGTTTGGTGCGCATTGTGGAGTGGTGGCATCATTGGACTGCTGGGAACAACGTTTCGGTCAACGGTGGGCATTACAGAGCCATGTTAACGACTTTTTTCTTTTTACTGAAATTGAAGACATGGATTTGGACGAGCTCTGGTTCATGCAGGATGGCGCGCCGTGCCACACAGCCCATGCCACAATCGGTCTTTTGCGCACCAAATTCCCAAATCGTGTTATCAGCCGTCTTGGCGATGTTAATTGGCCGCCTCGGACCTGCGATTTTACCCATTTGGACTTTTTTTTGTGGGGAACCGTGAAGGACCAATGTTATGCCAAAAATCCGGAAACGATTCAAGCACTTAAGGCCAATATCATTCAAGCAATCCGTGAGCTACAGCCCGAAACCATCAACAAGGTCTTGGAAAATTGGAGTGATAGAATGCGCTACTGCGAGGCCAGCCGAGGCAGCCACTTGAACGACGTTGTGTTCCATAATTAATGGGAATGTTTGCTCTTACTAATAAAGCCAATAATAAATGGAAAAAATTTCATTTTGTTCATTTTATTGCATTTTTAAAAAGAAACTTGTAGTTGGCCCACCCTGTATAAGTACTCTTGACACAATACATCGCTCAAATCGCAATGTCGGCCATTGGGCAAGGTCTTGTTTAAAAAAAAAATGCAAGATGTCTTGCATTTGAAGAATAAGCGTATTGGAGTGCCAATAGCGATTAGGAAGGGTGCTATATTTTGAATGCACATTGCACAATAAACGAGCGTTTTTGAGTTGTTTTATACTACCTACTCAAGTCATCATAAGCAATTCAAACCGCTTCTCTCTATGCTGTGGAGCATGTGTGGAAAGAATAAAATTTGATATCGCCATCAACATACGACATCGAAAATATGGGTACATTATGGTCATTACATGAACGTTCCAAAGACATCGCGAGGCAGAAGAGGCAGCCCTATAAACGCTTAGATCACACAAATGCGGCGACTTCGCCACTTCATTGGCCTTAGTAATCGAGTGATCCAAAATTTCGACCAAATCCGATTTTCTGAGGTCAAATAGGCGAACCCCACAGGCAGATCAGTACAAATCCGGTTGAATTGGGAGGGTTATGATCCCTTGTTTTCGGATCATAACCTCGCCAAAATAGGAAGAAAAAGAAGCTCATTAGACCGGAAGTAAAATACAGAGTAAGCAGGAAACCATCTGATTGGCTTCTCTCTGTCAGCTCGCATCCAGAAACTTTGTTTATAGACAAGAGCTGCCATTTTTTTTACAGAGGTCAATTGCGTATGTTTATGTTTGCGTTGTTGCACGTTGGATTCCATTTAAGGATTTAAGGTACATAATAGAAACTGTCTTCAAAGGCTTCTGATTGAATTCATAATGATGTAGCACCGCAGTCGAAGATGAACACATTTTACGAGTATTCTGCCGTCTCAAGTATCTTGGGTATACTCTGGCTCAACAACAGTGTGAGAGAATGGATCAGAAAATATAGAAAGGACGATAGACTGGATTGCTAAAGCCCCGAGAAAACTACAAGATGTGATAAGCTATGCAGTGGAAGCCTAGAAAAGAATTGTGTGAAAATATCCATGGAGAGCTTAGGCAGTTGAGAATCAGTTTACATTTTTTAACCCACAAATGATTTAATGACGATACTGGTTAATCTTTGACGAGAAGTGATTCCGGTCTCCGAATAAGCTTGCATGGACACTATGCTATGTGACACAGGGGCCAGGCAGAACAAACTCAGGGGTTAAAAACTCAACAACACAATACAAATTACATGACCAATCATCCGTTCACGGATACAGCGATTCGACCCCAGTTATTCATCTGTGTTCAGACTTTCTGAGATGCAAGAAGATAACTGCAATTCAGTGGTCTTTTACTAGTTTTCACAGTTATCCATTATGGATACAAGGCCCCAAATCGGTGTCCTACTTGAGGGTACTAACCCTGACATATGCCTGCCTTTATATCGCGCTGAACTCAAAAGCCACTGCCGCAATTTTAATACAGCTTATCTTCTGCTTTAAGGCAGTTAATCACCAGCAAAACATTTTACCGGCTTTTGCAGATGACAAACTTGAGAAACACACATATGGGCAGTTTCTCTCTATACAAAGGTGCCCCGATATTTCTGTCATTTTGCCACTTTTCCATACGCGGCTTACGCCACATAAGCATACTCCATTTAATTTTTTTCTGTGGAGCCCCCCATCACTAGAAAAATGCTCCAAATAGTAGGTTAAAGTTATACTCCAAATCGTTGACAAACAAGTCAAGTTAAGCAGATCGACACGACACTAGACTTTGGGTGGATTTGAAAACCTGTCTTCCGACCACCTTACACTGCCTATCACAATTGGGAGATGTAGGATACTAGACCACCACGATACGATATACGATACGACGATTGGGGCACAAGTGCACCGCGACCTATAAGATTTATTGTGCTGGTCCAATGCTTAACCAGAATTAAAAACGTAAGCTCTTGATAAACCTCAATAATATCTTGGGTTCCATGTTCCAGGTATCCACTGGGCCTGTCGAGACCCGCGTTAGATGGAGTAATCGTTTCTTTGCGGCCCCTGGGCATTCACAAAGAATGTGTTCTGCTGTTTCTTTTTGTTCCCCATATAGTCAGCACATGGCCGTATCTGAAAGTTTCATTTTATTTCGATGGCACCTGAGTGGACAGTGTCCGGTTAGGTAGCCCTTTAGAGTTCGCAGATTGTCTTTGCTTAGTTCAAGTAGCTTACTAGCTCTATTTCTGTTGGAGTTTATGAACTTCTTCGCTTGTCTTAGGCCCTTTTGGTTGGTCCAGTGTTCGGCGAGTCCTTTAGCTTCCCATTTTGTTATTGTGGAGTGGATATCACTGGGTGGTACCCCGAAGTAGGGTTCACGGTCAGCGCCCAGCGTCCCTCCTCGCCAGACAGTCTGCTCGTTCGTTCCCCTCAAAATCTCCGTGCCCAAGAATCCACGCTGACCTGATTTGTGGATGCGAGGTTATCAAGAAGGTCGAGACAGTCCCACACGAGCTTTGATGCTACCATGTAGGAATTAAAGGCCCTTAGTGCTGCCTGACTGTCTAAGTAGATAAAGACGAGGGTTCCGGTAGTGTTTTTCCGCAGAGATTCCCGAATACAAAATTCGATCGCATGGACTTCTGATTGAAAGATGGGAGGTGATTTACCAAGCGCTGCCGCACGCTGAAAATTCAGACCATACACCCCAGCCTCAATACTGCCATTTTCCAATTTGGAGCCATCTGTGTATCAGATTTGTGCGTGGGGTGGTGTCTTGAGACCTTTGTTTCTCCATTCTTGACGGTCACTAATGACCACTTCGAATTTCCTGGAGAACCGAAATCTCTTCAGCATCGTATCTGGAATCTTTAAGATTGGGTTGTTCTGGACATTTGCAAGAATGCTCAGATGACTTGTGAAATCGCTGGGCTGCAGTTTTTTTATCTAAGCTAGTCTAAGAGCACTTAGCAAAGCTTCTTTCTGCACTGTGAGATGCAGCGGCGTGAGATTAAATATTGTATCTAATGCTACCGTCGGGCACGTTCTCATTGCCCCAGGAATGCCGACACAGGCTAATCGGTGCAGTCGATTTAGCTGCTCCATAACTTTGATCTGTTATGTTTTAGCCCACCATACTAGAGAGGCGTAGGTTATCATTGGTCTGACGATTGTGTATTGGACCACCGCACACTAGACATTAATTTTGGGAACTCTTGACGAAATTTTTCAGTAAAAGTGATAATTTTCGACGGATTTTCCAAAAATTGATCTGCTTCCTGTGAGGAAGCTCGTTAAGAGCTCTGTCCAGTTAAGGCAGTAGCAGAATTCCATTAAGATAACCTCTCCTGCAATCTACAGGCTTGGAGGACTAATTTTAAAACAAGAATAAGTTACTACCAATGGTTTGCTGAATTGCCTTCTGTGCACCACAAAATGAGTGATGTAGTGAGCAACACTGTGGTTGTGTTCAAACCAATTTAGAAAACAGTAAGGCCTGAGGCCAAAAATAATCTTTACTTGTAATTCCAACCACCACTTACGCTTTCTTAATGCAGAACTGTGCCCAAAATACACAGCAATGACTACAAAAATACACTTGCGTCGGAATAACGTGTCCAGTGATTCTTGATGAGAAAGGTTGGGAATGCAAATGTACGACAATCAAAAAATTTGGGTAGCGGGTTTGGATATGAGCTAGAAATAAGTCCCCTGAGCACTACGCGTAGGTGACTGAATCGTAAATGATAGATTTGAATGAAAGTAGGTAGGTTACGTTAGGTTATGTTAGGTAGGGTTATGAGGTTATCAGAAAACACTAGGCACCAAAGTGGGCCCATCGCGATCCCTAGGAAAGTAGGTAAGAAACAGGTATTTTGTAAGCAATATGAGTGTTTTAGAGTTTTGACGCGTCCCGTGTTGGGCGCCATTTAATTCAGACAGGAATCATTTGTGTCATATCTCCTCGTTTTTGACCAACAAACAGCTTTTCTTCTACTCAGGTCTAATTCAAGAAATAACAAATGAAGCTGTTGCAAAATGGAAATGGATTTTTGGCAGATTAAAGGAGAAGCATAGCCAACGTTAATGGCTCCTTGTACTTTCCAACGAACAATCGTTTTTACCGACACTTTGTACTTAATTTCAGTTACACTTTTCATTTGAAAAACTTCCTTCTTTTACATTTAAGTTTCGCACAAACCTTTACTCTAATATTCTTCATTTTGGAAATATCATCTTTTTTGTTTTCTTGTTTTTTTAATAATTATACACAAATTCTGTTCACATTTTCAATAAGTTAAATCTATTTGCGACACTGAAACAATGGCACAATGTTTCATTTTCCAAAAATTTGGTCTGTGTGTGTGTGTAATTTTTGAGTGTATGCGTGTAAAGGGTTTCATTCTTAGTCTGTGTGTGTGTGTAAATTTTATCTAAAAAATATTATTTTTTTTGTTTTTTTTTTTTTTGTTTTTTATATAAATCACAAAATTAAGAACAAATTGTCACCATAAATGTGCGTGTGTGTGCGCCTACTATCTATAAGCTTCTCTAACAATCGAACAAATACATATATATATTCTCCGACGACATACACAATTGACTACAAACAACGGCGCGCACTCGCTGCCGACAAAACCCTTGTCATGTTTCAGAATCACAAAAAATCTCAATCTTTCATTTAGATATCTACTACTTAGGGTGGACAACAACCTTAAGATGATTATTTACATTATACAGTCAGTGTTTGAGGGATTGTGGGTGTGTGAGTGTGATGTGATGGAGAGGAAGGCCCATTTCGCATATACCCGGGTTCGGATAGACGACTTCGGATTCGATCGTATTTATTTCCATGCAGTTTGAACTATTTACCGACGGATATCCGATCCTGGTGTAGTGTATCCGATGTCAGATAAGTGGGAATGCCCTTATTAACTTATATGTACTTCGAGCCAGATACCCCAGGTCGTATATCTTGATATTTCGGATAAACGAGGCCGAATAAGTTGTGCAAATGTTTTTATCTATTTCTAGGTCTTTACATACATACCATATATCGGTGTAGTAAAAAGAAATCCATTACTTTTCCAACAGATGGCTTTAGTAGTCTGTATCTCCTCTCTATGGATGTGAGATTTGGGCCGACGCACTTAAGCAGGAGAAATATAGAAAACAGATGGCTGCAGTTCAACGCCGTGGAGCTCTTCGAGTTGCTAGCTCCTACCGCACAGTATCGGAACCAGCCGTTCTCGTAATCGCGAGAGTGACCCCAATCGAACGTTCAGCGGCAGAGAGGAAATACCATATGTCTACGAGAAAAAGCCGGAAGTTGGAGCAGAAATGGCAGCTGAAGAGGCAAAGGAGCTCACCAAGCAAAAGTGGCGAAGCAGGTGGAACGCTGAAACCAGGGGCAGATGGACCGCAAGGCTCATCAGGGACGTGACTACGTGGACCGATCGTAAACACGGCGATGTGGATTATTACATCAGCCAATTCTTAAGCGGACATGGGTATTTTAATCAGTATCTATGCAGAATGGAAAAGAAGGACAGCGCAGCCTGCCAGTACGGCGACTCCGAGGAAGACGACGCCTACCATACCTTCATTGTTTGCAACAGGTGGGCAGCGCAGAGATCTAGACTTGAGTTGGAGATAGGCAATTTCTCCCCAGGCAACGTGGTCCGGAAGATGATCTCCAGTGTCGACAGCTGGAACAGGATCAGCAATTTTATCCAAACGGTCCTAAAGAAGAAGAAGAGAGAGGAAGAAGGAGACATACCCTCAGAAAATTTTGTAAGAAGATAAAGCCTTACCGGCAAGACAAATAAACCCGCTAAAGAAGAGAAATATGAAAAAGCCGGCCCCGAAAGGGGGAAGAAAGGGACACCACTCTGAAGTAATGCTATAAGCGGTTCCAGAGTGGATAGTGTCAAGGTAAACAAAAGGGTTAAGGTGGTTTTTTAGTGAGTACAAAGTCCCACACTAATTGAAGCAGAGCGGGCCTGTTTCTCGTGAGCAGTAGCCACCCCTTACGCAAAAAAAAAAAGAAAATAGTAGTCCGTATCTCGCGTTGTATACGTCCTATCGGCCGTACACTAAATGGTGTTAGAAAGACCACATTTCGTACAAAAAAAACGTCTCTGACAGTTTTGTGATTGGTTGACTCAGTTTTGTTTGAGCGCGCGTCAAAGATGGACACCAGCAAAGAGAGAATACGCCATATTTTACAGTTTTCCTTCGATAAAGGCGAAAACGCAAGCCAGGCGGCTGAAAAAGTGAATAGTGTTTATGGTCCTGATGTTGTAACAGCCAATCACGCGCAGGTTTGGTTTCTTCGATTCCATTCGAAGTCAAAGATGCACCACGCTCTAGAAGGCCAATTGTCCAAAATGTCGATAAAATCCTGGAAATCGTTGTCATGTGAGCACTGTTTCGATTGGCCAGGAGCTAAACATTGCACAAAAAACCATTTGGAACGATTTGAATCTAACCCCGAGGGACGACGCAGTAGAGGGAATCATCACCGTAGGTGGCGCGCACAAGTTCAAGAGGACCTCGACCAACTTGGAGTGCACAACTGGAGGCAATTAGCTAAAGACCGAGATAAATGGAGAGGCTTGTTGGTGGAGATCCAGGTTCACCCCGAACTGTAGCGCCACCTAAGTAAGTAAGTAAGGATTTGAATAAGGCTGGATACGAAAAGAAGCTCGATGTATGGGTGCCACACGAGTTAACGCAAAAAAAAACTTCATGAACCGAATTTCCATCTGCGAATCGCTGCTGAATCGCAACAAAGTCGACCCATTTCTGAAGCGGATGGTGACTGGTGATGAAAAGTGGATCACCTACGACAACTTAAAGTGAAAACGGTCGTGGTCGAATCGCGCTGAGCCGGCGCAAACGGTGGTCAAGCCAGGATTGACGACCAGGAAGGTTTTCTTGTGTGTTTGGTGGGATTGACATGGAATCTTTAGCGGCCTTTACACGCAAGCGCTTTACCACATGATTGGAGTGTACGCCCCGGAGTGTGGTAAAGAACGAGTGAAATACCGCGCGCCAGGAACGTGGTACCAAAATTTGGTTACAAAGTCTTTCACTCGCGAAATTAGGCGTTCTTGGAGCGTACTGGGAAACTGAAACGTGCTGGAGTGTACAACAAATAACAAAAAATACAAATATTTGGCGCTACAGCTCTTTAAAGTGCCAGGGCCTAGCTTCTCGCAACCACTCATGTTGTGTGCGTTATATTTTTCACACGAATGGAAGGGACCTACAGTTTAATGCCGAATCCGAACGGCGATTTGAGAAGCTTTTTCGTGACAACAATACTCTCGGATGTTTGTCAGACGCTCGCGAGAGGTGGGACCGTGAAAAAACTTTTTGGTATTTTTTGATTCGAGTGTATTTTACTGATTCGAGTGTACAACAGTTCAACAGTTTTCGCTGGAACGTGCGGTAGAGTTTACCAGAGCCAGCGAAAAATTTAATAATCAATCACGTGGGAAAGAGTTGTACTACTAACGGTGAGCGCGCGCCATCGCTCAGTACTGAGCACACGCGCATACCGTTGCACAACTCGTGCTTTTACACGTGTATTCTTTCGCGCGCGAAATCACGCATTCCATGTTTTCGCGCGGTACTATGAGGTGCAACCCTACGGCAAAACTCTTAATTCGGACCTGTAATGTCATTAATTGGACCGTTTGAAGGAAGCAATTGCTTAGAAGCGGCCAGTTTTGGCCAATTCCAATACGAGAGGAATTGTGTTCCATCAGGTCAACGCCAGGCCAAACACATCGATAGCAACTCACCAGAAGCTCCGGGAGCTTGGTTGGGAGGTTCTATGCTTCTTCTTCTTCTTCTTCTTCTTCTTCTTCCTTTTTCAGCGAGGTTATGATCCGAAAATAAGTGATCACAACCCTCCCACTGCACCGCCTTTCTACTGATCCGCCTGTGGGGTTCGCCTATTTGACCTCAGAAAATTACTTGGGAGGTTCTTATGCTTCTTCTTCTTCCTTTTATCAGCGAGGTTATGATCAGGGGAGGGAGGTTCTTATGCATCCACTTTATAGTCCGGACTTGGCACCAAGTGATAACCATCTGTTCATGTCTATGCCGAACGATTTTGCTAGTGAAAAATTCGCCTCAAGAGAGGCTTGTGAAAACCGAGTTTTTTTGCCAATAGAGACGAAGGCTTCCATGGGAGAGGCACAATGGAATTACCTTCAAAATGGCAACAAGTTATCAGACAAAACGGCGTATATTACGGGTCATTCTAACTATGCTAAACAAAGCCTTCAATTTCATGCAAAAATAACGGATTTCTTTTTACTACACCGATATGTACTTTACGTCGGTTATCCGATACATATTTTCGATGCCGGATAAGTATAATTATTTATTTCTGTATGCTTTGAGTAGGATGTATGACATTGGATAAGGTGTGAATGCTTTCATTTATTTCTATATTGTCGGATACCCGGAATTTATGTAGTGTATCCGATGTCGGATAAGTGGAAACGCTCTTATTAACTTATATGTACTCCGAGCCGGATACAGGAGGTCGAATAAGTTGTGTGAATGCTCTTATTTATTTCTATGCCAGTACATACATAAATGCGCTTTACTTCGGATATCCGACATGTGTATTCCAATGTCGGATAAATGCAATTACTTATTTCTATATACTTTGAGCCGGATGTATGACGTCGGATAAGATGTAAACGCTCTCATTTATTTCTATAGACTTTGATACAGTCGGATATCCAGCATTTATGTAGTGTATCTGATGTCGGATAAGTGGGAATGATCTTATTAACTTCTGAGTCAGATATAAGACATCGTATATCGGATATACGAGGTCGAATAATTTGTGTGAATGCTCTTATTGATTTCCATGCCAGTACATACATAAATGCGCTTTATATCGGATATCCGACATGTGTATTCGATGACGGATAAGTGTGATCGTTGATTTCTATACACTTTGACCCGGATAAGGTGTGCTCTCATTTATTTCTATACACTTTGATATAAATGTCAGATATCCGGCCTTTATATAGTGCATCCGATGTCGGATAAGAAGGAATGCTCGTATTGACTTCTAGGTACTTTGGGTCGGATAAAGCGCGTCTTGCAGCGTAGTGCGAACGCTTTTATTCAGAAGGAATGCTCGTATTTACTTCTATGTACTTTGGGCCGGATAAAGCGCGTCTTGCAGCATAGTGCGAACGTTTTTATTCATTTCTAGAAACGTTGACATGTTTTTGTATCGAATGTTCGGCATTAGTGTAGCATATCCGATGTCGGATAAGTGTGAACGCTCTTTTTGCTTTCACTAAACTTCGTGACGGACAATTCCTCGACCAAGGATCGTCAACCTCAGCTATACAGCTGCTACAACAACTGCAACAACAACGGATATACGATATCAAACATCGCCATATATCGGATACACGAGGTTGGATAAGTTGAGTGAACGCTCTCATTTATTTCTATACTCTATTTTTTATTTCTATACGAATTTATTTAGTGCATTCGAATTCGAATGAGTAGAATAGAAACGCTTGCATCGACTTCTATGTACTTCGGGTCGGATATATCACGTCGTACATCGGATATACGACATCGAATATGTAGTGCGAACGATCTTATTCATTTCTAAAAACTTTTTATGGCGGATATTTAGCATTTGTGTAATGTAACCGATGTCGGATAAGTGTGAATGCTCTTATTGATTTCTGTATACCTTGAGCTGGATGCGTTTCGTCGGATAAATAGTGTCAACGCTCGCATTCCTCAGCTTTTTATCTATTAATGCAGGATATCCGGCATTTGCGTGTGTATCGAATGCCGAATAAGACGACAACTTTTATACACTTCGAGCCGAATATACAATGTCGTGTATCTGATGCCGGATAAGTGTGAAACGGGCCTAAGGAATAATCATGAAGTTAAAGGAATGAAACAAAAATTAAAAATACTTGTAAACCTAATGAGTTGTCCTAGTAAAATTTATACCTACTCGTATGTACGCTATTAACTATGAATATCTTCATCTTCTTCTTCTTCATCGTCCACCTTTTAAACCTATGCTACTACATGACTATTTTTGTGTAAATCAGTTAATAGCTCTGCGTCAAGATCTTCTCCTTCAAGTAGATCGGTACAGATTTCACCATTTAGTGGGAAATTATTGGCAGCTGAGACCACAACTCCGGTACCATTTGTAGCAATAACTGCATCGAGAGAGTTACGACGACGTTCACGTTCGCGAACAATGTGCGGTGCTTCATTAAATTCATCTAATTCATCCATACCTACAAGAGAGTGTTAGAGAAATTAAAATTAAAAATTGCATAACAAACCTGAATAGTGTGATCCAGCCAGCAGTAGATACTGACCAGAACGATTTGGCCACAGGAGTCCTGTCATAACACAATATGCTAGGCAATCAGCTGAATTGGTAATGCCTAGCAAAAGTTTATCCCGCCACATGGGACTGATTTGTAGAGCAACTATCGCTACAATTGGCAGGTAAATGAACCACACCAGACTGGAGGCGCCCAAATGTAATAGGAAATCTAATTTCTTTGTTGAATGTTCATATTTCATTGTGTTGCGCAACTCGTACAGGAACCACATCATGAAAGATGTTCTGAAAGGAATTGATTTAATTAAAAAAAATGCAAAATGTAGACGTGGATGCTAGTGTGACCAACCGGAGTATTAGGACTATCCATCCTGGCCATGTCTGGTATTCATCGATGTCTGATGTTATGTCCACTTCCGTCTGAAAATTGAAAGGGGTTCCATTAACTACGATGTCATGGAGAAAGTATAGAAAAAATAGAGTTCTGTCCGTCTGTTGAAAGTTCTTAGAAAGTTAATATCAGTTCTTTGGACTGGAACAGTTGGAGATCATTTAACAATACGAATCTCTTTGAATATCTTTGCTTAGTCGCTGTCTCTAGTAAGAACAAATTGAAACCTTAACAATGGATACATACTACAGAAAACGGCCAATTTGTATCTACCATTGTAGGAGTGATTATAGGGAACTAATATTCTGCGGTACTACATTGAAAAGTCTAACTAAAGCTAACCACAGCAGGACTGTCTAGGACATTGATTCTTGGGAATAAATTTCCTAAAGAATATTAGATAACTAACCCGGACCTACCAGTCAAAGACTGGAAAGTAATCGAAGAGCTACGTAGCTCTAAGAAGACGGAAGATGATATGAAGAGAACTGGTCGTTCGCTAGTCATCTCTCGGACCGCCGCATTTCTTCCTTTACTCCACGCGAAGGACTTTAGGATCCGTTGTGGTCTCAAAGTAATAGAGATAAGGCTTTCCACGAAGGAACGAATCAGCATCACAGCTCCCTCCAATCCGGCGACACCCGCCCTTCCCCGCGCTCAAAAACCTGATGACGACTCAGCATCTTGCAAGGACTTAGACGCTACCGTCGTGGAGAGATCTGTATCAGCTGATAATGATGCTCACACTGATACAGATTAACATCGACCTTACCATCCACTAATATTGTACCCCGTCTCAATGAAAGGGGCTTTGACATTGCTTTCATACAAGAACTTTGAATAAGAGATGACATCGTCACAGACTGAGGGCTCCAGGATAAACATTATACCACGCAAAGGACGTAGGTAAAATCCGAGCATGCATTCTTGCTAAGACTTCCTTAAATCTAAATTTTCTTCCCCACCGTAGCACAAACGACATAGCAGTAACACTGCTAAAATCAAAAGCACCACCATCTGGCTGGCGTCAGGATAACTATCCTACGAAGACCCAGAGTCTGCTCCATCCAAGGAAGTGGAAGTAGCGGTAGAAGGAGAAGAGAAGGCATCATACTGTGGTGCGACACAAACGCACACCATAGTTTATGGGGTAGTACCAACACTAATCGCAGGGGTTGGTCCACCTTCGAGTATTTAGTAGGCACGATCGGATATTTTTATTTACGTCGACAGTCAGGCAGCCATCATATCCCTCGCATACAGCATTACGAGATCTACGGTAGTGAAAGACTGCCCCGTATCTCTTAACGAGATAGCTGGTCAGTACAACCTCAACCTTTGCCCGCCACCAAGCGAGTTGGCTCGGCAAGGTTCCTCTGGTAAAAATAGCATAAGCACTACCGACATCGAAGCGCCAACGTCGTATATTAAGTACCTTATCCAAACCGACGCGGAGAAGGTGACCAATAATCGATGGCAACATATAGGCCAAAAAAAAATTAAAAAACATATAGGCCAATGCAACGCCGCCAGACAACTTTGGCCAACACTTAACAATTCTGTGAAGAACAGAACAGAAAATTAAAAAACATATAGGCCAATGCAACGCCGCCAGACAACTTTGGCCAACACTTAACAAATCTAGGTCCATCGGACTCCTGAAACACAAGACAGGAACCGTCTCCAAAATAACGAACGTTCTCACCAAACTGCGTCATAGGAAGATATGCCCAAAGACTAGGCATACAGTACAACGACTTCTGCAGAAGCAGTTGGGATAATGAAGAAGACACCATCACCTCCTATGCGTTTGTCCAGCTTTCGCAAACATTAGGAAGGCCACCCTGCATGAATACTCATCCAATGATCTAACTGATCTCGGCAATATCTGCAAGGCTAAGATCAACTCCTTCCTAAAATAAGAGGGTGACCCACCCGCATTACACATCGGCAGTACAATGGACCTATTTCTGGTCTAATTGCATCTTCATCGAGGGCCGATCTTAACCAACCAATCATCGGAAATACCTTTGAACATTTCCAGGTTTTTAGGCTTTAGTGTGGGACCTGAAGCCGATTGGGGATTATTTTTAATCAGGGATTGCTTCTTCCAATGGCTATCAACAATGAATCTTTTATTTGGGTTTGCACATTGAACCTCTCACGCAGTTATACAACGCACTAACCACAGCGTCACTTTGACTTTAAATGCAACAACCTTAAACGAGGCTGTCGTGCATGATTCCAGACATAACCGCAACGACTGAAAGACAGCACTATTGAAATCGCAGAAGGATGAGACACCGAAAACTACACCAAACACTGAGTTTGGGTACGGAATTTCGGAACTAAAAGCTACTTTGCTACAGACGCAGAGCTAGGAAGTACGTGTGCCAACTGGACTATTTATACAATAAGCAAGTTGCTAACAGGTCGTTCCAAGTACACATCTGTTGAGACGATAACGATTGTCTGATTTTATCTATTGACAAGCAGCTCATAAGATAGAAAGAGCTTTTGCTACTGTTATGAGCCGTCCAAAGCATACAAAGTCTGTATTTGGCGAAGAAATGCTATTAGCTACAATTGTCCGCCCTAATGTAGAATTCATGATATTATATGGTCATCGAAACAGACCACCACTATCAAAAGAAAGCGACGAAGATCAATCGATTTGGACCAAATGTTCTAACTGCAAAAGCAACCAAAAGCGAATTTTCGTTGAAGCGTAGTCGAGTCCACGTTTCATGGATATGCCGTCCTACGCAATAACACCAGAACCTCGAACCTGTGCTCAGGACTGGCTACAGCCAGAATCTGAGCCAGGAATGGAATGTAGTCGTTTTTTCACGGATTACTTCAAAACCAGTCCAAGGTCTAGTGCTGGCGTCTTCGTGGAAGACGACATTAGGCTTCACTTCTCGTTAGGCAAATATGCATCTCCTTTTTAAGCGAAAACTTATGCAATCCTAATGGCCATGAACTATGTTATGAAGAACAGACGGAAGGGTCGGAGTGTTTGACAGTCAGGCTGCGCTACACACTTTGCTCAATCTTCTTTTTCTTCTTCTTCTTCCTTTTATCAGCGAGGCAATGATCCGAAAACAAGGGATAACAACCCTCCCACTTCACAATTTGCTCAATCGTTATACTATTTCCAAAATAGTTCATGAATGTAAAAATACCTTGAGATTACCGATGAGATTGCTAGCAAGGTTCATAGGAGGTTATATCATGACCGGAACTTGCGTTGGGTGTCCCTGCGTCCTCTGTTAGGGTTAGATTTCTCACGAAAACAATTGTGTTTGGTATGACTCTCCAGAATGTAGGTTGACTAAACGAATGCTCCCGGACGTCTGTAAGAAATCAGCGGCATTCTTGCTGCCTCTCAGCAGGAAAGACTGCAGACAACTTATTGGCATCCCGATAGCTCGCTTCGCTTTTGATAAGCATCTTATTATTATTATTATTATTATTATTTATTAACAAAGAAATCAATTACAATGCTAACACAATACTAAGAGCACTAGCTGTAGAGGCTTTCAGCTCTGTGATAGACTCTGTCGTACTTGTAGAGTGGGTGAAGCTACTGCGGAACATTTTCTCTACTTTTGTCCGTATTAGGTCGCAGATTTTCGGTGCTGATGTGGTAAATGCTGGTACTATAAGCTCCTCATCACTGAAGCGTTTGCTTGGCTTTCTTATAAAAACAAGAAACTTTCAATAATATGGGTAAAGCAAGTGCTCTCTAGCAGTACAATGGACCAGTTGCGTCTGAGTGCTCTACTCGAGCGTTTCGACAAAAAAAAAATATAAAAAACAAAGCAACGAGCACCATTCGGTTAAAATACGGTGAATGAACACCCGCCAGTCCGTTTTTCTTTTAAAGTTGAGCACAACCTGTAACGAGCCTTTCATTTTCTCATTTAATCTTCATATCCACCAGCAAAAAGCCCAATACTGTACTTATTTACCTAATTCTGTCGACAAAACCACAGTAGTGCCTTGATACCGCCACTTCCGCTAGAACTACTCTCTGCATTTCGACGACTCTACGAAAAATGTGCCGTAATCATCGAGTCCTAGCGCATTTGATCCCACTGAATTTGGCGCAGTGGTCAGTGTGTCGGACCACCGGTTTATGTTCGAATCCCAGAAAACACCATCAACTTTTTTCACGGTCCCACTTCTCGCGAAATTCAGACAAACATCCGAGAGTATTTGTTTTCAGAAAAAAGGTTCACAAAAACAAAAATGCCCTTCGGATGCGGCACTAAACTGTAGGTCTCTTCCATTCGTGTGGAAAAATATAACACACACAACACGAGTGGTTGCGATAAGCTAGGCCCAGACACTTAATGAGCTGACCTCCCAAAACTGAATGGCACTTCTATGAAACTCTCTCTAACAGCAAAATATCTCGGAACCACCCTAGATTCGAAGTTTACAATGAAGAAGAACACAGAAGAAGGAATAAAGGAAGCACTATGCGCATTCTACGCTTGTAAAAAAACTTTTGGTAAACGATGGGTCATGTATCAGTCGACATTCAGCTGGATGTTTACAGCAATTATCAAACCTATACTTACCTACGGTATCATTGTATGGTGGAATGCAACGGACAAGACCAGCTATCTAGTAAACCTAACTAAGACACAACGACTGGCATGCATAAACGTAACAAGAGCACAGAGATCAACACCAAGCAGACTTGGAGGTGATGTTAAACCTCCTTCCCCTGGATGAGTACATTCGAAGCACAGCTGCCAAAAGCGCGATTCGTCTCAAATAATCCGGCGCGTGGAAGCAAAGCTCCTATGAACATGTTTCTATACTACACAGGTACAGAACAAATCTCGATAGAACAACTGACTAGGTCATACCCTACATAGACTTCTATAAGAATTATTTCACGCTATTTCCGAAAGACAAGAGCGAGACTTCAACATATTAACCAATGAACAGGTCATTCAGCTCTACCCGGACGGGTCTAAAATGGATATCGGAACTGGCTCTTGAGTTTTCTGTGAATCACTCAAAATCAACGGCTGATAAAAACTCCCGGACAACTGCACTATCTTCCAAGCCGAAGTCTTCCTTATTAAAAGAGCAGCACAGACTATTCAGTCCGTATCTTGATAGGTGCACTTACAGGACACTGCGCGATACAGGAAATGGCCGTAAGAATAGGCATCAACTCACCCGACGACTGCAGGAGCTGTCAAGTCGCAGAAGAGATAGAAACTATAAAGCGCTTGCTGTGTGACTGCCCAAATCTACAAAACCACCGACTACACCATATGGGTAACAGGAACTAAGAGGTCTTGTGCAAGTTCCACTAAGAAATATGATACGTTTCATAAAGAGCTTAGGTTGGTTCGCTACTGGACGGACCGAAAAATAAAGAGTTTATACGAGGGCAAGCTGAAAAGTTATCGGCTTGACGCAGAGATAGCGTTCCAATCAGCAAAAATGTATGTTCCCTGGTGCACTTCTCATTAGTTCGTATGACAAGTTTCAACTTGTTCTCTCAAGTAGTTTGTTTACACGAATTTTTGCAGTAGACGTCTTGCGTGTTTTTGGATGGCAAACGACTAACAAAGGCCTCGTAGGGGCAGCATCTCCCGATAGGTGCTGGTCCGCTAAGTAACGAGTAGGAGCCACTGCAGCCGAAAACCTAGCAGCTCTGTTAGTAAGCCCTACTCCCACCTCCTCGTGGTGCCATCTGGGAATTTCGTCGGAAATTGCTAACGGGAGAGGACGAATGGCGAGCTTCCTGCGCCAAAAAACAGGATAAGTGTCGCTTGGTCTGTGGCCCAGCGAGCCGCAACCGTAAAACAAACTATTGCTCCGAAACGGAAACATACGCCTCGGATACGGACTGATCATTTGTTGACGACCTTTGGCTATCGGACACGGACAACGATCGGATTCTGGAACGTTAAGACCCTCCTGGACTCACTCAAGGAAGGGCCTTATAACGCCAGATTCCTCCAATTGGAGCGCGAATTCGCACGGTATAAAATCGACATCTTAGGGCTGAGCGAGATAAGATGGTACGATGCTGGGGAATACATCTCCCCAACAAAAAGCACTGTCATGCTCTACTCTGGTAAACCAGCTGGAAGTGCACGGAGTTCTGGCGTAGGACTCATGCTAACTGCAGCAGCACGTAGTAGCCTCATATCCTCGAAACCCCATAGTGACCGGATATTGACGGCTAGGTTCCAGAGTAGAGTTAGAAAAATTACCATCATACAGTGTTATGCTCCGACTCTAGACGCGACTGAGGATGAAAAGGATAATTTTTACAGCCACTTAGGTGCCGCCTACAACCAAACGCCTAATGGGGACATCGTAATGGTAATGGGAGATCTCAATGCCAAGGTGGGTAGCGACAACACCATGCTTAAGCACGTGATGGGAGTTCACGGCGTGGGAGACCGTAATGACAATGGTGAGCGGTTTGTGAACTTCTGCAATACCAACCGCCTAGTCATCGGAGGTACGCTGTTTAAGCATAACACCTGCCATAATATCAGTTGGGTCTCTACTGATAGGCAACGAACATCCAACCAGATCGACCACATTGCGATCAGTCGCCGCTTTAGAAATTGTCTCCTGGACGTCCGAAACAGACGTGGAGCTGACGTCGGACAAGAACGAGATCACCATCTTATGGTAGCTCATTTACGCCTTCGTACTGCATCCGTCAACAGCAACCGCTCAAACCTGCTTAACATCACCAGGTTTAATATCGACAGGCTCAAGGTTCCCCAAGTGCGCCAACAGTTCAGGGACCATCTTGCCTTAGAAGCAGAAGCAATCAGCAGCATAGAGAACATGGATGACCACTGGAGTGCTGTGAAAAATGCTTTTGCGACTGGGGCACGCACTTATGTCGGTAAAAAGCAGAAACACCACCGCACATGGCTTTCTACAGACACCTGGAGACGGATCGATGAGCGTACAGCAATCAAGGCTCGGATTGCAGCGGCCTCAGCAGTAGAGAGAACCGAGCTTGAAGCCCAATACCGTGCGAAGAAGAAAGAAGTGCAGCGTAGTGTGAGACGTGACAAGCGTCAACATGTCAACTCACTGGCCTCAAGGGCTGAAGAAGCAGCGAGTAGGTGCGACAGTAGGACTGTTTACAACATCACTAAGGAGCTCATTGGTGGTCGAAACTCCAAACAATATCCAGTGAAGAGTCTAGACGGTAACCTTCTGATTTCAGATGAGGATCAGCTCACTAGATGGAGAGAACATTTTGCTACAGTGCTAAATCACTTAGACGACGGCGGTATGATCTTGAATTCGAATGAGCAGTTCGAAGCAACAAATTCCCGAATTCGCACCGTACCTCCCAGTAAAGCTGAAATAATAACAGCAATCAAGTCCCTCAAGAAAAACAAAGCGGTGGGTATTGATGGCATCCCTGCCGAGCTATTTTAAGCGGCGCCAAATACATCGGCAGATTTGCTGCATCCGCTAATACGGAGAGCTTGGGATAGTGAACAATTTCCACAGGAGTGGAAAAGGGGGATGATCATTAAGCTTCCAAAGAAGGGTAACTTGATGGAGTGCGGTAACTGGAGAGGTATATGTGTTCTTCCAGCTGTAGCCAAAATAATAGCTAGAATAATTCTGGAACGAATTAAAGATCATTTAGATTCAACTCTCGATGTCGAACAGGCAGGCTTTCGCGCTGGATCCTCCTGCATTGACCACATAAACACCTTACGGATCATAATCGAACAATGCGTTGAGTATAGGTCTCCGCTACATTTACTGTTTATCGACTTCGAGAAGGCTTTCGACAGCTTGAATCGAGATGCTATCTGGCTGGCCTTGCGCAGAAGAGGCATTCCAGAAAAGCTTATAGCTATTATCAAGGCTACATATGAGAGCGGAAAGTGTCACGTCGTGCACAACGGTAAGGTGTCGGAGGACTTTGAAGTCCAAAGTGGAGTACGTCAAGGGTGCATACTGTCCCCACTATTGTTCTTGGTGGTTATCAGCGATGTACTCCGTGCAGCATTGACGGAAGCTAATTCTGGAATTCGTTGGACTATGACATCTTACCTTAAACACCTAGATTACGCTGACGATGTTTGTCTACTTTCACATCGGATAATGGATCTTCATTTGATGGCCCAAAATCTAGAAGCTGAGGCAAACAAAGTGGGGCTAAAAATAAACACAGCCAAAACAAAAGCCCTGAGTACTTCCAATACCCGCGCTCAACTTAACATTGCCGGAAAGCAAGTCGAGAAAGTTGATAACTTTCTATATTTAGGAAGTGTCGTCTCGGCTAATCGCGGTGGCACCGAACTGGATGTGTGCAGCAGAATCGGGAAGGCTAAAGCTGCGTTCGGAATGCTGTCCAAAATCTGGAGAAGCAATGTTATTAGCTTAAGAACCAAGCTACGACTGTTCCGCTCCAACGTAGAATCAGTGCTGCTTTATGGGTGCAGTACCTGGAAGGTGGACACCATTAACACACGCAAGCTGCAAGTCTTCGTAAACAAATGGTTAAGAATCATCTTGAGGATTTTTTGGCCGAACCGCATCTCCAACGAACAACTTTATCTGAGAACGGGCCAAGAACTTATAAGCATTACTATACGAAGAAGAAAGTGGCAATGGATTGGACACACCCTACGGCGCGAAGACAACTCCATTGCGAAATACGCTATGCAGTGGAATCCGCTCACCCAGGCAGGCAGAATAGCGGGACGCCCTAGGCAAACGTGGCGCAGAACAGTTGAGGAGGAATCGAGCTCTTTAGGAATGAGTTGGAGGCAGCTCAAACGCGTTGCAGAACTCTGAACACGATGGCGCGCAGGCGTGGTTGACGCCCTATGCCCCCCGAGGGGTTAAAGGACATAAGTAAGTAAGTAAGTCTTGCGTGTTTTTTATTAAAATGGATAAACTTGAATATCGTGCGGTCATAAAATTCTTCGTTTTGGATGGGTTAACCCCTAAGGAAATTCATCCAAAGTTGACAAAAGTTTACGGGGACTCTGCTCCTTCCATGTCAACCGTTAAAAAGTGGGCAGCTGAATTTAAACGTGGTCGCACGTCCCTCGAAGATGACCCACGTGAAGGACGGCCAAAAACCGCAGCCACACCCGAAACCATCGAAAAAGTGCATGATATCGTGTTGGACTATAGGCGAGTGAAGGTGTGTGAGATAGCTGAGGCTGTGTGTATATTGGAAGAGAGGGTGCGAAACATCTTGCACAAAAACTTAGGGATGTGAAAGCTCTGCGCAAGATGGGTGCCGCATTTGCTGAATGTCGATCAAAAGCAAATGCGCAAACGATTTTCGCGGCAATCTTTGGACCGATTCAATAGGGATCCGACCGATTTTGTGCGGCGATTTTTCACCATGGATGAGACATGGGTCCACCACTACACACCAGAAACGAAACAGCAGTCACTGCTTCAGTGGGTGGAAGCCGGTGGTTCAGCGCCAAAGAAAGCGAAGTCGATCGCATCTGCCAGAAAGGTTATGGCCAGTGTGTTTTGGGATGCGAAAGGGATCCTGTTAATTGATTACCTTGAGAAAGGCAGAACAATTACAGGCGAATATAACTCCAACCTTCTTGACCAGCTGGATGCCATAATTCGCGAGAAGAGGCCTGGCTTGAAGAAGAAAAAAATCATCTTTCACCAGGACAATGCACCTGTACACAAGTGTGCGTTGGCGATGGGAAAACTGCGGGATTTGGGTAACGATTTGCTCGGCCATCCCCCCTATTCACTTGATATGGCACCATGAGATTTCCAGCTGTTCCCAAACTTGAAGAAATTTGTTTCTGGGAAGCGCTTCGCATCCAATGCAGAAGTTGAGAGGGCCGTAGATGAATATTTTCACAGCCTTCCAGACTCTCACTTCCGAGAAGGAATACTGATGTTGGAGAAACGATGGACTAAGTGTGTTGAAGTCAAGGGAGATTATGTAGAAAAACAAAATCATTTTTTAACTGAAAATCGCAGTGTTTCATTGTCAGGTCGAGAACTTTTCACCTTGCCTTCGTAGGTTCCACAAACAAACAAAAAGGGGAAACACAATGGACCATTTGATCCCCGTGAGAAGTACTTAGGTTCACTTTTCTCTAACCTAACCTAACCTAACCTAATGAGCTGTTACGCCAAATATATATGGTATATGAGGCCATCAGCGCAAAAGTGGTGTAACCCACAATTTTTGTTGGTTGCTGTTCTGGTGTTACATACATTCCTTTCATTACTAAATATCAATACAAAAGTGGTGTAAGCCACCTTTTGGTATTCAAAAGCAGATGGAGCTGAAAAAATCGTTTTTGCACAGAGCATAATATAACTAAGTAATAGAGCAATCAAATTTAAAATCCCCATTATCTCCTATTAAATAGTTTGGGGTTACACCACTTTTGCGCTGATAGCCTCATATATCTGTGGCCACAAGGTAAAACCGCCTAAGTCGACTTTCACAGATTCTCAGAAAACAAGTTTAAAGTTTTCGTTTTTCCGGAAAACGTATAGCAATTTGGAATTTTAGTCTTGTTCCTTTGCCTATAACTCGGTAACGACAACAGGTAATGAAGTAACAATTTGGTAGCATAAACTTCGAGTAGTAGAACATCTTTTGGCATCCTTAACTCAATTTTGTCCTAACTCGACTTAAGCGGTTTTATCCTGTGGCCACAGATATAATCAACTGAATTCGGATTTCAGGCTTCCGTGTAGAAAGAAAAATCGACTATTATTCAAATTCTCATGATGTTCCAATGTTTCACCTACGAATAGGACCATGCAGTGCGCTGAAAGCTACGAGTATAAGACGAATTCTCCAAAAACCAACAACAACTGTGAACAAAATGAATATCTTTGATCATCAAGACCCATTAAGACAATACTTACTCTATCCCAAATATACAGGAACACATGAAACGCACAGTATGGTACCCAAATTGACATAAGAATAATCCAACCAGTCCGGCTGATCTGTTGTCTGGTCACTGCCCAGCCTTTGGCCAATAACAATAAAATCAGCATAAACGATGTCTGTAAGTACAAAATGAACCCAAAACATTATATCAAATTGAAATTGAGACACACACAGACACACACGCGTCTCTAAATTGCACTTACTCTGCTAAAAATATCCAAAATATCACCGGCCGCCTCGACATCAGGCTGGCCGATACCATTCAACGCAAAATATATCAAGTGTGTCGTTATGAAGGCCAAACTGACAAACTCGCTAATCAAGCTGATTGTGAAGAGTTTCGTGACCGGGTGCTTCTGCAGTCGCACGGCGTAAATTTGCATCGGTATCAGAACGAGATAAACCAGCAAAAAGATGAGATACATTTCCAGCAGATTCTGTTGATCGAACGAGAACTGAAAGGTCAGTGGATGTGAGGCCGATTGATTGGGATTGCCGTTCACGAGGCGTATGTCATAGTTGATGGTGTGCGTATTGCGATCGGTCATCGGGACGCGATTGTTTAACCTGGCCGGATCATAGGCATGCCATTGACATGTGGAACGATTGCGATAGCATGCAACCATTGCCATGTACCAAAACCTAGAAAAAATACAAAAAAAATATTTTATGATACTCGTAACAGATATGATAATTTGTTGTAATTAGAGTGATAGTGGTGGTGGTGACACCGCTATTTAAGCTCACAAATCACATAGTTTTATCGGTGATGTTCGCTGTCGTAAACTATCTTTACGACTGTATAACAATCTTTATGACTATATCGTTGGCAGAATTACTTTGGGATGAAGGTAATGGGTTCTAAAAACGTTTTTCGTTAAGTACATGTGTGCCCAAGGTCAGATATGAGATAAATCCATTTAGGGGTGACAGAATTAGAGGTTTCTTATAATAGGACTGGTGGCGAGATCGGATTTGTCAAGAGTTATAATTACGTCGAGACCACTCATGCTTGTGTAGTTATTTTATTGTTTTAAGTTAAGATTTAGCGCCGGATACCCTTGTCACGAATAAGATTACTTCATGTGAGACGCCTCTCAAGCAGATTACATTTTTGTTTTATTTTCAGCAGTTAACACCTGTCTGAGTGAGTGAATGGGGTAGAGCCGGTCGCACTTTGTCTTTCGTAAGATGGTTTCTTTGACGTGAAGGCTTCCACGGATCTTCGAACTTCTTATTCGATCAAGCTATGGCACTCCTGCTGTCATGCGAAGCATCTTCATCTCAGCTGCCGTGACATCGTCCAACATTGTGAACCGTATGTGAGCGCTGGACGCACAACTGCGGTGTAGAGCCTTCCTTTCAACTTAGGCGGCATTTTTCTGTCACAATAGATAACGGAAATTTCTCGCCACTTCATCCACCCTACGCCATGATTGATGTCGTCATCACAAGTTGCTTTGCTATTGATCATAGATCCCAGCTATTTGAACTTTTCGCACTTGGGAAGCACTGTTCCATTCAAATAAATGTCTGGAATAGGCCTGAGTGGATAAGAGAACGGGCAGCATAAGTACTCTGTCTTTTTTTAACTAATGCGATACCCATTTCCCTCCTGAACGTCCACCCACACATCAAGTGCTCGTTGCAGGGATGTAGGATCTTCACTTATGATGGCTCCGTCGTCAGCAAAGAATAACTGATGTACCTTGGGGTACATCACTTTACCTTCAAGCAGATACTTAATCAAGGACTGTAATAAAGAGCAAAGGACTTAAGACGCTTCACTGGTGCACCCCAACTTTGATTGGGAACTCTTCGGTAACTCCAGTGGGGCATCTTACTCTTGTCTTTGTTCCTTCGTACATGTCCATGATCATCACCCATATCAGATCTCGTGGTTGTCTGTCGAATGCCTTTTCAAAGTCAACCAATACAATATGCAAATCCTTTAAGGAATCACGATGTTTTTCCATTATGATCCTTATACTTTGGATTGTATCTGTGGTTGATTTACCCGAGACAAACCCGCACAGATCATCGGATAGCCGTATCATCGCAGTTGGCCACCTAATACCCGCTCAACGATCTTCATAGTGTGTGACATCAGCTTGATCGAACGGTAGTTATCACAGTTTCGCGTATCACCCTTCCCTTTGTATACAGGGAGTAGGTAGCTTTCCCTCCATTAATTGGGCATTGGATCAGCTCTCACAAACTTGGAGATGAGAACTCTGAGCCATCTGAACCTGATGTCTTCCATATTTTCCAGAACTCAGAGGGCATCGCGTCTGGTCCGACCGCTTTTCGCTTTTTTCTTGCAACATCTATATTCCACTTCGAAGCGAGCGTTTTCGACCCTATTATTGGATGGGCACTTTGACCAAGCTTTGAAAGTCGTTTTCTTCTCATTTATCACTTTCTTAGCTTCATCCCTCCACCGTGATTTGGCCTTCTTAAAGCAAATTCACTGTAGGGAATCCCACATATTTTGTGCTCTGCACTCTTCATCCTCAGCTCCGTTGATGGTGTGAGAGAGGTAATTTTTCATCACGAAAACAAAAGCCTCGCCTTTTTCTTTGTCCAGATTATTCCACTTGATTTGATGAGGAAAGACCCTGGTGCCGTATTCCAGTCCTCCATGGCATTCTTTATAGTCTTCGTTTGACTTCCCGACCATTCAATGTCGATTCAAATCTCCTCCAACAAACAGAAAATCTTCCTTTGGGATATTCTTGGGTTAGGTTAGGTTAAATGGGTTAGCTGCGACGAATGAGCGCAGCCTGCACTCGGATCGCACACGGATCCATTGTGCTCCACTGACGTGGAGTTTCCTGGCTGAAGAACTGCAACAAGGAAAAAACAAAGTAGCTATAGTTCTATGCTAGTGAAACGGCCTCCTCTGAACCATTGTGAAGAAGTTGTAAATTTCATGATGGTGGTTTGTGGCTTTTCAGACAGGTCGCCCAGATGGTTGAAGAAATATTTTCCAAGGGGCGTCTTCCTGGTATTGCAGAGACTAGGGCATTTGCAGAGGAAGTGTTCCGTGTCTTCCTCTATGTCTGTGTTGCCGCATCCTCTGCAGAGTTCATCTGTACTTAGCCGCATTCTCTTCCGGTGGGCCGCCGGTAAAGATACTTACGAGAAACGCCAAGTTTTGTCTGTTTTGGGTAAGGATGAGCTTGGTTTTCATCTTTTCATGTTTTGTCCAGATGCTTCTGGAGACACGGCATAAAGGGAGTGCTCTCCATCTTTCTTCTGCTTGTCGTTTGAAGTCAAGTGCTATGTTGAGTGCTTTCTCCCCTAAGTTTTAGGGGAGAAAGGACTGAGCTTTGGACCATTGACAGGTCTTGCTCTGATCCCTTTCTTGCCAGTTTATCCGCCACTTCATTCCCTGGAATTCCTTTGTGGTCTTGGACCCACCAGAGTATTACATGGTGGCTTTGGGTAAGCATGTTAAACTCCCCGCGGCGGATGAGATAGCCTTTATAGCAACTTGACTCTATGCAGATATCAATCTCATTTCTAGTAACAAGTTTCATGGATAATTCTCGTGCCGCTTCTGCTATCGCTAGTACTTCGGCCTGGAACACACTACTGTGGTTTGGAAGCCTTAGTGATATTGCAATACCAGGTTCCGCGGAGTAGATACCCGAACCCACTCCTTCGTTTGTTTTGGACCCGTCAGTGAAGACTGAAATACTATGCGGGTTAATGGCCCCACCGTCTTCCCAGTATTCTCTTGATGGGATGACCGTTTTGACGTTTAGGCTGAAGTCGGGGGATGGCGGCAGATATTCTGTGGTGGTGTCTAGGTGAGCCCATCTTGAGATGCTACGGTGGCCCGTGTGGCCCTTCCTCCACAAGTTGGATTCTTTTAGGCGCAGAGCACTCATCGCAGCTGATTTCTTAACAAATAAGTCTGGCGGAATCAGTGCGAGAATTGTTTCAAGTGCTGCGGTCGGAGTAGATCTAATGGCGCCTGTGGTTGCTATGCAGGCAAGTCTTTGGATTTTAGTCAACTCTTTGAGATGCGTGTTTTTCTCTGCTATTGGCCACCAGACAATGCACCCATATGTAAGAATGGGTCTGACTATGGCTGTGTACACCCAGTGGACGGTGGCAGGTTTAGCTCCCCATTTTTTACCAAAAATTCTGCTGCAAGCATAGAACACAATGTACGCTTTTTTTATTCTTTCATTTGTGTTATCTCTCCAGCTAAGTTTGCGGTCAAGTATGCACCCGCTGTCACCGAGTCGTAGAGGTCCGAAAGCTGGGATTGCTCTTTTGTTGGTGAAGAGGGCCACTTCTGTTTTCGCTGGATTAACGTTCAGTCCACAACTTCTAGCCCAGTTATGGAGGGTATTGAGCGACGATTGCAGGAGTTCGGTAATAGTGTCGAGAAATTTGCCGGACATAAGTAGGACGATGTCGTCTGCATAAGCAACAACTTTTACTCCGCTGCGTCCTAAATTTAAAAGGATCTCATTTGCGACTAGAGTCCATAGTAGAGGAGATAGGACCTCTCCTTGCGGGGTTCCTCTAGAGGCCAGTGCATTTACTTGGCTGTCACCCAGCTCCGAGTTGATGTGTCTTGTCTTGAACATACATTCAATCCAGTCGGAGAGTGTGAAATCTATTCTGAGTTGGTCCAGTGATAATCTTATTGATTCGGTTTTCACATTGTTAAAGGCTCCCTCCACGACTAAAAAGGCCGCTAAAGTAAATTCTTTGTGGTAGAGTGATTCGCCGATTGTTGCTACCACTTCGTGCAGGGCTGTTTCGACTGATCGGCCCTTTGTATATGCATGTTGTGCTGGGGACATGTCCCTCGGGCTTAATTTGGAGCGAATGTGTAGATCAACTAGTATTTCAAAAGTTTTCAACACGAATGATGACAGGCTGATCGGCCTGAAGCCTTTGGGGTTCTTGTGGGTCGGTTTACCAGCTTTAAGTATCAAGATGACTTTAACTTTCCTCCAGGCTTCGGGTACGTAGTTGGGATGTTCTTAAGGAGATTGTGGAAATCTACCCAAAATGCATCTTTATCTCTTTGATCGCACCCAATTTGGGGAGCATATGCACTGACAATTTTTCACACCTTTCCTTGTATTACTAGTTTGAGAGACTTCAAACGGTCGCTGGACTTCGAAATGCTCAAGACGTTACCAAGTAGTTCTGCCGCAAGAATGATACCGATTCCGTTCCTAGTCTTTTCCGTTCCGTAGTAAAACATCTTGTAATCGTTTGTGCTAACGTCCACAAAACGCGCCCGATTTCTGGTGTTTTTCCATTTCGTCTCTTGGACAAACAAGATATCCACCCGCCTTCTATTCATCATCTCTTCCAGCTCGTAACTTCGACCGGTCATGCTTCCAACGTTCCAACTCGCGACCCTCAAATTTCGTCCAAACGACTATAAAAACGAACATGAATGTCACCGCAGTTTTTCCAAACACAGCAGAAAGGTTCCTGCTTGGTATAACAATGGACCAGAGAGTCTAAGTACTTTAGGGTTTGGGTTGATGTAGTTGATCATTGAATCATCTACTCTATATGTGAACATACATATCATCAACACAATCACAGAGCGTACAAGGAAAACCCCAGTCAAACATTTGCCAGACCTTGAGAAAGTCTACGCTTTCGCGTGAAACTGGTGTTGATTAGATTCTCTCGGCAACTTGAGTTAGGTATACTTGAATGGATCTAACTTGCTACAAAATGTTCTCTTTTAATGGTTGTGGTCCCACTTCTTACTTTGCGATTCTAGTTCAAACCTGTGCGCAGTCCTCATGAAGCGTATCATAACCATGAGTGAAGCCTCTAAGCCTGACTAGATAAGAACTCAGTGATTGTGTAAATTTTGTAAGAATGTCTGCTTTACATTCCCTAACTTGTCAGTAATGAATCTCGTGCTTCAGAGGTTAATTCATATGGTCAGGCACCCGCTTCAAAATCGACCTCTCTTATAGTTTTCCGATGAATGCCCACCTTATTACTCGTATAAAAAAAAAATAATAAAACAATGCACTCCTCAATTCATTTGTGACAGACAGTACGGTTGGTTTCCAGTAATTTTCCCTAATTGCTGAGAGTGGCACTGACACGTTTCACTTTCCCAAGAAATGCCTTACCTCATGTTCTCATACAGGTATAAATCCTCGCCTGGTGTGGTAACATAACACCTCTCAACCGTCGTCAGTCAGCGAAACAACGCTACTTATCTAATCTTGCTTACCTGTTGTGATAAGACAGAACGAATCTAAATCAAAATAATTCATTCAAAGTTAGATACTTCTGAGTTGATTGCTTTCAAAAATACGAGTATCTTTTGCTCTGCCTTAGGCGAGACTTAAGTGCCTACTTAGCAAAAGAAAACAAGTCGAAATTGCTTACGCAATTGCACAATTATGTATCTCAACACTTGGTACACGTGTTCAATTCGCAATTAATTCATTTCAATATGTATTTATACATATTTATTTGCATGTGCTGTTCTGTCTGGTCTGGGGGTTCCCTTCTGCTTTTCTCTTTCAGCGAGTGTGGGGTTAACCTTGTAATCTCGGTTCATTTGGCGCAGAAATTACTATGAATCGAATGAAACTATTTATGGAATGCGGTGGCATTGAAATGATAGCTTTTCTTTGATAGACACTTGCATAGATCTGACCTATTCAGTCATTTGGCAAACAGTGCAATTCCGATTGGACAAAGAGTCGTCAAGTTGCCAAATGTATCTGCATCCGTATGTGAGGTGTATTTCATCGGAACATCTGTAGCTCGTAGTCGCTATTGAATAGAGATACCAATCGGAGATCAAAATATGATAATTTGTTTTTTTCAATAGAGTTGAAAGCTGTTTGATGTTACGTTACCTTGAGAAGAATTTCGCTTTTTTTGTTATTTAGACGTTTTAATGGAACCGGAAGTTAAGTCAATATCGGTTAAGTGCGTCTCATCGTTCTAATATATTTGTTTTTCATCAGTCCAAATCGATTCGTTCGTTTTTAATTGGTTTTAGTTTTTAATAAGGTACTCCCGAGCATTAGGTTAGGTGAGGTTGGCTGTCTCAGACACACTTAGACCAGTAAAGGTCCATTGTGATGTCATGGATCTACCATTAGACAACTCAAGAACTAATGACAACCAACCGGAGCTTTGGATAAAGCGATGAATGCTCATAGCGCCTTATGACGCCAAATCGCAAGAGTCATTCATCCCTAGATGAAGCATTCTTTTACGCGATAGGGCTGGAGATGTGCATAGGAGGTGAAGGATGTTTTCCTCCTCCTCCTCGTCCATACAGCTCCTGCAGAAGTCATTAGAAAAGAGGCCAAGTCTTTTGGCATGTTGGCCTATAAGACAGTGTTCAGTGAGGACAGCGATAACGCAGCGGATCTATGATCGCTTTAGCTTAATCAACTCGGCGCTTCGTTTCTGGTCCAGCTTAGGCCTGATCTGTCTCGAGGTATGGCACGTTGATCCGTTCACCCATCTGCGGCTAGTCCAACTTTAGTAGATGCTTACATGTAGCGAGGGTCATACCCAGGGCTTGCTTGTAAGGCAGCACAGCACAGATAAATGTTGAACTGCTCTGTGATCTCCGTAAGAGACAAACGGCCAGCCAGCGAGTGATTTGAGGTTTCATACACTAGCTCCTACTTTTTACAGGAGTAGAGAGATACATTAATTGTCCTTACCTCCCCGTGCAGGAACGGATTAAGAATATCAGTGCAGCGCCCCCCAACAACTAGCGCTTGTCGTAAAAGGCGACTAAGGGGACAAATCAGATCTAGGCAATATGATAACACACCCAAGTGAGCCTAGTGTCATAGAAGAAAGATCAAACAATACTAAAACAGGAGCATGCACGTGTCAAACAACATCGTGCAATGGTAATGGTGCACCATCGCAATATGGTAATATTACATAACTGTATCATTATGGTAATACTTGCTAAAAGGAAAAGCACTACCCCGCCAAGCACTACCACTGCTGTGCATGGTACTGATCCTGGACCGAGCAGAAATGTTCGGGTCAGAGCTATACGCATTCCGGGGGCTAGCAAAATAATGAAACGGTTTGGACGAAGTTCGAGGGTCGCGAGTTGGAACGTTGGAAGCATGACCGGTCGAAGTTACGAGCTGGAAGAGATGATGAATAGAAGGCGGGTGGATATCTTGTTTGTTCAAGAGACGAAATGGAAAAGCACCGGAAATCGGGCGCGTTTCTTGGACATTAGGACAAAAGATTACAAGATGTTCTACTACGGAACGGAAAAGTCTAAGAACTTAATCGGTATCATTCTTGCGGCAGAGCTACTTGGTAACGTCTTGAGCATTTCGAGGTCCAACGACCGTTTGCTGCTCTCAAACTAGTAATACAAGGAGAGGTGTGGAATATTGTCAGTGCATATGCTCCCCAAAATGGGTGCAACCAGATAGATAAAGATGTATTTTGGGTAGATTTCCACAATCTCCTTAAGAACATCCCAAAGGAAGAGTTTCTGTTTGTTGTAGGAGATTTGAATGGACATGTCGGGAAGTCAAACGAAGACTATGAAGACTGCCACGGAGGACTAGGATATGGCACCAGGAACCCCAGGAAGACATCCTAAGCATATGCAAATCACACGATCACTTATAGCAGTGGTGGAGATGAAACTCAGATTGACTACCATTTGGTAGCCAGTTTCATGAAGCCTCGGGTAAAAGATTGTAAAGTGATCCTGGGAGAGGCGGTCACCGTCTCTTTTCTAACAGAAATCTTTAGGAAAACACCAAAGAAAAGCAAACAAACAAGAGTCTCTGAGAAAATCAACTGGTTCAATCTGGACAAAGAAAAAGACGAGGCCTTTGTTTTCGTGATGGAAAATAACCTCTCTCACGCCATCAACGGAGCTGAGGATGAAGAGTGCAGAGCACAAAATATGTGGGATTCCCTACAGCGAACTTGCTTTAAGAAGGCCAAATCACTGCTGGGAGCTTCTAAAACCCAACCAACAACGCGCCAAAGAAACATGGTGGCGGAGGGATGAAGCTAAGAAAGTGATAAATGAGAAAGTGCCCATCCAATAATAGGGTCGAAAACGATTGCCTCAAAGTGGAATATAGATGTTGCAAGAAAAAAGCGAGGAAGAAGTGCGCCCCGCTTCAAGCAGAGAGTAAGCAGGGCCTGTATCGGGAGCTGGAGAAAATATCCTCCCCGGTTGCTGATGCAAACCAGGCAGTCCAGGAGCTGCGAAGACACAATATCAACAAGAGCGCAACCATCTTCAAAATAGCCGCCCAAAGAAGGAGGAATGCTCAGGATATTCGTTCGCCAAAGTTCATTAACAATGCCCATGGCCAGCTTCTTGTCGATGACGACAAAATTCTGTAGAGATGGCGGCAGTATTGTGAAAAACTTTTGAATGAACAGCTTCTCCGGCTATACTTTCCAAGAGTGACCCCTAACTTTGAAGAAATATCCGACATTACAGTCGAAGAAGTTAGTGAGACGGTCAAATATTCCAAAAAGCGAAAAGCGGTTGGGCCAGACGAGATGCCCTCTGACTTCTGGAAAAAGATGGGAGACATCAGGTGCAGATGGCTCACAATTCTCTTCTCCAAATTTGTGAGAGGTGACCCAATGCCGAATCAATGGAGGGAAAGTTACCTTCTCCCTGTATACAAAGGGAAGGGTGATACGCCAAACTGTGATAACTACCGTTCGATCAAGCTGATGTCACACACCATGAAGATCGTTGAGCGGGTATTAGGTGGCCGACTGCGAAAAATAATACGGCTATCTGATGATCAGTGCGGGTTTGTCTCGGGTAAATGAACCACAGATAGAATCCAAAGTATAAGGATCATAATGGAAAAACATCGTGATTCCTTAAAGGATTTGCATATTGTATTGGTTGACTTTGAAAAGGCATTCGACAGACAACCACGAGATCTGATACGGATGACGCTAAGACATCGAGGGGTTCCAGAAACCTATGTACAGATTATCATGGACATGTACGAAAGAGCAAAGACAAGAGTAAGATGCCCCGCGGGAGTAACCGAAGATCAAAGACGGGGTGCATCAGGGAAGCGTCTTAAGTCCTTTGCTCCCTATTGCAGTCCTTGAATATTTGCTTGAATGTAAAGTGACGGACCTCAAGATACATCAATTTTTCTTTGCTGACGATGGAGCCATCATAGGTGAGGATCCTACATCCCTGCAACGAGCACTTGATGTGTAGGTGGACGCTCTGGAGGGAAATGGGTATCGCGTTAGTTCAAAAAAGACAGAGTACTTGTGCTGCCCGCTCACTTATCCACTCAAGCATATTCCAGACATTTATTTGAATGGAATAGTGCTTCCCAAGTGCGAAAACTTCAAATATCTGGGATCTATGATCAATAGCAAAGCAACTTGTGATGACGACATCAATCATCGTGTAAGCGTAGGGTGGATGAAGTGGCGCTATCTTCTGTGACAGAAAAATGCCACCTTAGTTGAAAGGAAGGCTCTACACCGCAGTTATGCGTCCAGCGCTCACATACGGTTCACAGTGTTGGACGATGTACAAAACGTATGAGAGTAAATTAACGGCAGCTGAGATGAAGATGCTACGCATGACAGCAGGAGTGACAAAGCTTGATCGAATAAGAAGTTCGAAGATCCGTGGAAGCCTTCACATCGAGAAAACCATCGTACAAAAGTTAGAGCGCGACTGGCTCAGCTGGTATTGCCACGTTCAAAGAAGAGATCATTTGAACACTGTTAAAAAGGCAATATCAATGCACGTTCCAAAGACATTGCGAGGCAGGCCTATAAACGCATGTGCCACACAAATGCAACGATACCAGCATTTGATTGGCCTCAGTAACCAAGTGATCCAAAATCGGCGGGCCTGTCGATATTTTCTGAGGTCAAATAGGCGAACCCCACAGGCGGATCAGTAGAAATGCGATGAAGTGGGAGGGTTGTGATCCCTTATTTTCGGATCATAACCTCGCTGAAAAAGTAAGAAGAAGAAGATGACGTTCGCCGCACATGCATCAAACATCAGAAGCCGACTTAGACCTTATAACAATGTACTCAAGTTCTTAGCGGGAATGGATAAAAAGACGATACTCGCCACATACAATGCAATCGGTCGCTCCGTGCTGGACAAGCCTGCCAAAACGCGGCCATGAGGACCATCAACGGATGTCACCTGATGTCACATGCTTTTCACCTCCATGCTGAGACGAAGTAGTTTCCAGTAAGAGACCATAACACCATGCACTCAAAGCAGTTCCTTCTAGCTTGTCACCGCCGTCTTTTCAACACCAGCAATGTGGGGCATAGCTCCATTCTTAGCGAATCATTCTCGATATCGCCGATAAATCGGATGATATCCTTGGTGGCTTAGACTTCGACACACCATACGAAGTAATATACCCTGTTAGGGAGGATTGGCAAAGGAAGACAGTCTCTGTCTAACAGAGTCTGACAGTCTGATTCTAAGACCAGAGAGAAAACGGGTTCAGGTATATAATCGAGAGGGGTTTACATTTTTTATTTTTTTTTACATTTTCAATGGCCCGCGTATCCTTTATGAGGATCACGGGGGTAGGATGCTCAGGTGGGCTCTCCATCCTCCTCAATTCTCTGTCATTGACTCCAACTCATCCAGAGGAATCCCTAGACATCCCAGAAGAGATGTCAGACTTGATTCAACCATCTATTTCTATGCCTACCGAGTGGTCCCCTTCCTGATGGCACATCTTGGACGCCGGTTTGGGGGCATACGCACTATGTGACCTAACCATTATCGAGAAAGATAAACCGACAAATGACTCTAAGACTTCCGGATACATGCAGTTGTACTTAAAGCTGCGGAATTACTTGAGATGGGATCAATATCCGATAAGAATGTGCCATCTACATTGACAGTAAGGCTGCGCTAATGGCGTTAAAGAAGCTACAGTCTTACGTCGCAAAATCTCATCTCGTCGGGAATTGCAGCGCAATGCTGAAGGCATTCTGTACGCAGAACCGTGTCGGATTATGTTGGGTACATGGACTCTGCGACATAGGAGTAGAGGGCAACGAAAACAGTCGACGCGCTGGCCAAAATGGGGAGTAGAGTTCCCGCATGGGAACATAATTGGAAGCATTGAACCACGGATGTGCGTAGTTAAGAGAATTATTCTTGACAGAACCTTACAGTTTGGTAGCAACTGCTTCGGATCGCTAGGATTTACTGGGCATCCACACCACGACAAGGTAAGTAACCGAAGAACTATTAGTTCCTCAAAGATTATTAGTTCATATTAGCATGCGCACCATTCTCAATGAGACTCATGAAGCCTGGTCGGTGATGTGGAGAGTTACCAAAGATCCCGTGATATACTACATTCTGTCTCAGGTTGAGACTCTTAGCAAAGTGAAGTGAAATATACACAACCAGCGTTAACCATGGACGACTCATCGATGGTGATGTACATTCAATTAGCTTTGAACGGAAATGGTGAAGAAAGAAAGTGTCCACGCAAGAGCCTGTGGAACTACAAGCAATCAACATCAAAGTGTTCCACAATATGGCAAACTCCCCCCACCAATTGCTTTCATTCCTAACCAACCCGCTCTACTTGTTCGCAACTATTGCCAAACATTTCCATAACAATCCCACCATCCCCCTCTACCACCCCATTCAACATTTCCCAAGAGAAAAACAATAACAACCGAGTTACTGGTCCACAAGCGCTCTCGCCACACTCACCTGGGTTGTGTAAGATCACTGATGACATAAGTGAACTGATATCCAGGCACCACGTTCGACGGGCTGTCCTCGTCCAGGCACAGTTCCCCCTTGGTGCATGGGATCTTCCTCAAATAGTCCGTCTTCGCATGCAAATTGCAGTCGCTGTCATAGGCTAGGTTCTGTATTCTCGCGAACATTCGTTCGCACGCCAACCCGCGATCAAAGTAGCTCCTATTCCCGTAGAACTCGAGGAAGCTCGACCGATCCAGCACAGCCAGCGTGACGGGCGCACTAAACGAGTCCTCCGACGTGATATTCCCGTAGATGTACCCGAACGAGTCACGTTGCGAGTGCGTTTCCGCCTTCTGGAACCCAAACTTCACGATGAACTTAAAGAACTCGTCCGTGTGGAATTCGCCAATGATCCGGGTGCCCTCACACAACCGCAGGCACCCGTCCAGGACGACCAGGAAGGCCAGGAAATAAAAAATCTGTTGTGCGACGTATTGTGACATTTTTCACGATGACACTGGGAGTTTTTTTCGTTCGGGTTTTTGCTTGTTTTTCCTGCGAACAGGGGCGGTTTCCTCCGTGGGAAGGCTTTTTCCTCTCGGAGGACACGACTCGCGGCCACTAATTCTCTTATTTCCCGGGGGGTTTTCACTTATTTTTCGTCACAAATTCACTCAAACCGGAGTCGACATCTTATTTTCTGCGAAAAACGAACCAACAACCAGCGGAGAAGGCAAAACACGAACGGAAAAGTGGAGAAAACGAGAAAATGCACTTCCACTGGGCGCTGGGTGGTAGAGCAAGTGGATGGAGAAAAAAAAAAAAAAATTCAACTCAACGCCTTCTGTCAGATGTCAGTGGAAGTCACCTCGCACTTCGTGTGGGTTGATGGCGGGTATAGGGCTGTCTCGCTCGGGCATTTTTGTTTTGAGGTGGAGTTCAGCCTGGTGCACAGTTGTCAGTGGTGAATACGGACACATGAGGGAAATTCTTGTGGGATGTTGGTGAATTGAAGCAGACGCCATTTGGAGGAGGAAAACCGTTGGATTTGAATTTATTTATTCAGGAATTGAACCGAATTTGACAGAATTATTTTCGTAAAGAGGCGTTTTATTGGGCACGAAGGGACGATGGAGCATCACAGCATAAAATGCCAGTTATTCAAAAATGGCTGCGGTACCCGGCCACCTCTCTCTCTACCCATCAAGCATTTAATAGCGAGGTGGCGCTTAATCCTTATGCACTCGACTCTTTCGTGTTGGCAGCTTCCTGCGCTGCGTTATGTAGCCGCTCGTTGTCGCTAGTAATACTCACTAACAAAATGATAATTCCACAATTCGTCACACCTTCCGTAAGGGAAATTCCCCTAAGTATCTCCAGTACGGCGAGATACCTTGGTCTGGTGCTCGATAGGAAACCGAACTAGAAACTAAACATTAGCGAAAGAGTCAAAAAAGCCACGATAGCTTTTTACTTGTCCAATAAAATATTCGGGAAAACTTGGGGACCGAACCCTAAAATCATCCTATGGATGTATACAACTATAGTAACTTACTTACTTACTTACTTAGATCCTTTAACCCCTCGGGGGGCATAGGGCGTCAACCACGCCTGAGCGCCATCTTGTTCGAAGTTCTGCAACGCGTTTGAGCTGCCTCCAACTCATTCCTAAAGAGCTCGATTCCTCCTCAACTGTTCTGCGCCACGTTTGCCTAGGGCGTCCCGCTATTCTGCCCGCCTGGGTGAGCGGATTCCACTGCATGGCGTATTTCGCAATGGAGTTGTCTTCGCGCCGTAGGGTGTGTCCAATCCATTGCCACTTTCTTCTTCGTATAGTAATGCTTATAGGTTCTTGGCCCGTTCTCAGATAAAGTTGTTCGTGAGAGATGGGGTTCGGCCAAAAAAACCCTCAAGATGATTCTTAAGCATTTGTTTACGAAGACCTGCAGCTGTTAATAATGTCCACCTTCCAAGTACTGCACCCATAAAGCAGCACTGATTCTACGTTGGAGCGGAACAGTCGCAGCTTGGTTCTCAAGCTGACAACATTACTTCTCCAGATTTTATATAGCATTCCGAACGCAGCTTTAGCCTTCCCGATTCTGCTGCACACATCCAGTTTGGTGCCACCGCGATTAGCCGAGACCACACATCCTAAATAAAGAAAGTTATCAACTCTCTCGACTTCCTGTCCGGCAATGTAAAGTTGAGCGCGGTTGTTAGAAGAAGTGCTCAGGGCTTTTATTTTGGCTGTGTTTATTTTTAGCCCCACTTTGTTTGCCTCAGCTTTTAGATTTTGGGCCATCAGATGAAGATCCATTATCCGATGTGAAAGTAGACAAACATCGCCAGCGTAATCTAGGTGTTTAAGGTAAGATGTCGTCGTCCAACGAATTCCATAATGAGCTTCCGTCAATGCTGCACGGAGTACATTGCTGATAACCACCAAGAACAATAGTGGGGACAGTATGCACCCTTGACGTACTCCACTTTGGACTTCAAATTCCTCCGACACCTTACCATTGTGCACGACGTGACACTTTCCGCCCTCGTATGTAGCCTTGATAACAGCTATAAGTTTTTCTGGGATGCCTCTCCTGCGTAAGGCCAACCAGATAGCATCTCGATTCAATCTGTCGAAAGCTTTCTCGAAGTCGATAAACATCGATTGTAGCGGAGACCTATACTCAACGCATTGCTCGATAATGATCCGTAAGTTGTTTATGTGGTCGATGCGGGAAGATCCAGCGCGAAAGCCTGCCTGTTCGACATCGAGAGTTGAATCTAAATGATCTTTAATTCGTTCTAGAATTATTCTAGCTATTATTTTGGCTACAGCTGGAAGAACACATATACCTCTCCAGTTACCGCACTCCATCAAGTTACCCTTCTTTGGAAGTTTAATGACCATCCCCCATTTCCACTCCTGTGGAAATTGGTCGCTATCCCAAGCTCTCCGTATTAGGGGATGCAGCAAATCTGCGGATGTATTTGGCGCCGCTTGAAATAGCTCGGCAGGGATGCCATCAATACCCACCGCCTTGTCCTTCTTGAGGGACTTGATTGCTGTTATTATCGCGGTTTTACTGGGAGGTACGGTGCGAATTCGGGAATTTGTTGCTTCGAACTGCTCATTCGAATTCAAGATCATACCGCCATCGTCTAAGTGATTTAGCACTGTAGCAAAATGTTCTCTCCATCTAGTGAGCTGATCCTCATCCGAAATCAGAAGGTTATCGTCTAGACTCTTCACTGGATGTTGTTTGGAGTTTCGACCACCGATGAGCTCCTTAGTGATGCTATAAACAGTCCTACTGTCGCACCTACTCTCTGCTTCTTCAGCCCTTGAGGCCAGAGAGTTGACATATTGACGTTTGTCACGTCTCACACTGCGCTGCTCTTCTTTCTTCTTCGCACGGTATTGGGTTTCAAGCTCGGTTCTCTCTACTGCTGAGGCCGCTGTAATCCGAGCCTTGATTGCTGTACGCTCATCGATCCGTCTCCAGGTGTCTGTAGAAAGCCATGTGCGGTGGTGTTTCTGCTTTTTACCGACATACGAGCGTGCCTCAGTCGCAAAACCATTTTTCACAGCACTCCATTGGTCATCCATATTCTCTTCCAGTATGCTGCTGATTGCTTCTGCTTCTAAGGCAAGATGGTCCCTGAACTGTTGGCGCACTTGGGGAACTTTGAGCCTGTCGATATTAAACCTGGTGTTGTTAATTAGGTTTGAGCGGTTGCTGTTAACGGATGCAGTACGAAGGCGTAAATGACCTACCATAAGTTGGTGATCTCGTTCTAGTCCGACGTCAGCTCCACGTCTGATCCGGACATCCAGGAGACAATTTCTAAAGCGACGACCGATCGCAATGTGATCGATCTGGTTGGATATTCGTTGCCTAGTCTAGAGTTGGAGCATAACACTATATGATGGTAATTTTTCTAACTCTACTCTGGAACCTAGCCGTCAATATCCAGTCGCTATGGAGTTTCCATTATATGAGGCTACTACGTGCTGCTGGAGTTAGCATGAGTCCCCCTCCGGAACTCCGTGCACTTCCAGCTGGTTTACCAGAGTAGAGCATGACAGTGCTTTTTGACTATAGTAAGGCCAATATTAACTTATGGCAGCCTTGTATGGTGGCAAACAGTCAATAAAATAAACAACTTAGCTGCTATCACAAAGTACAAGGACTAGCATGCATCGCCACAACCAGTGCGATGAGAACGACAAATACAGCGGAACTTGAGGCAATTCTCAATCTGCTTCCGCTAGACATCTTTATACAAGCATTGGCGGCTATTAATGCCATAAGATTAAGCCAAAAATATTACTCTAGACCAAATCGAATAGGTCGTACTACGATCCTAGAGAGATATTAAGGCAATGTATTTAGTACAGACTACACTACGCTATACTTAGAGAGACCATTTCTAAGCATCTATCCGAGCAAGAAAGAATGGAAAAACGATAGAACACCCAGCGAACAATCCATAGCTGTGTACACCGATGGATCCAAAATGGAAATACCCGTAGGTGTAGGTGCAGGCATCTTTTCTGAAACACTTGGTTTCTCCATGTCAGCTCGGCTTCCGAACTACAGCAGCGTTTTCCAGGCAAATGTCGTAGCAGTGACAATAGCAGCCCATGAGACTGCGATGTATCGATATCACGGGAGGATATCACATTTTTCATCGACAGCCAGGCAGCGATGAAAGCAATATCTGCTACCGAAGTAAAATCGAAGCTTGTGAAGTGTTGTAGGGAAGAGCTCAAGGTTCTTGGAACACAGCATGGTCATGAAGGCATACCAGGGAATGAGATAGCCGATGAACTGGCTAGAGGAGGCTGTGCACTCAACTCGGACCAATCCGACCCCTCAGTGTAAATCCCACCATGCGCACTCAAAGCTGAAGCATTAAACAAATCCCTAGCGGAGGCTAACAGCAGGTGGACCACTTTAGATACTTGTGTCACCACGAGGAAGCTATGGCCTGCATTCGACAGAACAAGAACCAATAGGCTCATGCAGAGGGATAGAAAATCCCTCTCTACTCTAATAGGAGTCATAACGGAACATAACACCATGCAGTACCATATGGCTGGTCAAACGGTAGTACATGCGATCATATGAAAATACAAGCGTTTTCACTCAGCTGAGGCCTACCAACTCCTACTCTCAACCTCCACGCGGTGACAGCCGGGTGCCTAGTACCTTAATCCAAGAAATGGGTAACCAACCCCGTTTGGCGGATTCTTGGTGGCAGCAGATGAGAGAGGGGGGGAAGAGTGCTTTTCTCACTAGAGCGCTTCTTCCTGTTCCAGGCGGCAGCGGGCGAATTCCCTAGACGGAGTCAACGGTGGCGTCTATAGTTCCAGTTAGGTTGAACTTAGTGAACACCTTGCGCGAGCTGCTTCGACGTATTCGGATCACAGGTCGGTAAGGAATTTCCAATGTTGGTCAGGACATTGGAATAGAGATGGTGGCGGAGGAGCCCTTAATGGGCCAACGGCAGCGCTCATACTCCCGTAATGGACTACTGGCACCGGTGTACCCGGCCCCTCGTCCTAGGGGAATAATTAAGGAACTGGCCCTCCAGGTTGGGGGTTGTGCCGTCGGGGTAACTTCCCTACCACGTAAAAATCGCATGGTTCCGAAACAACCAAAAGCCTCGGATAAGGATGACTCAACTAATGACGACACCAGCAAACGAAATAAGGAGAACGACCTTCGGATCTGTACGTGGAATGTTCTGTCTCTTTACAGACCACGTGCAGCCGAACAACTAGCAGAGGCTCTAGACTGCCATAAAGCGGATATTACCGCCATCCAGGAAGTGCGATGGGATGGGCCGGGCAAAAAGAGGATGAAAAACTGTGACATCTACTACGGTGATTGCTACAGAGGCAACAGGCAACGCTTATTCGGATGCGGATTTGTCATACGCGGCAGACTTAGGCAAGAAGTCTTAAGCTTCCGACACGTGAGCGAGCGTATTATGACGATCCGGATCAAGGCTAAATTCGCTAACATGAGCCTAATATGTGTTCATGCCCCCACAGAAGAAAAGGACCCTGCCACCAAAGAGTGTTTCTACGAGCTCTTCGACAAGACATACGTGCAATGCCCTAAATACGACGTTAAAATCGTATTGGGCGATTTTAACGCCCAAATAGGAAAGGACGACGTCTTTGGTAGGGCAGTCGGTAAGCATAGCCTACACGACACCACGTCTGATAACGGACTAAGGCTAATTGATTTCGCTGTGGAGCGAAATGTCACCATAGCAAGCACATGGTTTCCTCATCTCGATACTCATAAGCAGACATGGCGGTCCAATGATCATGCAACGATCAACCAAATTGATCATATTGCGATCGACGCAAGGCATGCCTCCAGTATTCTGGATGTCCGGACCTTCCGAGCGGTCATTACCTTGTTGTAGCCAAGGTACGAATGCGGATATCCCAATCTGAGCAACAAAGAAGAATTACTGTGAGAAAATTTAACGTCGAAAAGCTACAATCGCAAGAGACCGCCAGACTCTTCGCTGAACGCGTATCCCGAAATCTCTCAATCAACCCTTTGCCGCCAGCATCAAGTACCGAAGACCAGTGGCAACGCTGCCAACATGCCATCAGAAACGCCGCGACTGATGTGTTGGGTCTCGCTCGACCACCACCGCGAAACCCCTGGTTTGACGAAGAATGCCGGCGAGTGCATGCAGCAAAACAAGAGGCATACAAAGCGGCACTGCAAAGGAAGACGAGAGCTGCTCGTGAGCTCTACGAGCAAAAGAGACGGGAAGAACATCGGCTTCTCCAAAAGAAGAAGAAAGAGCATGAGAAGCGCGCGTTTGAGAATATCGAGAGTCTATACTCCAGGAACAATGTACGGAAGTTTTACCAAAAGGTAAAAACAACGTGTCAGAGAAGTAATACCCGTACAGAAACCTATAGAGATGAGAATGGAAACCTCGTAGTAGAATCACAGTCGGTGCTGAGAATATGGAAAAACTACTTCTGCAGACTGTATAACGGCGACGAAGACCAACATCCCGCTGTCAGGCAGAATGAACCATTCAACATAGACGATGATAGTCAAAATATCCGTCCACCTGACCAAAACGAAGTGAGGATAGCAATATCCAAGCTAAAATCGAACAAGTCTGGTGGACCTGACGGCTTACCGGCCGAACTTTTCAAGGCAGCTGGGGATGAATTGGTAGAGTGCATACACCAACTCATCTCTAAGATTTGGTCAGAGGAGTGTATGCCTGATGAATGGAATCTCAGCATCGTTTGCCCGATCCACAAGAAAGGAGACCCCCTCAACTGCGCCAATTATAGAGGCATCAGTCTCCTCAACATCGCGTACAAGATCTATTCTGCGATATTGTGTGAACGCCTGAAACCTTTTATCAACAGCCTGATTGGACCCTATCAGTGCGGTTTCAGGCCAGAAAAGTCCACCATCGATCAAATCTTCACACTTCGGCAGATCCTGGAGAAAACCCAAGAATTCCAAATCGATACTCACCACCTCTTTATCGATTTCAAGGCCGCCTATGACAGCATCTATAGAGAAGAGCTTTATAGAGCCATGTCTAGTTTTGACATCCCTGTCAAACTTGTCCGTCTGTGCAGGCTGACAATGGAGAACGCTCGCTGCTCCATCAAGGTCGGTAATGACCTCACCGAGACCTTTGATGTCAAAAAAGGCTTTAGACAAGGTGACGCGCTGTCATGTGACTTCGTTAATGTTGTACTTGAACGGATTGTGCGGAACTCAGAAGCCAACGCCGGAGGCACAATCTATCAAAAGTCCGTACAACTGCTTGCATACGCCGACTATACTGACATAATTGAAAGAATTTAGCGGGCTGTCACCGATGCGTTTGCAAGCATTAAAGCAGAAGCGGCCAAAATAAGTTTAGCGATAAACGAGGGCAAAACCATGTATATGCTGTCAACAAGAAGGGAAAACCAATACCGACGAATTGGACAGAACGACACAGTGGGCAGCTATAGCTTCGAGGTAGTAAGGGACTTTGTCTACCTTGGCTCTGCTATAAATTCAGCAAACAACATCAGCGCAGAAATCAATCGAAGAATAACTCTTGCCAATCGCTGTTTTTTTGGGCTTATAAGGCAATTCAACAGTAAAGCCCTATCTCGAACAACTAAGGAGACTCTATATAAGACCTTGATCATCCCAGTCCTGCTTTACGGCGCTGAAACATGGACTTTATTAAAAGAGGATGAAGATATCCTTGGTCGCTTCGAGAGAAAAATTCTTCGTAAGATTTTCGGTCCCATTTGTGTTGACGGGTTTTGGAGGAGAAGATTCAATCACGAACTATACGAGCTGTACAGCGACATCGACTTAGTGAAAAAACTGCGTATTGGACGTCTGAGATGGCTAGGACATGTAGAGCGAATGGACATCAACGCTCCGGCCCGCAGAGTCTTCGAATCTAACCCGAAGGGATGACGCAGTCGAGGGAATCATCGCCGTAGGTGGCGCACACAAGTTCAAGGGGACCTCAACCAACTTGGAGTGCGCAACTGGAGGCAATTAGCTAAAGACCGAGCTAAATGGAGAGGCTTGTTGGTTGAGGCCCAGGTTCACCCCGAACTGTAGCGCCACCTAAGTAAGTAAGTAAGTACCATATGAAAAAACTACATGTAACGATCGAAGACCTTTGTAAAAGCTGCAGTGACGAGGAGTTTCAGAAAGACACCATGGACTTTCTTCTTCTTTTTTTATAATTTCTGATGCTCAGTGCCACTGCCCAGGTCACTATCATTTGAGAAATAAGTTCCTTGGACAACACTTCTTTAAGAATATAGAAGAGACCGATAAACGACATCGCAAACTTCATCAAATCTTCTGGATGGTTTGTATCTCAGACACAGCAAGGATGTGTACAAAAGAAGTTTTATTTTCTGCTTTTTACGAGGAAGGGATTCTTTAATCTATCTCCTTTCCCCCCATGTGTATCACAATGGGTTTATATTGACCTGACTATAGTGTAAAGGTTTTCTGTTCCCTACACCACACACCTAACCTAATCTAAACAGAGACTAGGGCATTCGCATAGGAAGTGGTATCCTATTCTGCGTCTGTGTTGCCGCAGACTTTGCAAAGTTTATCTGTACTTACCCACTTTCTCTTTCGGTGGGCCGCCAATATGTTGTAGTCGCAATGATTCCTATAAAAACATCAAGTTTTGTAAGGATAAGCTTTGTTTCCACCTTGTCGTGCTTTTTCCAGATGTTTCTGGAGACGAGGCACTTTCGTCTCTCCATCTTTTGTCTGTCTGTCATTTGAAGTCAAGTGCTATGTTTGATTCAACAAATTCTAGTGGAGGAAGGACTGAGTTTTGGACCAATGACAGGTCTTTTTCTGATCCCTTCCTTGCCATTTTGTTTCCTGGAATTCCTCTATGTCCTGGGACCCACTAGAGTATTACATGGTGTCTATCGGTGATCGTTTTAAACTCCTCGCGGCAGCGTTTTATTACTTTGATTTTATTACTGTGGATGAGATGGCTTTTATAGCAGCTTGACTATCTATGCAAATGTCAATCTCTTTGCCACTAACAAGCAATATCACTAAGACTTCCGACCCGAGGCAGTGTGTTCCAAGCGGAAGTCCTAGCGATAGCAGAGGTGGCCCGAGAACAAATCTCGTGCAGCCTCTACTAACGCTAGGATTTCTGTTTGGAATATATTGTCGTGGTTCGGAAGTCTTTGTGGCATTGCAATGTCGGGTTCTGCTGAGTAGACATCCGAACCAACTCCTTCGTTCATTTTAGACCCGCCAGTGAAGACTGAAATACTATGCGGGTTGATGGCCCCACCTAGTGTTGGCCCAGTGTTTTCTTGAAGGGTGACCGTTCTGACGTATAGGCTAAAGTCGGGAAGGTAGTCTGTGGTGGCATGTAGGTGAGCCCAACTTGCAATAGTACGGTGGTCCACGTGGCCCTTTCTCCACAAGTTGGATGCTTTTAAACGTAGGGCACTCATCGCGGTTGATTTCTTAACGTGTAAGTCTAGTGGGATCGTCCGAGAATTGTTTTAAGGGCTGCGGTCGGGGTGGTTCTTATGGCGTCAGTAGATGCTACCCCTGAATTTTTATCAGTTCCTTGAGATATGTGACTTTCTCTGCTATTAGCCACCAGACAATGCACCCGTATGTTAGAATGGGTCTGACTATGGCAGCGTACATCCAGTGTATGATGGCAGGTTTGGGTTCCCAAACGTACGGATTCCCGTAAGCTTTCTTTATTCTTTCATTTGTGTTATCCCTCCAGCTCAGTTTGCGGTCAAGTATGCACCTTAAATGCCATGCTTTGTCCGAGACTTGGAGTGGGGTGCCATCGAGTTATAGGGCTCTAAAAGCAGTGATTTTTCTTTTGTTGGTGAAGAGAACCACCTCTGTTTTACTTGAGTTGACGTTCAATCCACATCTTTTCACCGGGCCGATTGTAGAGGTTTGGTGACTGTGTCGAGAAATTTGTCGGACATTAGTAGTGCGATGTAGTCTGCATATGCAACAACTTTTACTCCGCTGTGTCCTAATTTTAATAGAATCACATTTGCGACTAAAGTCCATAAAAGAGGAGATAAGACCCTACATTGCGGGTGGTTCCCCTAGAGGCCAGTGCATTTACTTGGCTGATACCCAGCTCCGAGTTGATGTATCTCGTCTTGAGCGTACATTCTATCCAATCGGAGAGTGTGGAATCTATCCTGAATCGGTGTAGTGATAGTCTCATCGATTCAGTTTTTATGTTGTTAAAGGCTCCTTCCACCACTATAAAGGCCGCTAGCGTGAATGCTTTGTGGTAAAGTGATTACTAGATCATTGTTACCACTTCGTGCAGGCCTGTATCGACTGATCGGCGCTTTGTATAGGCATGTTGTGTTGAAGGCATATCTTTGGGGTTGAATTTGGAGCGAATGTGCATATCTATTACCCTTCAAGAGTCTTCAACGCGAATGAAGACAAGGTAATCGGCCTGAAGTCTTTTGGGTTAAAAATATAGATATCCTTGGTTGCTTTGAAAGAAAAATTCTTAGTAAGATATTCGGTCTCGCTTGTGTTGACGGGTTTTAGAGGAGAAAATTCACTGACAAACTATACGAGCTGAGGATGAGACATTTGAGATGGCTAGGACATGTAAAGCGAATGGACACCAACGCTTTGGCCCACGAAGTCTTCGAATCTAACCTACAGGGACGACGCAGTAGATGGCCTCCTCACTGTCGGTGGCACGCATAAGCTCAAGGTGACCTCAACCAACTTGGAGTATGCAACTGGAGGCAATTAGCTAACGACCGAGCTAAATGGAAAGGCCTTTTGGTTCAGGCCCAGGTTAAATCCAAACTGTAGAGCTTCCTAAATAAGTATTAGAGTCTCGGAACTCTCTTAACCACGCAAAAGATACATGTAGATGTAGATGTATATTATTGAGAGGTGCAAGTGCACTGCGACATATAAAAGATCTATTGTGCCCCCCTTACTAAGGCTCTAGCCGATGATATACTCCGTCTAGAGCCCTTCCTCCAGTCCAGCTGCTACAGCAAACCGGAGTATTTTCAGTGGATCCAGCGAAGGTAAATCCATTTCTGATAGGAGGTAGGCATCAAGATGATTCCTCATTTTGTGGATCAGTACTTCGCACTCCATAAGAAGGTGCGCTGGTGTTTCTGCGAAGTCCCTGCAGAATCTGCAGTGTCCGTCTCCATCTATTCCCAGTTTCCTAAGGTGCTCCTTAAGTCTGCAGTGACCTGTTAACATGCCCGAAAAGATGCGACGCCGATTCTTACTAACTCTTAGGCAGGTTCTGCTTCTTTTCTGGTTGTATTTCCCCAGAAGTTCCTTTGCCTGTCTTATTTGGGGGATATCGTCCCAATGTTTGGCCCATTTGTTCTCTTCTTCTTTCCTAAAGTCTTCCCTTATTTTGTTCCTATCCCACAGAAGGGTTCTGGTTCAAGGAACGGCATGTTTGATCCGTTTCTAGCTAGTTCATCAGCTGCTTCGTTCCCCTCCACTCCTACATGTCCTGGTACCCAGTAGAGAGTTACTTCGTTTGTTTCTCCCAGTTTGTTGATCCTGGTGAGGCATTCCCATACCAGTTTGGATCTGATCTCATGCGAGGTCAGTGCTTTAATAGCGGCTTGACTGTCTGATAGTATTGCGATGTCCTGCCCGCGATATTTCCTGTCTAAGTTGAATTGCTCGCATCTTTCGATCGCGTGGACTCTTGCTTGAAATATACTGGGGAATATTCCCAGTGATTCTAAGTATCTAGTCCTGGGCCCATACACTCCTGCCCCAGTACTAGTAGATGTTTTCGATCCGTCTGTGTACCATTTAATTGTGTGTTGTTTGAGTTGGTATTTATCGGATTCGCTGCTCCAATTTCTTTTGTTGCTCAGCTTTAAGTCAAATTTCCTTTCAAAGCAGTATTTCTTGACCATATCATCTCGGGGCCAGTCCAGAAGCGGCACCGATTTGGATAGGGTTACTCGCTCTTTATTTGCGATGCATGTTCCTTTCCCGATGCCCTCTTTGCTGATTCTTAAAATGGTCTCCTTGACGATTCGCTCTAGCACTATGTGTAGTGAAGGTATCCCTACGTTCACTTCTAGAGCTGCTGTGGGACAGGTTCGCATGGCTCCTGTTATACATATGCAGGCTAATCTTTGCACTTTGTTGAGGGATGTCCTCGTCGTAGTTAGTCTAGTTCTGGTAACCCATGCCACTGCCCCGTAAGTGATGATGGGTCTTACTATCATCATGTACATCCATCTCAGTGTGCCTGGGCTGCAACCCCAGGTCTTTCCTGAAATGTTCTTGCATACCATAAGTGCTCTGGTGGCCTTGGTTACCACAGTTTCTACATGTCCTCTCCAGAGGTGTTTGCTGTCTAGTGTTAGACCAAGATAGTTGATCTGTTTCTGTGGGTCAAACCTGATCCCTTCCAACAGGATGGGTTGCATATGCTTTAGCTGTCTTTTATTGGTGAAGGGTATCACAGTGGTTTTGGTAGGGTTCACTCTAAGTCCTACCGTTTAACACCACTTCTGTGTGATTCGTAGACCCCTCTGAATGATTTCGCATAGCGTTTCTTCAAATTTTCCTCTTGCGACAATGACTATATCGTTGGCGTACCCCTGGCACGTAATGCCGGCACCTGTCAATTTGTGCAGTAGTACATCTGCTACTAGACTCCACATCAATGGTGATAATACCCCTCCTTGTGGACAGCCTCCAGTGGTGCTTATTGTGATGGTTTTTTGACTCACCTCCATCTCAGCAGTCCTAGTTCTTAGCATTTCACAAATCCAGTCGCTTGTGGTGTGATTTACTCCTTTAATTTCGAGACCCCTCCTAATTGCTTCATGCGAGGTGTTATCGAAGGCTCCTTCGATGTCTAGAAATGCGCATACTGCTGTTTCCTTGCTCTCCAGTGTATCCTGAACCCAACTTGTCAGCTGGTAGAGCGCAGTTTCGGTGGATCTTCCTGCTCTGTAGGCATGTTGATTGTGGTGGAGAGGTATTCTTTCCAGCACAGTCATTCTTAGGTGATTATCTATGACCTTTTCTAGCGTCTTTAACATGAATGAGGTCAAGCTGATGGGCCTAAAGGATTTTGGTGAAGTGGTGTCTCTTTTTCCCACTTTCGGAATGAATATGACCTTTGCCCTTCTCCATATTCTTGGAAGAAGGTAGAAACTCTCACCATTATCGGTCGGCGGCCATGAAATCACATCTAAACTGCATATAAAATACCTAGGTATCATGATAGATACGAGACTCTCATTTAGAGATCACCTTAAGTATGTAGGCCGAAAAGGTGCAATAGCAAGTGCTGCACTCGCGCGTATCATGCCCAACATAGGAGGACCAAGACATATCCGTAGGTTACTGCTGGCTAGAGTGGTTACGTCTATAATCCTATACGCCGCACCAATTTGGGCCGGGGCCATGGCAATTAAAACATACAGATCACATATCACATCTGTGTATCGAATATGTGCATTGAGAGCTAGCTGCGCATTTCGCACTACTTCTAGCGATGCAGCCTGCGTGGTAGCGAGAATGCTCCCAATAGATATCCTGGCAGTAGAACAGCAACGTCAGTACTGCGCAAGAAGAGAAAGAAACGAGGGCAGCGAAAACCGGCTCTATAGAGCACAGAAAGCCTAAGAGAATGGCAAGAACGCTGGAATGCTTCTGAGAAAGGCAGGTGGACCCATAGGCTCATACACCAAATCCAGCCATGGTTCGACAGGCAACATGGAGAACTTGAGTTCTACTGAACGCAGTTCCCTAACGGGCCATGGATGCTTTCGTTCGTACTTACATAAGTATAAACACGACAATAGCCCTTACTGTCCGCATTGCGCTGACTGCGTAGAAAACGCAGAACATATATTTTTTGAATGCCCAAGATTCCTCGACGAAAGGAATGCACTAAGGAGTGAACTCGGCCATCCACTGACGCCAGAAAACATCGTTGGCGAAACGCTCAAAAGCCAAGAGGCATGGGACGCAGTCGCTGGGAGCACAATGCGCGTAATGAAGATTCTAAGAACCCTAGAAAGAGAAAGGAAAGAATCAGACCGGCGAAATACAATAAATGCTGAGCAGGATAATGCACACATGCACTAGTCGAATACATCAGACTAAAACCCACCCCGCGCTGAAATGCTTGACGGCAGTACCGAGGGGAATGAGGCGGTCGTGGGAGGGGGGTTTAGTGGGTAAGAGTCCCACACTGTTACTCAGGACGTACTGAGTTTCGTCTTTTGAAGATTACCCCTCCCAATCAAAAAAAAAAAAAATTCTTGGTATATGCCCAAGTGCAACGCTGCTTCTCAATAGTCCTAGGAAGTGTGGCATAATGATTTCCTTGCCTTGTTGTAGTAGGGCAGGGAATATTCCGTCCGCTGCCGGTGCTTTAAACAGCTGGAAGGTGTTCAGAGCCCAACTTAGCCTTTGATTCGTGCAGATGTCTCTTGCCATCGCCCAGTCTTCTCTCCTGGGCCTTTTATGTCTTCCTAGTACATCCTGTGCTGCTGTAGATTGAGCTACCCGGGAAGTGTGTCCCTAATAGTAGAAGGGCCCTCTGCTCTTCATCTTCAGTATAGATGCCATCTTGTTTTTTCAGTGAGCCTGGCGCGCTTGCTTTCTCCTTAGCCAGTGCTTTATATAACCTGGCCACTGCAGGGGTTGACGCTATGTTCTCACCGAATGCTCTGAAGCTATTTCTTTTAGCTTTTCTGATGTCCAAGTTGTATCTTGTTAATTGGTCGGTGTATGTTTGCCAGTCTCCATCACGCTTTGCTTTATTAAAGAGCTTGCACACCTTTGATCTTAGTTCGACTAGCGTTTTGTTCCACCAGGGAGTATCATTTGGATTTTTCTTACGGCTAATAGGATAGCTGCTTCCAAATGCATCTTTGATCGCCCCTGAAGTGGTACTTCCACGTTGTTTTCCAGTTCTAGGAAGTGGCTCGCCGTTTTCTTTACAAATACAAATATTTGGCGCAACAGCTCTTGAAAGTGCCAGCGCCTAGCTTCTCGCAACCACTCATGTTGTGTGCGTTATATTTTTCACACGAATGGAAGGGACCTACAGTTTAATGCGGAATCCGAACGGCGATTTGAGAAGCTTTTTCGTGACAACAATACTCTCGGATGTTTGTCAGACGCTCGCGAGAGGTGGGACCGTGAAAAAACTTTTTGGTATTTTCTAGGATTCGAACTTGGAACCTCATGCGTAGTGATCCGACACACTAACCACTCACGCCACGGCGCCGTTTTTGATCCTTTCACATTTATTAGGTTCCTCTCGAGTGTAGACTTATATCTGTCCCAGTCAGTTTTGCCGGGGTTTCTTTTCGGGGAAGCCTCCTTACTGAGACCTTCTATATTGAAAGTGATGATCCTGTGGTCCGACATGGACGGCTCGACAGAAACATTCCATTCTCCTGTAATGCAGTTACTAATACTCGGGCTGCCGAGTGTAATATCTAGAACCTCTTCCCTTACCCTAGTTACGAAGGTTGGTGTAGTTCCCACATTCAAAATATCTAGGTTTTCATTAATAATGAATTCGAGAAGGCGCTCACCTCTAGCGTTGTTGTCGCTACTGCCCCATTCCAGACAATGGGCGTTAGCATCGCATCCTGGCAGAAGTGGCAGTTTGTTCCTTCTGCAGTGTCTCACTAGCCTTTGAACTTCTTCTGCCGCCTCCGTCGAAGTAGGCCGAAGCAATTACAATGGCGCAGTTGTTGCCTCCTACGTTAATGAAGGCCTGGATAGCTGTCAAATCCTACGTCATGTACTCTGAAAGACATAAGAATTTTATGTTTTTACTAATTAGTATGCAGGCCCTGGGGAGGTCCTGTCTATTATCCCAGATTACCTGTGCATTCTTGCTTGAGAGACCTCTTACCTTTCCCCTGAAATGATAGGGTTCCTGTAGGAGCCGAGCCGAGGCCGCCTTCGTGTGGTGTAGGTTGACTTGTGCGATGCGAGTGAGAGCTTTTTGCTCCATTTTAGGGGAAATTCGGAGAGGGGCAGGTATCCACCTCCATCTCTTCTTCCTCTTCTGTTAGAGGAATGACTAGATCCTTCATGTTGAGTCCAGCTATGTAGACACTTTCAGTGTCTTCCTCACTCAGGGGGATCTCCTCGGCCTTTGCTGGTGCTGTTGCTGCTGTGATTAAGTCAGCTGGAGTTGCAGTTCCTTCTTCTTGAGCTACTGATCCTTGGTTTGCTGCGGGTGCTCCGTCCTCGCCCGCGTGGGTTTCGGCTGTTTCGGCTGCCTGCTTCTGCAGACATTTATTTTGCCAAACCTATATCGGATTATGTAGTCCTGCTTGGCAATCGTCTCTGCCGATTGGTCGTCAATGAGGAAGGTTACCACTCTTCAAAAGATACATGTCTTGCCCTTATACATTTAACAATTCTATTGTACATTCTGAACATCATTAAGATGGGACATATCGGATTGGCCTTAACACACACATCTAGTTTCTTAGCCCGAGAAGGTCTCATATTTTAGAGATGATTCAATGACCGCATATTAGTTACCTATTCCTTACTTAATATCCGAACTAAAGGCTGAGGACGTCTTGACTGTGACGCAAAACCTGTTGAAGGTATGATGGAAGAAACTTGTACGGTATCTACTCCAGGTGGTACTCGTGAAAACGATAATCCACCCGTGGTCTTTTTGACTATGGCCGGGACGAGGATTCTGGAGGTCCCAACCACCATACTTTTACCCCCCGCCTCTGGCGTTGAATCAGGAGTAGTAGCGACGCTTGTTCCAGAAGACTCCTGCAGCTCTGTCTCTGACTCGATTGGTAGACTGGGCTGGAATGGCAAAGAAAGTGGCGGAAAGGCTTCGGCTGGAACGTCTAATCTCTGTCTCAATAGAAGGGTAGCTGGTCGAAGTTGTGTCGATGACGGTTCGACTCGGGAAACCAATAAGGCTGAACGAGCTCCCGAAGCGGCGCACTCCGATGGGCTCCTGACTAAGAGTCAACTGAAAAGGAGAAGAAGGAAGGCGGCAATGGCGCGGTGCAAAGAGGCTGCAGAGTCAGCTGAAGGCGCAAGCGCCAAAAGCAGTCATCCTTCAGTAGCGACAGGAAAGAAGCATAGGTCGGCAGAAAGTATTCCAACTGGAGCCGATCAATCCCTCAGACCTAACGCTGGCTCCTTTTCGGTCGGCTCGAACAGGTCCAATCTGATGGAGCAAGTTTCGCCTGCTCTTCTTAGTGGAACCGTGTGCGCATCTGATGCGCGCTCTTCTGCCGGGCACACTCTTACCGGTGGCGTTATCTGCGCACAAAATCTGGTGGATACTGGTGCTGTTACCCCTAAAGGTCCCAGCACTAGTGGACAGAAAATGGCTGACGCAAGCAATGCCACGGGTAGGGGCGCTCGCCTCGCCGGAAGCATGTGCGCACCTGGTGCGCGCCGTTCTGCTAATAAAACTGCGACTATATCTTTGATATTGTCGCAGATAAACCTCCACCACTCAAAGGCTGCTACCGCTCTCTTAAGTAGCAGACTTTCTGTGGTGCGTACAAAACCCCACATAACATCTATCCAGGAGCCATACGTGCGGAACAAGCGCATATGCGGTTTTGGGGGTGTTCGTGGAGTAACGGTGCTATGTGACGAGCGATCTGAAAGACCGAGAGCTTGTCTAATTGTGCCGAATTTCCTCTCAGTAACCAAGCTTGGACAATTTTGTGGACAGGACCTGGTTGCTGCAGCTGTAAGCTACGAAACGACCGGAAGTTGGAAAACCTTCGTCGTTGCGTCGGCTTACTTCCCTTATGATTCGGTAATGCCTCCACCACCGAAGGCGGTTGCCGAACTCATAAAGTATTGTGACACTCGGGAGATGGGACTAGTCATGTGTTGCGACGCGAATGCTCAGAATACAGTCTGGGGCAGCAGCAAATGTAACACACGAGGAAACCATCTCCTAGACTTTATACTATCGTCTGGCATGGTAATTAACAATATTGGCTCCCAGCCAACTTTTGTTACGGCAAGGAGGCAGGAGGTAATTGATTTGACTTTATCTAATAGGTATTTCAAGTCAATTACTAACTGGAGGGTACTGCCGGAAGTGTCCTTGTCAGACCATAGATACATCGTTTTCCAAATCGAATGCGAGGCCATAACTTTGCAGGAGAGGAGGAATCCGAGGAAAACCAACTGGGTGCGGTTTAGGGAAGAGCTAGACAGATCTGTCAAAACTCCAACTAAACTCAGAACGAAACGAAAGGTTGAGGATGCTGTTCAAAACCTGACTAGTGTCCTTACCAGCTGTTTTGAACTGACGTGCCCATTGACAAAAACCCCCTGCAGAACTCCGGTTCCCTGGTGGTGCCCGGAACTGCAGCGACTTAGGAAAGAATCCAGAAAACTTCTAAATAGGTCACTCAAGACAAATTTAGAAGGTGACTGGAATCTTTTTAGATCGAAGCAAAAAGACTACAAGAAGTTAATTCGGTTGTCGAAAAGTGCTTCTTATAGAGATTTTTGTGAAAAGATCGAGACACTCGGTGAAACCAGCAGGTTGGTTAAGGTTCTCAAAAGGGGCAAGCCGACCAAACCGGAGTCACTGAGAAAATCTGATGCCAAGTTAACTGAGACGAAAGCGGAAACTTTTAGTCTTCTGCTGGAGACTCACTTTCCTGGCAATCGGATAATCACTAGGTCGCAGCTTGGCCCGCTTACCCAGGCTGAGCTTGATCTAAGTCAGAAAACTCGGCGCAGCTGGTATATTGCATCAGCCGTGGTAACAGATGAGGCCATCAAATATGCTGTGGCATCTTTTGATGGTTTCAAATCGCCTGGCACCGATGGAATATATCCAGCTATGCTGCAACAGGGTATAGATCAGCTATTGCCAACTCTGAAAAGAATTTTCACCGCTGGCTTGGCGCTGGCATATATTCCTACACCTTGGCGGACAGTCAGAGTAGCTTTCATACCGAAAATTGGTAAGGAAGACTATTCGCTCCCCAAGAGTTTCAGACCTATAAGTTTGACATCCTTCGAGAATACGCGATGGGTATCTTCATCGACATTGAGGGTGCTTTTGACAATGCGACTTTTGACTGCATGTGCGACTCTGCCAGACAACACGGGGTAGATGAAACATTAGTGTTGTGGATTAAAGCAATGCTAATGAATAGAACGTTGGTAGTGGATGCGGATTGTGGCCAATATGTTATGACAGGGGTAAACAGGGGCTGTCCGCAAGGTGGCGTTCTGTCTCCATTGTTATGGTGCATGGTGGTCGACTCTCTGTTGAACACTCTAAATAGTTCTAACGTCTACGCTCAGGCATATGCGGATGATGTCGCCGTACTTTCTGTCGGGCCATGCCTGGCGACGGTCTGTGCTAACGCGCAGGCGGCTCTGGACATGATCGATGAATGGTGTACTAGGAGTGGGCTTTCGGTGAATCCTCTTAAAACTGAGGTTGTTCTTTTTACGAGAAGGAGGATTTTGACCGGTCTGACTCAGCCAGTACTAAAAGGCGTCACCATTCGCATTTCCAATGAAGCCAAATATCTGGGAGTGATTTTAGATAAGAAACTTCATTGGTCCAAACACGTCGAGTCGAAAACATCCAAGGCGCTCTCAGTCTTCTGGCAGTGTAAGGGTGCTTTTGGCAAGACTTGGGGCTTATCACCGAATAAGGTTCTCTAGATCTACACGGCTATGATAAGACCATTCCTCGCATATGAGTCGGTTGTTTGGTGGAAGGGGCTCTCGCGTAAATATGTGGTTGCCTTTTGTGCGAAACTCCAAAGAACGGCTTGTCTCGGCTGCTCGGGAGCTTTCCCGAGTACGCCTGGCTCTGCTCTAGACGCTTTGCTGAACTTACCTCCCCTTGATACTTATATCATGGGTTGCACTATCAAAGCCATCCATCGTCTTAGGCGAGGCGGTTTTTGGTATACTCCACACTGGAACTTTGATGAACTTGCGCGACACTTATCTTACGACTCCTGTCTTATGGATATGCCGTCTGATGCAATGACACCAGAACTCCAGCTGATGCGCAAATTCAGAGTCGACTTTCCTTGTGTCCAGGACTGGCTTCGGTCAGAGTCTGAGCCGGGAATGGAATGTAGTCGTATTTTCACGGACGGTTCCAAAACCAGTCAAGGGTCTGGCGCTGGTGTCTTCGTGGAAGTCGACAACATTAGACTTCACTTCTCGTTAGGCAAATATGCGTCTGTTTTCCAAGCGGAAACTTATGCAATCCTAATGGCCATGAACTATGTTGTGAAGAACAGGTGGAAGGGACGTAGCATTTGTGTCTGTAGTGACAGTCAGGCTGCGCTTAAGGCCTTGCTTAACCCTTTAACCACTTCCAAAATAGTTCGTGAAACCAAAAACTCTTTGAACTCGGTCGCAAGGCTGAATTCTCTGTCTCTTATCTGGGTCCCAGGTCACACTGGGATCTTGGGGAACGAGATCTCCGATGAGATTGCTAGACAAGGCTCAGAGGAGGCTTCTCAGGTCCCGAACCCGCGTTGGGTCTTCCAGCGTCTTCGGTTAGGGCTTCCATTGCTGATTGGGTCTCTCACGAGCACAATTGTGTGTGGCATGACTCTCCAGGTTGCAGGTTGACTAAACGCATGCTCCCGGACGTCTGTAAGAAATCAGCGGCATTCTTGCTGTCTCTCAGCAGAAAAGACTGTAGACAACTTATCGGCGTCTTGACAGGCCACTTCGCTTTTGCCAAGCACCTTAACGTGTTAGGCTTAAGTGACACTACAATCTGCGACGCTTGTGGAGAGAGCGACGACACCGCGGAACATTATCTCTGTGAGTGTCCGGCCTTTGCTCGTATCAGGTGGCAGATCTTCGGTGCGGATGTGGTGAGTGCTGGTACTGTAAGCTCCTCATCACTGAAGTGCTTGCTTGGCTTTCTTCGAAAGTCAAGGAAATTCCAGTAAAATGGGTAAATCAGGGTTTGCTCTCTGGCAGTACAATGGACCAGTTGTGTCTGAGTGCTCCAGTCGAGTGTTTCCTATCCCGACAAAAAAAAAAAAAAAAAAATACTTAATATCCCCACACAATACACTGCTGAGTGACTCAATCATTTTGGAACTTCCTGCTGCTGATATGTACATGCATGAGCATTTAACCCTGCCGATAAACACTTGCATTCCAATACCATAATTGGCTAAATTGCGCATTATTATTTTGGATTAAATTACACGAAGGACTGTTTCTGACCCAGAAACTCATAACAAAATGGACCCACAAACGTGCAAGCATGCAAGTTCCTTCATTATTCCAAACCGGAACATATTAAGAAACCATTATTGGACGAGAAAGAAAATCCTTTCACTGGCACTCCCGCGAAAGTGCATTAGCATGCGGACCCAACCCAATGGAGTTTCCTTTAATTTTCTTAAAACGATCACAAGCCTCCGTCTCGCAGGGTCTATGCAAACCAGTGAATATCCAATCAATTACAAAATTATAGTCCTTTCGAAGGATAACGTGAATGGCAATCCCATGAGCCAACAAAACGGCTTAATTGACTAAACGAGCAAAATATTCCACAAGACGGCTAGTCCTTTGCTTTTTTTTAAGGTCATACATGAGTAATTGGAAATCGCTAGGCAATCCGCATGTACTCATTTCTCGTCCTTAAAACATCCTGCGTGTGTGTGTGTGTGTATAGGTGAGTTACCAAATTAAAAGCCTTTGCGAACATTTCAATTTTGACCATAATGGGCACCCAAACGTAAGGAGCATCGATGACGACAACGACAACGACGACAACTTCCTACTTTTTCCGACCAGCATTGGTGGGTCGGCTCTTAATAACGCTTTATGGCGCGTTTCCTTTCAATTGTAATTTATTGCTGTTGCTGTTTGGTCTTTTGTTTCGCCTTTGCCGCTAGCTTGTGTGGGTGCCGGCAAGCAATTTAAATTAACCTCCATTTCATGAATTACCAAAAAAAAAAAGAAGAAGAAGAAGGAATTCCCAGTAAAAATCCTGCAAAATCACCGCCAAAGGACACAGATTTGGAACAAGAAAGTCAACCCCAACTCCGTATCACTCAGTCTAGCATAGTTGATGGGGGTGCGTAGGATTAGTACCAGCCGAGAGGAGAGCTTATGAATCCTTGACCCCGTTTCGTGAGGTCTATGGTGGGCGACACTCGAATCCTTATCGTTGGGAGAAACCCTGTAATTATATGCGTGCGTTGGGTTCGTTTCTTTTTTGGTTTTCGGCGGCAGGACTGCGTGAGAGTGAGAAGTTTTCCTTCGGTTTTTGCGGTCAGTAATGAGGCCATACAACCGGAGTCAGTAGGTCAACAGCAACTGGGTGAAATGATTTATTTTTGACTGCCAATACGGCGTTTTGGCACTCTCACTGGGGGGGCGTAAGTATGTGTTTTATTTGCCTTAACGGCGAGAGATGTATGTATAAGGACATTAAACGCGTCGGGTTGTAATTAAATTTGCTATATTTGATTGTATTGACAGATAAGATTGTGGCTTGCTGGCAAATTGAGGGCGGTTAAGGTAATGCTGGGTGTACTCGTAATTGCATTGAGCTCGAATGTGGTCCTATAACTCTTTGAGTGTAATGTGAGATTGACATTGTAATTTATTTCGAGTGTTGACGTCAGTTTTCTATGTGTAACCGACTAGGGTTCAGTAAGGCATGAATCGTCTGAGTATTGACACGAGCCACTGAATTTGGCGGAGCACTTGATTGACCTGAACTCAACTTCTAGGTATCCACGTTACAAACTGGTTAAACATAATAAACTTGGCTGGGATCGGGGTCTTATTTCAGATAGTGATGGTGGTCTCAACGGCCATGAGCTATGTTAGACGTTTTTATTATGAGCCGAGTCATTACCCGGCTATGTTCGTCAGATGGCTTAGTTCTGGATTCCTTTCACTGTAGTACCACCTACTGAGTTTTTACATATAGGAAAGTAGAAGAACATAAGCTTGACTGATTAGGTTATGTAAGTGGTTTGGCGTAGCGGATAGAAATCCACGGCACAACACCATAGAACAAATCTATTCCCCGTGAAAAATATACGTATGTGTGTATAGCCTAGCCTGGGTGAACCCCACAGGCGGATCAGTAGAAATGCAGTGAAGTGGGAGGGTTATGATCCCTTATTTTCGGATCATAACCTCGCTGATAAAAAGGAAGAAGAAGTGTACATACTTACTTACTTATGTCCTTTAACCCCTCGGGGGGCATAGGGCGTCAACCACGCCTGCGCGCCATCGTGTTCGGAGTTCTGCAACGCGTTTGAGCTGCCTCCAACTCATTCCTAAAGAGCTCGATTCCTCCTCAACTGTTCTGCGCCACGTTTGCCTAGGGCGTCCCGCTATTCTGCCTGCCTGGATGAGCGGATTCCACTGCATAGCGTATTTCGCAATGGAGTTGTCTTCGCGCCGTAGGGTGTGTCCAATCCATTGCCACTTTCTTCTTCGTATAGTAATGCTTATAGGTTCTTGGCCCGTTCTCAGATAAAGTTGTTCGTTGGAGATGCGGTTCGGCCAAAAAATCCTCAAGATGATTCTTAAGCATTTGTTTACGAAGACTTGCAGCTTACGTGTGTTAATGGTGTCCACCTTCCAGGTACTGCACCCATAAAGCAGCACTGATTCTACGTTGGAGCGGAACAGTCGTAGCTTGGTTCTTAAGCTAATAACATTGCTTCTCCAGATTTTGGACAGCATTCCGAACGCAGCTTTAGCCTTCCCGATTCTGCTGCACACATCCAGTTCGGTGCCACCGCGATTAGCCGAGACGACACTTCCTAAATATAGAAAGTTATCAACTTTCTCGACTTGCTTTCCGGCAATGTTAAGTTGAGCGCGGGTATTGGAAGTACTCAGGGCTTTTGTTTTGGCTGTGTTTATTTTTAGCCCCACTTTGTTTGCCTCAGCTTCTAGATTTTGGGCCATCAAATGAAGATCCATTATCCGATGTGAAAGTAGACAAACATCGTCAGCGTAATCTAGGTGTTTAAGGTAAGATGTCATAGTCCAACGAATTCCATAGTTGCCTTCCGTCAATGCTGCACGGAGTACATCGCTGATAACCACCAAAAACAATAGTGGTGACAGTATGCACCCTTGACGTACTCCACTTTGGACTTCAAAATCCTCCGACACATTACCATTGTGCACGACGTGACACTTACCGCCCTCGTATGTAGCCTTGATAATAGCTATAAGTTTTTCTGGGATGCCTCTCCTGCGCAAGGCCAACCAGATAGCATCTCGATTCAATCTGTCGAAGGCTTTCTCGAAGTCGATAAACATTAAATGTAGCGGAGACCTATACTCAACGCATTGCTCGATAATGATCCGTAAGGTGTTTATGTGGTCAATGCAGGAGGATCCAGCGCGAAAGCCTGCCTGTTCGACATCGAGAGTTGAATCTAAATGTTCTTTAATTTGTTCTAGAATAATTTTAGCTATTATTTTAGCCACGGCTGGAAGAACGCATATACCTCTCCAGTTACCGCACTCCATCAAGTTACCCTTCTTTGGAAGTTTAATGATCATCCCCCTTTTCCACTCCTGTAGAAATTGTTCACTATCCCAGGCTCTCCGTATTAGCGGATGAAGCAAATCTACGGATGTATTTGGCGCCGCTTGAAATAGCTCGGCAGGGATGCCATCAATACCCACCGCCTTGTCCTTGTTGAGGGACTTGATTGCTGTTATTATCGCGGTTTTACTGGGAGGTACGGTGCGAATTCGGGAATTTGTTGCTTCGAACTGCTCATTCGAATTCAAGATCATACCGCCGTCGTCTAAGTGATTTAGCACTGCAGCAAAATGTTCTCTCCATCTAGTGAGCTGATCCTCATCCGAAATCAGAAGGTCACCGTCTAGACTCTTCACTGGATGTTGTTTGGAGTTTCGACCACCAATGAGCTCCTTAGTGATGTTGTAAACAGTCCTACTGTCGCACCTACTCGCTGCTTCTTCAGCCCTTGAGGCCAGTGAGTTGACATGTTGACGCTTGTCACGTCTCACACTACGCTGCACTTCTTTCTTCTTCGCACGGTATTGGGCTTCAAGCTCGGTTCTCTCTACTGCTGAGGCCGCTGCAATCCGAGCCTTGATTGCTGTACGCTCATCGATCCGTCTCCAGGTGTCTGTAGAAAGCCATGTGCGGTGGTGTTTCTGCTTTTTACCGACATAAGTGCGTGCCCCAGTCGCAAAAGCATTTTTCACAGCACTCCAGTGGTCATCCATGTTCTCTATGCTGCTGATTGCTTCTGCTTCTAAGGCAAGATGGTCCCTGAACTGTTGGCGCACTTGGGGAACCTTGAGCCTGTCGATATTAAACCTGGTGATGTTAAGCAGGTTTGAGCGTTTGCTGTTGACGGATGCAGTACGAAGGCGTAAATGAGCTACCATAAGATGGTGATCTCGTTCTTGTCCGACGTCAGCTCCACGTCTGTTTCGGACGTCCAGGAGACAATTTCTAAAGCGGCGACTGATCGCAATGTGGTCGAGAAGTGTACATAGCCTAACAGAAAACATTTAATAATTACTGTGCCCGAGATACAAACCATCCAGAGGATTTAATGAAGTTTACGATGTCGTTATCGGCCTGTTGGACAATTCTTCTAAATCCTTAAAGAAGCAATGCCCAAGGAACTTGTTTCTTAGATGGTAGAGGCTTGGGCAGTGGCAAGGAAAGTGGGTAGTGTCCTCCTAAGCATCCTTGTCACCACAACCACTACAAAGGTCTTCGTTCATCACATGTAACTTTTTCATATGGTATTGTATAGTGTTATGCCACATAATGACTCCTATTAGAGTAGCGAGAGATTTTCTGTCCCTCTGCTTGAGTCTATTGGTTCTTGCTCCGTCGAATGCAGGCCATTGCTTCCTCGTTATTACTTACTTTTTTACTTGCTTATGTCCTGTATCCCCTTGTGGTCCTACCACTACTATGCCTACGCGCCATCGTGTACGATTTCTGGTAATGTGTGTGAGTTCTCCCCAACTTTTCCCCAACTGCCGTGGCTCCTTCTCGACTGTTCTGCGCCATGTTCTATTCGGACCGCTAGGTCCTCTGCCATCCTGAGTTAAAGGGTACCATTGCATAGCATGGTTCGCTATGGAGCCATCACCCTTTTGGAACGTGTGACCAATCCACTGTCACTTCCGTCGATGGATGGTTGTGCCTATTAGTTCCTGACCCGTCTTCTCGTAAAAGTTTTCGTTAAAGATACGATTGGGCCAGAAAATCTTTAAGATATTGCGCAGGCACCTATTAACAAACGTTTGCAGCTTTCTGGTGATAGTAGTGGTCACTCTCTACATGCTGCATCCATGATATCAGAATGGATTCAACATTGGAGCGGAACAGTCTCATCTTGGTGTTTAAACTGATTGCATTGCTTCGCCCTATTTTGGACAGCATCCCGAACGCGGACTTTGCTTTGGCGATCCTGTTGGCTATATTCAGTTCGATTCCACCATCGGTCGAGACAATACTCCCAAGATACTGAAAATCCTCTACTCTCTCTACCGGTTCCAGCAATGCATATGTGAGCCGATGAGTTTATTCCAAGGCTAATTTTCAGCCCGACGACGCTTGCCTCAGTCTCCACATCTGCTGACATTTGGCAGAGGTCCATAATTCTGTGGGAGAGTAAGCATACATCGTCAGCGTAGTCAAGATGTTTCAGTTGGGATGTAAGATTCCATCGAATTCCTCAGTTTTCCGTCAACAAAGCTGCACGAAGCACATCGCTAATCACCAATAGGAATAGTAATGGTGAAAGTATGCAGCCTTGTCTTACAACACTTTGGATCTCAAATTCCTCAAACAACCTTACTTTGTGCAGAACGTGACATTTGAAGCATTCACATGAAATTTTTATTTTTTTTTTCGTGGGTAGGTGAAAATCTTCATGAGACACTATGAGACCGTGTACTCATAGTAGTGTCAGATTTCTACTGACTAAAAACACCCTTCCCTTCGTTTTGTTTACTACGACTAAGTTTGACCTTATCAAGTAGTTTAAGCTTCAGATTTATATTCGCGTGAGGCAGGTAGATTTTCAATAAAAGCACCTGCTGAAACCGTCATGACATGCGGCTTTTTGTCTTATAGCGCTAATTCGAACGGTTTCGTTCTTTGAAGTCGGCGCGTAAGATTTGTCACATCCAAAGTTTGGAGTATGGCACAGTTGCAATGGCCATGAAGACGAATACGAAGCTTGCGAGCGAAGTTTTTTATTTCGTCCTCCACGGTAGCTATCCCTAAGTCTCTGTGGATATCATTGTTTCTGATATACCAGGGAGCGTTCACGATTATTCTTATAATTTTATTTTGCTATGATTGTATGAGATTCCTATTGCCTGGTTTGGTACAACCCCAGAGTTGTATACCGTACGTCCACACGAGTTTAAGCACTTGCTTATACAGAAGCAGTTTGTTATATACGCTTAGTTTGGAATATCTTCCAATTAGCCAATACATTTCTCTAAGTCGATTTTCGACTTCGTCACGTTTCTTTTTAACGTGAGGTTTCCATTTAAGTTTCGCGTCTAGTGTCATTCCCAGATATTTAGCTTCGTTTGCATGTGGTATTTGTACCGAGTTAATGAAAACGGGAAGGTTGATTATTTTCTTGTAAGTGAAGTTAACATGCGTCGATTTGGTCTCGTTAAGAACAATGCGCCAAGTTTTTGTCCACTCACAGATTTAATCCAAAGCTCGTTGGAGTTTTATGGTTGCTGACTCGATTGAACTTTCCGTTGCCAGAATAGCCGTATCGTCCGCGAACGTAGCTACAATAGTGCCTTCAGTTTGAGGTATGTCCCGAGTGTACAGCAAGAATAAGATAGGCCCATAGACACTTCCTTGCGGAACTCCGGCGGCGATTTCTTTAAAATCAGAATATTCAGTACCGTGCTTAACACGAAAAAGTCTGTTTTTAAGGTACGATTCTAAGATCTTGTGAAGTTGCTCCGGAAGGATTCGTCTTAGCTTATAATTCAATCCATCGTGCCAAACCCTGTCGAAGGCTTGAGATACGTCAAGAAAGGCGCTAGAACAAATCTTTTTCTCCTCAAGGGCTTTTTCAATTTCGTCGGTTATTCTATAAACCTGGTCAATTGTGGAATGCTTGATTCTGAACCCGAATTGGTGGTCAGGTATTAGGCGTCTCTCTTCAATGACCGGAAGAATCCGTTTCAGAAGGAGTTTTTCAAATACCTTCGATATTATTGGTAGTAGCGATATCGGTCTGTACGATTTTTTGTCATTTGGAGATTTTCCCGGTTTCGGAACCATTATGACTTCTGCGACTTTCCATTGATTTGGAACGTATAATAATCTAATGGAAGCATTTATTAAATAAAGCAATTTTAATAGTGCCTTTTTTGGTAATACCTTGAGGATTTGTCCGGTTATTAAATCATAGCCAGGAGCTTTATTGTTCTTCAGGTTATTTATTGCCTGGCAAAGTTCTATAAGTGACACACTTTTTATTCTAAGGTTGTCAGATGTCGTAGTCGTACCGGTAAAATCGTCTACCAATGTTTCTCCATCAAATGGCTTAAAAGTCTCTTCTAAGTGCTCGGCAAATAGATCCGCTTTTTCTTTGTCACCTTTTGCCCATTCGTCGTTGTTTTTTTCTTATCGGTGGCGAATGTATTTGCGGTTTTTTAATTCTTTTGACAGCTTTCCAGAGCGAGTAATTAGTGGTTTTTTCGGCGGTTAAACCTTCAAGATAAGCTGAAGTCTCTCGGTTTTTTAGGTCTTGGATCGCTTTTTTAAGCTTATTGCATAGGAAATTCGAGTGGGTTTTATGCTGGGGAGCGCGAGTTTGTTGCCATATTTTGCGTGCTCTCCTCTTTTCTCGAATAAGTTCTTTTATTTCCGGCGGATAATAACCTTCATTGCATGGGACTTCTTTCCTCCTTAAAGGTGTATTTTTCCACGCGGCATTTTGTATTGATTCAATAAATTTGCCGAGCTCATCTTCTATTTCGAAGGGTGTTTTGAGCGATACATTTAAGACAATACTTTCTTCGCAATCAGTTCTAAAGTCGCGCCAGTTAGTTTTTTTGTTAGTTAATCTAGGCACACCTTCTACTGTCATTAGTCGGTCACTTATTGTCAAGATTACCGGCGAGTGATCTGAGGAGAGATCAAAGCTTTCCTCTACTTTTGCAAAATTTGAAGATACCCCTTTTGCTACGAAGAAGTCTATTAGGTACGGTGTTTTTGCTGTATCAGAGGGCCAATACGTCGGTTTCCCCGTCGAAAAGAAATCAACCCCGAATTGCATACCGGCTTCGTACAGAAGTCTGCCTTTCCGTGAATTGGATCTGGAACCCCAAAAGGTGTGTTTTGCGTTGAAATCGCCACCTATAATGAAATTCGGTCCAAGTGAGTCAAGGAGACGTACAAAGTCGTTACTTCGAAACGTGCATCGCGGAGGACAATAAATGGACGCGATGTTGAAATACGAGTGCCTATTCTTAACTCGAACTGAGCTTGTTTGCATTGTATCGATTTCAATCGTCGTATTTATGGAGTGCTCAATGCAGTCTTTAATGAATAAGGAGGATCCGCCTCTAGCTCTTCCGGAAGGGTGGTATGCGTGATAAGCACGATACCCTCTTATTTTTACCCCGGATTCCTTTGTCAAATGAGTTTCAGAGATCAAGCAAATGTCAATGTTGTCATTCCGTAAGAATACTTCTAATTCGGCGTTTTTTTTGTAGAAGGCCGTTTGCGTTCCATGTTAAAATTTTTAGTAACTGATTCATATTCATATGGGAGTTCTTTTTTGGCGAGGTTTTAACTCGAGCTTGCTCAATTTATCAAATATGACTTTGTTTACCTTCGTTTGCTCCTCAAGTTTCGCAAGAATTATAGAGAAGACTTGGGAGACTGGGTCTACCGTAACACCGCTTTGCTTGGTTTCTAGCGACGCAGCTTGAGCATATGTTAGCGTCTCTGGAGATTGTGGCTTTTTCTTTGATTTTGCCGAAGGAACTTTACTTTGCTCGACTCTCGTCTTAAGTTTGACGTGTTTATTGACGGTCGTTACCCTTGGCTTAACGATTTCACGACTATGTTTAACCGGTTCTGCGTTCTGGCGTTGAATATTTTTAAATGTGTCTCGCCTTTTTTGAAGCTCTTTTGCCACTTCGCAACCTCGATAGTTCGCTGGGTGCTTTCCTTTGCAGTTAATGCAGGTAGCCGGGGCCTGCTTATTTAGGTCACACTTTTCTGAGAGATGGTTACCAGCACATTTTACGCATCTCGGCTCTTTTTGACAATACGACTGTGTGTGATTAAAGCCTTGACAGCGTTTACACTGAGGTATCGATCTCGTACTCGTACGCATAGGCTCAATCTTGACTACGATATTCAGAATAGTTTCAACGTTATAAATATCGTCTACATTTTCGCTCCTGTCAAAGGTAAGCATAAAGAGCGGAAGTCCATGCTTGACCATGATTTCCTGGCCTTGTTCCGTTTGTTGCTTCACCTTTTTGAGAATATTGACGGCATTAAGAATTTTTAAACCTTTAGCTTTGAGGTCGTTCATTACGTCGTCTTTTGTGCACGAGGGATGGAGACCCCTTGCTATAACACGCAGTTGTCTTTCTGACTTATTTTCATAAGTATACCACTGGATCTTTTCCGTGTTTAATTTTTTGTGATATTGCTCGGTAGCCATCGGAATCATCAACGTTAATTTTCCACGCATTGTTCCTGAGTGACGTTACCTTGAATTTCGATGTCGTCGTACCTTTAAGAAGGCAATATAGCTTACTGTAGTCCGTTATGCCAACGACGTTTATTGCAGGCGGAGGACGTGCTTTAGCTTGAGTTTGTTTTGGCTTCGACTCATTTTGCTTGTCTTCTTTTCGCGGCTCGATTTCGGGCGAAGAGCCGGCTCTGCGTTTTTTTCTAGGTCTTTTCTTTAAGACGCAATTCGTTTCGCGTGCAAGCTCTTCTTCGTCCGTGTGATATTGTGGATTAGCTGCGCGGGGAGGGGAATCTTCGCGTTCTTTTTGTAAAAGCGAGTTCTTTAGAAGCTTGTTTTCCTCTCTCAGCATGTCTACCTCTTTTTTGAGCTCTTGGTAGAGCCGATCCATTTCATCAAGCCTATTGCGAAGTTCGTTATTTTCCTTCTCAAAGCTTTTACATTTCTCTAAGTCCTGTTTCTTGTGCGCTTGCACTACCGGCGGACTTTTTTTCCCGGAGATATTCGGTCTTGATGATGGAGACCGAGGTACCCTTGAACTTTTTATAAAGGGATTTATCAATTGCAATAATTGGCTCTCCACAGAATCCGTAGAGCCTACCTCCGAAGAGGGTGGATTTTCCAGTGAACCTGGACTGCCACCTGGGGTATTAAATCTTTTCGTTTTACTCATTGCATTTTTTTGTATACACTTTAAGCCCGGTATACGAAGGGTGGATTTTAGTCGCCTCTTACGACAGGCATGCCTACCTCGGGTATATTCTAACCCCTACCCGAAGGGGGTGATAATATTTATCGGGAATACCTCTCCTGCGTAAGGCATGCCAAAACACCTCCTTGTTGACACTATCGAACGCCTTCTCAAAATCGATGAACAGCAGGTGAAGTGGCGATCGATATTCAACGCACTGTTCGATTATACCCCGCAGAAGTTGATATGGTCAACACAGGAGGACCCAGAGCGGAAACCTGCTTGTTCGGTATCGAGTGTGTCTTCGAGATGTTGTTTGATTCGCTCCAGGATGATTTTAGCTATAATCTTAGCTACAGCAGGCAGCACACAGATACCCCTCCAGTTTCCGCACTCCATTCAATTTCGTTTCTTAGGAAGCTTGACGATCATTCCCTTTTTCCACTCCTTAGGAAAGCTCTCAGCTTCCCAAGCTCACTCTATAAGTGGAAGCAGAAGCTCAGCCGATGTTGTGGGCGCTGCTCGTAAGAGCTCTGATGGAATACCGTCAAGTCCTACCGCATTGTTGGTTTTGAGTGCCTTGATCGTGGTAGTGATCTCATCATTACTGGGAGTCATGGTGCGTATTCGGGAACTTCTCACCTCGGGCACCTCAGTCTGATTTAGGAGCATATCTCTAGCGAATACGCGATTCAAAACCGTAGCAAAGTGCTCCGTTTATCTTTTGAGCTGGTCCACATCCGAAATGAGCAAAGAGCCGTCTAGGCTTGGTTGGAGCTGCGACCACCTGCCATCTCTTTGGTGATTTAGTAGACGGTCCCGCTGTCGCACCTCCGTGCTGCTTCTTCTGCTTCTGTAGCCAGCGCGTTGATGTAGTTGCGCTTGTCACGTCGCACGCTGCGCTGAACTTCTCTCATCTTTATGCGATATAGGGACTCTAGCTCGCTTCTCCCTGCTGCTGGGGTAGCTGCAACGCGAGCTTTCAGCTGTTTTCGTTAGTCAATCCGTCTCCAGGTGTCCTCGGAAAGCCACGCCCTATGTCTTCCCTGCAATCGACCGACAAGTCTTTCAGCACCAGATGTAAAAACATTTTTCACAGCACACCAATGGTCTTGGATGGTTTGCGGGCATTGAGCTGCTGATTGCTTCCACCCCTCCGAAAAGTGTTACCTTAATTGTTGGCGCACTGTGGGATCATTAAGCCTATCGATGTTGAACCTGTGGCATTCTTGTGTTGTCGTGGAATCTTCGAACTGCAGCAGTGCGTAGTTGGAGATTAGCTATCATAAGATGGTGATCACGTACTATCCACACATCTGCCCCTCGCCTTTTTCGGATTTCCAGGAGACTACTTCTAAAGCGGCGGCTGATAGCAAAATGGTCCATGTGGTTGGAGGTTGGTTGCCTGTTATTGGAAACCCTGCTGACTTTGTGGTAGGTCTTGTGCTCAAACATGGTGCCAACTATCACAAGGCGGTTGGCATTGCAGAAAGCCACAAACCTTTCGCCGCTGTCATTGCGGTTGCTTCCCGATTACATGTTTGAGCCCTTCGTTGTCCTTGCCTACGTTGGCATTCAAATCCCTCATCACTATGACAATGTCTCCATTTGGTGTTGTGTTGAAGACGGCACTTAAGAGATTGTAGAAGCTCTTCTCGTCCTCAGACGAGCCATTTGTTGGGGCATAACACTGTATGATACTGATACGTCGTACTCTAGTCCGGAATCTGGCCGTCATAATCCTATCACCATGAGGCTGCCAGGAAATTAGGCCCTTACGTGCTGTTGTTGTTAACAGTAGTCCGACTTCATATTCCCACGGACTTCCGGATGGTCTTCCAGAATAGAGTAGTACAGTGTTACGCATTGGCGACTGGTACTCGCCCGTTTCTAATCATCTTATTTCACTTACCCCCAAAATGTCCAATTGACCTTCTTCTTCCTTTTTATCAGCGAGGTTATGATCCGAAAACAAGGGATCATAACCCTCCCACTTCACCGCATTTCTACTGATCCACCTGTGCGGTTTGCCTATGTCCAATTGATGTCGCATGAATTCTTTTTCCAATTATAAATAGCTTCCTCGTGGTGATGCAAGTATCTAAAGAGGCCCACCTGTTGTTTGCCTCCATTTGGGCTTTATTCCCTACTTCGAGTTTGGGTGTGCAAGGAGGGATGTACACTGAGGGATCGGATTAGACCAAATTTAGTGCTGAGCCTCCTCTGGCCAGTTCGTCGGCCTTCTTATTCCCTGGTATGTCCTCTTGTACAGGGATCCAGCAAGGCTTTACCTTGTGCTCTACAGCACTTCACAAGCTTCGACTTTATTTCTGTAGCAGATATTGCTTAACGCTACCTGGCTGTCGATAGAAAAGGTGATATCCTCTCGTGGTATTACCCCCATCGCAGTCACACGGGCTACTACTACATCTGCCTGGAAAACGCTGCTGTAGTTCGGAAGCCGAGCTGACATGGAGGAACCAAGCATTTCAGAGAAGATGCCTGCACCTACACCTATTTTCATTTTGGATCCATCGGTGTACACAGCTATGGATCCCTCGTTAGGCGTTCTGTCATTTTTCCGGTCTTCCCTGCCCGGATAGATGCTTAAAAATGATCTCGTGAAGTCTAGGTAAGGCGTTATGTAGTCTGTACTAGATACATTGCCTAGATATCTCTGCACGATCGTGCTATAACCCATTGCAATTTTGTCTCCATCTATCTGTTTGGCTTAATCTTACGGCACTAAGAGCCGCCGATGCTTGTATAAAGATGTCTACCGGAAGCAGATTGAGAATGGCTTTGAGTCCTGTTGTAGGTGTCGTTCTCATCGCACTGGTTGTGGCGATGCACGCTCGTGTTTGTACTTTTGTGATGGAAGTTAGGTTGTTTACTTTGCTGGCTGCTTGCTACCATAAGTTAATATTGGCCTTACTATAACTGTATACATCCATAGGATGGTTTTGGGGTTCGGCCCCCAAGTTTTCCCGAAAATTCTATTGCACGAGTAAAAAGCTATCGTGGCTTTTGACTCTTTCGTTAATGTTTAGTCTCCAGTTCAGTTTCCTATCGAGCACTAGGCTGAGGTATCTTGCAGTACTGGAGATACTTAGGCGAATACCCGTTACGGAAGGTATTTCAAATTGTGGAATTATCCTTTTGTTAGTGAATAGTACTAACTCCGTTTTCTGGGGATTAACTGCTAGTCCACATCTCTCCGTCCAGGAGTCAATGGTTTGCAGCGTCCCTTCAATTTGCTCGCTCAGGGTCTGGAGACATTTTCCTGTTGCCAGCAGCACAACGTCGTCCTCATAGGCTATGGTTTTGACGCCGCTGTTTCTGAGTTTTAGAAGGACTACGTTTAGAACAATTCCCCACAGTAGCGGGGATATAACCCCTCATTGACGGGTACCCCTTTAGGCGTAGGCTTCCAAATTTGTTCCTCCGAGTTCAACTTTAATACTCGTATGTCTTTCCCTTTAGCATATTGGTGATCCATTTTATCAGGAAGTTGTGAATATTAAAGTTAGTTAGAGTTCTATGAACCGCATCTGTTTTGACATTGTTAAAGGCTCCTTCAATGTCTAGGAAAGCGGCAAGTGTATGTTCTTTGTCTGTCAATGATTTTCCTATTAAGCCGACTACACAGTGCAGCGCTGTCTCTACGCTTTCCCTTTCATATCGGCATGCTGCGCTGGGGATATGTCACCTGGGCGTAGTTTACTACGGATGTTTATGTCAGCTAGTCTTTCAACCGTCCTTAGGACAAAGGTGGTAAGGCTTATTGGCCTAAAGTCTTTCGCAGTAGTGTGGCTTGCCTTACCGGCTTTGGGTAAAAAGACCACCTTAACCTCTTTAAATGCTCTAGGTGTATACCCCCAAATAAAGCTTTTGAGATATAGTTCTTTGAGTACCAGGACGATTGTGGCTGTTTTCTGTTACATGATCGGGATATTAGCGTCGGGTCCTGGAGATTTAAAGGGAGGGAGAGAATGATGTTTCTGTTTACCAGAAAGACGGCTCACGGAAAGTATTTCTTCAATCATCTGGGCGACCTGCCCGAAAAGCCGCCAACCACAATCTTCAAGTTCAGATCTTCTCTAGGATGGTTTCGAGGAGGCCACTCCAACACCATATAATTCCAGTCACTTTGTTTCTTATTCTACCTTTTCAATGTTTTAGCCAGAAAATGCCACGTCATTGTGTTAACACAATGGATCCTTTAGAGATCCGAGTACAGGCTGCACAGATTCGATCCAGCTAAACCCCTTTAACCTAAAACAATCTGACGACATCTTCATCCGCTTTCAATAAAGTCTGGATGACCAGGGTTCTGCAGAGTATCCTTAGTTGTTCGAGATAGGTCTTTACTGTTGAACTGCTTTTTTAACCCAAGGAACCGTTTTCAGAATTTATAGCAGAGCCCAGCTAGACAAAGTTCCTCACTACCTCGAATGTGTAGGCTAGAGTCACTGCTAGTGTTTTTTCTTGCTGTCTTTGGAAACGTAAGCCTACTGCATTTGGGATTGATCGGGAAACTACCGACTACTAAAATTGCAAGTGTGGGTTGTCTAGGGCCTTGTTCTGGGCCAGCAACCTGCGTTACTGAACATTTACCCGCTACAGAAACCGACACAATGCCTCGGATAAGCAATGATCACATGTTGACGACTTTTGGCAATTGTACCCGGACAAAGGTAGGTTTCTGGAATGTAAAGACGCTCCTCGACTAGGAAAGCACGAAGGTCCTTACAATACTAGATCCAATTGAAAAAAGAATTTATACGATATAGACTGGACATTTTGGGCATAAGTGAAATCAGATGGTTAGAAGCGGCCGAGTACCAGTCCCCAACGCGTAACACTGTACTACTCTATTCTGGAAGACCATCCGGAAGTCCGCGCGAATATGGACTTGGACAGCTGTTAACAACAACAACACGCAAACGCCTAATTTCCTGGCAGCCTCTTGGTGATAGAATTATGAAAACCAGATTCCGGACTAGAGTACGACGCGTCACCATCATACAGTGTTATGCCCCAACGAATGGCTCGTCTGAGAGCGGAAAGGAGAATTTCTACAATCTCTTAATCTTAACACAACGCCAAAAGGAGACATTGTCATAGTGATGGGGGATTTGAATGCCAACGTAGGCAACGACAACGAAGGGCTCAAACATGTAATCGGGAAGCATCGGGACTAGGCAACCGCAATAACAACGGCGAAAGGTTTGTGGATTTCTGCAATGCCAACCGCCTTGTGATAGGTGGCACCATGTTTGAGCACAAGACCTACCACAAAGTCAGCTGGGTTTCCAATGACAGGCAAGCAACCTCCAACCAAATTCACCATTTTGCCATCAGCCGCAAAGTAGTCGTAGTAGTAGTTAGAAGTAGTCTCCTCCACGTCCGAAACAGGCGTGGGGAAGATGTGGGGATAGTACAAGATCACCATCCTATGATAGCTACTCTCCAACTACGCACTGCTGCAGTTCGTGGATCTTACGACAACACAAGAATGCCCAGGTTCAACATCGATAGACTCAGTGATCCCTCAGTGCACCTACAATTAAGGAAGCACTTTTCGCAAGGTCTGGAAGCAATCAGCAGCTTACTACCCACAGCCATCCAAGACCATTGGTGTGCTGTGAAGAATGTTTTTACATCAGGTGCTGTAAGAATTGTCGGTCGATCGTAGTGAAGAAATAGGGCGTGGCTTTCCGATGATACCTGGAGACGGATTGACGAACGAAAATAGCTGGCAGCTCGCGTTGCAGCTACCCCAGCAGCAGGGAGAAGAGTCCCTATATCGCATGACGTGACGTGACAAGCGTAACTACATCAACGCTCTGGCTACAGGAGCTGAGGAAGCTGCACAGAAATACGATAGCAGGACCGTCTACGGAATCACCAAAGAGCTGACAGGTGTTTGCAGCTCCAGCCAACACCCAGTGAAAAGCCTAGACGACTCTTTGCTCATTTCGGATGAGGACCAGCTCAAGGGATGGAAGTAGCATTTTGCCACGGTTTTGAACCGTGTTCGCTAGCGATATACTCCCAAATAAGACTGAGGTGCCCGAGGTGAGAAGTTCCCGAATACGCACTACGACTCCAAGTAAGGATGAGATCACTACCGCAATCAAGGCACTCAAAAGCAACAAGGCGGTAGGACTAGACCGTATTCCCACAGAGCTCTTACGAGCAGCGCCAGGAACATCGGCTGAGCGTTTGCTTCTACTTATAAAGAGAGCTTGGGAAGCTGAAAGCATTCCTAACGAGTGGAAAAAGGGAATGATCGTTAAGCTTCCTAGAATTCGATGGATTCTTACATCTCAACTGAAACATCTTGACTTCACTGACGATGTATGCTTACACTCCCACAGGATTATGGACATCCACCAAATGACAGCAGAATGTGGAGAGAGAGGCAGGCGTCGTCGGGCTGAAAATTTGTCTTGGAACAAACTCACCGACTCAAATATGTATTGCGGGACAACAGGTAGAGAGAGGATAAGATTTCCAATATCTTGGGAGTATTGTCTCGATCGATGGTGAAACCGAACTGGATATAGCCAACAGGATCGCCAAACAAAGTCCGCGTTCAGGATGTTGTCCAAAATATGGCTAAACAATGCAATCAGTTTGAACACCAAGTTAACACTGTTCCGCTCCAATGTTGAATCCGTGCTGTTATATGGAAGCGCACATGGAGAGTCACCACTACTATTACCAAAAAGCTGCAAACGTTCGTTAATGGGTTCCATATATAGCAAACCATGCTATGCAATTGAACCCTTTAGCTCAGAATGGCAGAAGACCTGGCGGTCCCAGGAGAACATGGCGCAGAGCAGTCGAGAAGGAGGCACGGCAGTTGGGGAATAGTTGGGGAGAACTCAGGCACATTGCCAGAAACTATACATGATGGCTCGTAGGTGTAGTAGAGGCCTAGGACTAACAAGGGGATACAGGACATACGTAAAAGTAAGTAAGTGTCACAACGAGGATGCTATGGCCTGCATTCGACAGAGTAAGAACCAATGGATGGACTCGTGCAGAGGGATAGAAAATCTCTTTCTACTCTAATAGGAGTCATTACGGGGCATAACACCATGCGGTACCTCATGAAAAAACTACGTGTGACGAACGAATACCTTTATAGAGACTGCGGTGACGAGGAGGTTCAGGAAGACACCAACCACTTTCTTTGCTACTGCCCCGGCCTCTATCATTTGAGAAATAAGTTCCTTAGACAACGCTACTTTAAGAATTTAGAAGAGTTGTTCAACAGACCGATAAACGACATCGTAAACTTCATCAAGTCCTGTGGATGGTTTGTATCTCGGGTACGGTAAGTAATAAATGTTTTTCTTCACCAGAAAGGGGTTCTCTAATCTATCTCCTTTTCCCCAGTGGGTATCACAATGGGCCTATATTGACCTGAGTGTGGTGTAGAGGTTTTCTATCTACTGACCCAATTATCCACTAGTTGTAGTGTGAAGTTGAGCCTTTAACGAAGGACCGGAGGAAATTTCCCTGAAGCCGGTATCACCACGTCGTTAGCGTTGGCCATCGCGTTGAAGTCGTCTAAATAAGGTATAAGTCTATGCATGCCACTATAAAGGGTCCAATATTTTCGTCTGTCTGTGCACGCATCACGAGAAAACTACTGCACGGATTTTGATAAAACTTGGCATATTGATAGCTTTTATCTTGAGTAAACATAAAGAATACTTTTTATACTGAGAAATGAGGGTTCCTTGACACTGTAGGTGTAAAGTGTTTAAAGTGTTGCTTTATCCACCTTCGCGAGACTAAGAGCACAAATTAAAGATTAAAAGCAAAGTCGAGTGGCTACCGGAATGGTGATGGTACACTCCATGTCTTCTCATTCTTATTCATGTCTTCTGACAGACGGGCGAAGCAAGGTGAGCACGGGCTAGCTAGTTGGTAATAAATTCCATATCTAGAATCTGTGTCGCTTTGTAGCAATTCAAATTCATAAGCTTCCAAGTAGAAGAGTCTCCATTACAAGAAAATACACTCACCATTGCCATTATCCTGAAACGCATTAAGTCACTCTACCCTCCCTTCGCATGATATTCGAATATCCATCTGCCCAAGCAATGACATAATACAAAATTCCCGCAATTTTTTTTAATTAATTCCAAGAAAGTTTAATAAAGTCACCACCACCATCGCATACACAGTGTCCGAGTTAGAAAACGCTGAAATTAAGGAGATTTGTTATCCTTTTCATTATTCAAAAATGCAATTTTATTAATTTCCTTCGCGCTATCCCCTTTTCCCTCCCCATATGTGCATATAAAAGTGTACATAAGCGGCCAACTATGGCCTATGCACTAGCCCGAAAAATCCCAAGGAACATTGGAAAAGTCCTGCTCTGCAGGATAAAGGTAGCATTTCGGTGCACCATGTACGCGAAAAGAAAACACTTTTCATGTCCAAGGCGAATTTATGTCAACCGGAAGTAGGTTTACTGACCCATGGCGAAGTTTTACCTACTTCGTTGGATGGATATGGATATACCTAGTTATGTACCCATACACAGGTACCACATGGCGAATGAGTACTTTTTTATTTTTTCTTTTTCTGTGCCTCTGCCTCTGTAGTGGAAAAAAGAAAAAGAATTCTTTTACAACAATAATCGGAATGTCCGTCGTGCCGTTGGTTTTACCCTCGGGGTAAGTGTATAGAGAGATCGTGTGGTCCGAGGTTTCTTGAACATTTTTCGGTATCCCGGGGACAGTGGGCGTCAGAGAGCGGCGGAAGGAGACCCAACTGATTGGGGGTGACCATTTGAGTATTCAAATAAAGAACTTATCTGCTCAACAATGGGCGGCGGCGATTGTGCTGCGACTAATAGAAACATTTACTAGTTTTGCATTTTTTAATTTTTTTCTTTTTATTTAAGTGTCCACATATGGAGTATGCAGAATTGGTTGTATGTTCGAAGCATTAAATCAGCGGAACGTAGTTGCACATAGTTGGTCATTGAAAAATGCTTAAGTAATGTGCTGCGAGACTCAGTCGGCACTGTTCTTTGCGATTTGCATTTTAAATTGCCCGTCATCAGTAAGTGGAGACGACAGAGGAAATTTATATCCTTCGTGCAACAAAAGTGCGCAGCGGGTGAGCTTTAATACGCGTAGTTCAGTGCACCTTAGCAAAACTGTACAATGCAGTTTCTTAGTATAGAATAAAAGATTGATTGCAGACTGTGCCTAGTGTGCCTTTCTCATTCCCATTACTTAACCGTGTTCGTCCGGAGAAAAGAGATCGAATACTCACGAAAGCTTCCTAAATCAACTGAACAAAATATTTGTTCTTCCCTCCACGATAGCTACCAAAAGGACTTGGCGAGAGTTTCACCTAATCAGACAGGGCACATACATACATTTTCAATGATCCGCTAATCATTCATGAGAGATGCGGGGGTAGGATGCTCGGGTGAACTCCCCATCCTTCTGGATTCCATTAACTCCAACTCATCAGGAAAAATTCCTAGATGGCTCCTTTAGAGATGCCGGTCTGAGGGCGTATGTCCATGTTCCATAGTTTACGGTTTCTGGCAATATGTCTCAGCTCTCCCCAACTGCCGTGTCACCTTCTCGACTATTCTGCGCCATTTGCTCCTTGGACCGCCAGGTATTCTACCATACTGAAGGGTTGAGTTTCCGGCATGTACACAAGTACCTCATAACTATCTGTATCAAGGCTAAATTCGTCAACATTAGCCTAATATGCGCTCATGCCTCTCACGATAAGATGGAGGACATGACGAAAGATGACTTCTTCCAGCTCTTGGACAAGACGTTAAAATTTTCCTGACTGACTTCAACGCAAAGCCAGGAAAAGAGGGCGTCTTTAGTAGCGTGGTTGGAAAGAACAGCCTGCATGACAATTCCCCGACAACGGATTCAGGCTAGTCGGCTTTGCTGTGGAACGAAACGTTGTCGTAGCCAGTACGTGATTCCCACGTCTTCACAAGGGGGCATGGCTCTCTTTTGACGTAAAACCGTCAACGAAATCGGTCACATTGCGATCAACGCAAAGCACCCTTCCAGTATTCTGGGTGTCCGGACTTTCCGAGGAGTCCAAGTGGACTCGGATCACTACCTAGTTGTAGCTAATGTACGAATAAGGATATCCAGAATGGAGTGAAATCAACTAAATACTATGAAGAAGTTTGAGGTCAAACGGCTACAATCGCAAGAGACCGCCAGACCCTTTGCCGATCGAGTGTCTCTTAATCTCAATCTAAGTCGTAAGCCGCCAGCAGCAAATGCGGAAGACCAGTGGCAACGTTGCTAACAAGCCATCAGAAATATCGCTGCGGCTACCACAATGAAACCTCTGGTAAGTGGAGAGGGACCTCAACCAACTTCGCGTGCGCAATTGGAGACAGCTGGCTCGTAACCGGGCTGGCTGTAGAGGTTTGTTGGTTGATGCCCAGGTCTAACCCGGACTGTAACGCACCTAAGTAAGTAAGAAAGATAAGGATATGAATTTCAGATCGGCTGGTATAGAACAACCTAAAAGGCGATATGAATCTCAGGAGATCTTTCAGCTCAATGTGACATAAGTGAAGAATCAGGCTATCCAGGAGCTGCGAAGATACAATATGAACAAGAGTGCCACTATCTTCAAAATAGCCGCCCAAAGAAGGAGGAATGCTGAGGAAATTCGTTCGCCAAAGTTCATTAACAATGCTCATGGCCAGCTTCTTGTGGATGACGGTAAACCTCTGTAGAGGTGACGGCAGTACTGTAGAGATCTTTCGAATGAACAGTTTCCCCGGTTATACTTTCCAAGTGCCACCCCTAACTGTGAAGAAATACCCGACATTACAGTCGACGAAGTTAGTGAGGCGATCAAATACTCCAAAAATCGAAAAGCGGTTGGGCCAGACGAGATTCCCTCTGAGTTCTGGAAAAAGATGGGAGACATCGGGTTTAGATAGCTAAGAATTCTCATCTCCAAATTTGTGAGAGGTGTCCCAATGCCGAATCAATGGAGGGAAAGTTACCTCCTCCCTGTATACAAAGGGAAGGGTGATACGCGAAACTGTGATAACTACCATTCGATCAAGCTGATGCCACACACCATGAAGATCGTTGAGCGGGTATTAGGTGGTAGACTGCGAAAAATAATACGGCTATCTGATGATCAGCTTGGGTTTTCGCAGATGCAATCCAAAGTATAAGGATCGTAATGGAAAACATCGTGATTCCTTAAGGGATTTGCATATTGTATTGGTTGACTTTGAAAAGGCATTCGACAGACAACCACGAGATCTGACATGGGTGGCGCTAAGACATCGAGGGGTTCCAGAAACCTATGCACGGGTGATCGTGGACATGTACGAAAGAGCAATGACAAGAGTAAGATGCCCCGCTGGAGTAACCGAAGAGTTCCCAATCAAAGTTGGGGTGCACCAGGGAAGCGTCGTAAGTCCTTTGCTCTTTATTACAATCCTTGATTATCTGCTTGAAGGTAAAGTGACGGTCCCCAGCGTACACCAATTATTCTTTGCTGACGATGGAGCCATCTTAAGTGAGGATCCTACATCCCTGCAACAAATATTTGACGTGTGGGTGGAAGTTCAGGAGGGAAATGGGTATCTTCTTCTTCTTCTTATGTGGCGCTACAGTTCGGGGTGAACCTGGGTCTCAACCAACAAGCCTCTCCATTTAGCTCGGTCCTTAGCTTATTGCCTCCAGTTGTGCACTCCAAATTGGTCGAGGTCCCCTTGAACTTGTGCGCGCCACCTACGGCGATGATTCCCTCTACTGCGTCGTCCCTCGGGGTTAGATTCGAAGACTCTGCGGGCCGGAGCGTTGGTGTCCATTCGCTCTACATGTCCTAGCCATATCAGACGTCCAATACGTAGTTTTTTGACTTGGTCGATGTCGCTGTACAGCTCGTATAGTTCGTGATTGAATCTTCTCCTCCAAAACCCGTCAACGCAAACGGGACCGAAAATCTTACGAAGAATTTTTCTCTCGAAGCGACCAAGGATATCTTCATCCTCTTTTAATAAAGTCCATGTTTCAGCGCCATAAAGCAGGACTGGGATGATCAAGGTCTTATATAGAGTCTCCTTAGTTGTTCGAGAGAGGGCTTTACTGTTGAATTGCCTTATAAGCCCAAAAAAACAGCGATTGGCAAGAGTTATTCTTCGATTGATTTCTGCGCTGATCTTGTTTGTAGAATTTATAGCAGAGCCAAGGTAGACAAAGTCCCTTACTACCTCGAAGTTATAGCTGCCCACTGTGACGTTTTGTCCAATTCGTCGGTGTTGGCTTTCCCTTCTTGTCGACAGCATATACTTGGTTTTGCGCTCGTTTATCGCTAAACCCATTCTGGCCGCTTCCTCTTCAATGCTTGCAAACGCACTGGTGCAAGCCCGCTGAGTTCTTCCCATAGTGTCAATATCGTCGGCGTATACAAGCAATTGTACGGACTTTTGATAGACTGTGCTGCCGGTGTTGGCTTGTGAGTTCCACACAATCCGTTCAAGTAGAATATTAAAGAAGTCACATAACAGCGCGTCACCTTGTCTAAAACCTTTTTTGACATCAAAGGTCTCGGTGAGGTCATTACCGATCTTGATGGAGCAGCGAGCGTTCTCGATCGTCAGCCTGCACAGACGGACAAGTTTGGCAGGAATGTCAAAACTAGACATGGCTCTATAAAGCTCTTCTCTATAGATGCTGTCATGGGCGGCCTTGAAATCGATAAAAACAAATACAAATATTTGGCGCAACAGCTCTTTAAAGTGCCAGGGCCTAGCTTCTCGCAACCAATCATGTTGTGTGCGTTATATTTTTCACACGAATGGAAGGGACTTACAGTTTAATGCCGACTCCGAACGGCGATTTGAGAAGCTTTTTCATGACAACAATACTCTCGAATGTTTGTCAGACGCTCGCGAGAGGTGGGACCGTGAAAAAACTTTTTGGTATTTTCTAGGATTCGAACTTGGAACCTCATGCGTAGTGATCCGACACACTAACCACTTATGCCACGGCGCCCACCTTGAAATCGATAAAGAGGTGGTGAATATCGATTTGGAATTCTCGGGTTTTCTCCAGGATCTCCCGAAGTGTGAAGATTTGATCGATGGTGGACTTTCCTGGCCTGAAACCGCACTGATAGGGTCCAATCAGGCTGTTGATAAAAGGTTTCAGGCGTTCACACAATATCACAGAAAAGATCTTGTATACGTTGTTGAAGTGACTGATGCCTCTATAGTTGGCGCAGCTGTGGGGGTCTCCTTTCTTGTGGATCGGGCAAACGATGCTGAGGTTCCATTCATCAGGCATACACTCGTCTGACCAAATCTTAGAGATGAGTTGGTGTATGCTCTCGAACAACTCAGCACCGGCTGCCTTGAAAAGTTCGCCCGGTAAGCCGTCGGTTCCAGCAGCCTGGATATTGCTATCCTCAATTCGTTGTGGTCAGGTGGACGGACATTTTGACTATCATCGTCTATGTTGAATGGTTCATTCTGCCTGACAGCGGGATGTTGGTCTTCGTCGCCGCAGAAGTAGGTTTTCCATATTCTCAGCACCGACTGTGATTCTACTACGAGGTTTTCATGTTCATCTCTACAGGTTTCTGTGCGGGCATTGCTTCTCTAACACGTTCTCTTCACCTTTTGGTAAAACTTCCGTACATTGTTCCTGGAGTATAAACTCTCGATATTCTCAAACGCGCGCTTCTCATGCTCTTTCTTCTTCTTTTGGAGAAGCCGATGTTCTTCCCATCTCTTTTGCTCGTAGAACTCACGAGCAGTTCTCGTCTTCCTTTGCAGCGCCGCTTTGTATGCCTCTTGTTTTGCTGCATGCACTCGCCGGCATTCTTCGTCAAACCAGGGGTTTCGCGGTGGTGGGTGAGCGAGACCCAGCACATCAGTCGCGGCGTTTCTGATGGCATGTTGGCAGCGTTGCCACTGGTCTTCGGTACGTGATGCTGGCGGCAAAGGGGTGATTGAGAGATTTCGGGATACGCGTTCAGCGAAGAGTCTGGCGGTCTCTTGCGATTGTAGCTTTTCGACGTTAAATTTTCTCACAGTGATTCTTCTTTGTTGCTCAGGTTGGGATATCCGCATTCGTACCTTGGCTACAACAAGGTAATGATCCGAGTCTATGTTGGCCGCTCGGAAGGTCCGGACATCCAGAATACTGGAGGCATGCCTTGCGTCGATCGCAATATGATCAATTTGGTTGACCGTTACATGATCATTGGACCGCCATGTCTGCTTATGAATATCGAGATGAGGAAACCATGTGCTTGCTCCACAGCGAAATCAATTAGCCTTAGTCCGTTATCAGACGTGGTGTCGTGTTAGCTATGCTTACCGACTGCTCTACCAAAGACGTCCTCCTTTCCTATTTTGGCGTTAAAATCGCCCAATACGATTTTAACGTCGTATTTAGGACATTGCTCGTATGTTTTGTCGAGGAGCTCGGAGAAACACTCTTTGGTGGCAGAATCCTTTTCTTCCGTGGGGGCATGAACACATATTAGACTTATGTTAGCGAATTTCGCCTTGATCCGGATAGTCATAATACGCTCGCTTACGTGTCGGAAGTTTAAGACTTCTTGCCTAAGTCTGCCGCGTATGACAAATCCGCATCCGCATAAGCGTTGCCTGTTGCTTCTGTAGCAATCACCGTAGTAGATGTCACAGTTTTTTATTCTCGTTTTGCCCAGCCCATCCCATCGCACTTTCTGGGTGGCGGTAATATCTGCTTTATAGCAGTCTAGGGTCTCTGCTAGTTGTTCGGGTGTACGTGGTCTGTAAAGGGACAGAACATTCCACGTACAGATCCGAAGGTCGTTGTCCTTATTTCGTTTGCTGGGGTCGTCATTAGTTGAGTCATCCTTATCCGAGGCTTTTGGTTGTTTCGGAACCATGCGGTTTTTACGTGGTAGGGAAGTTACCCCGACGGCACAACCCCCAACCTGGAGGGCCAGTTCCTTAATTATTCCCCTAGGACGAGGGGCCGCGTACACCGGTGCCAGTAGTCCACTACGGGAGTATGAGCGCTGCCGTTGGTCCATTAAGGGCTCCTCCGCCACCATCTCTATTCCAATGTCCTGACCAACATTGGAAATTCCTTACCGACCTGTGATCCGAATACGTCGAAGCAGCTCGCGCAAGGTGTTCACTAAGTTCAACCTAACTGGAACTATAGACGCCACCGTTGACTCCGTCTAGGGAATTCGTCCGCTGCCGCCTGGAACAGGAAGAAGCGCTCTAGTGAGAAAAGCACTCTTCCCCCCCTCTCTCATCTGCTGCCACCAAGAATACGCCAAACGGGGTTGGTTACCCACTTCTTGGATTAAGGTACTAGGAACCCGGCTGTCACCGCGTGGAGGTTGAGAGTAAGAGTTGGTAAGCCTCAGTTGAGTGAAAACTAACGTTTGACCAGTGGCGATATCTGAAAATCCCATTTTGTGTGGGAAGGAGAAAATATTGATTCTAAGGAATTGACAATAGTCTGATTTTTTCCCTCATGGAAATGGGATCGCCAACAGATGACGTTACGTTATTAGCTCAGCTATATTGTAGTTTCGCGTATTGAGTAGACTCTCCTTGATGTTACCACCCCCATGTGCTCTGGAAGGATGCATTGCCCCTTATTTTGATAAGTTATACCGCCACAGCTATTGACTTCTTTAGATTCAATATGGACTTTGCTGACGATCAAGCGAAACCAAACTTTCTTTGCAAATTGCTGGTGCAGTTTGCAGAAAGAAGGATTCCCAGGATGTATTGTCGTAACACATACCGAAAAACTCATTTGTCATTGCCTGTTTTTGCCATGTATAGATAAAAAACAAACCAAATGTGGCAACAATCAGTCAATCAATCTCTTAATCACATTTTCGAGCAATTTGCCTCGTATGGAAAAAACTGACCCGTCTCACTATTAGCAAATAAGTATGCCAGCCAAGTCGTCAGAATTCTTGCATTTTCACTCTCTCAAAACTGTAAAACTCTTTCGGTTTCGACTTACTTGAGTTCCTGAGAATATCCTTCTCATGGGTCCCTACCAACATCATCACAGTCCACTACACAAACCAAAATCCAACCACGAACATTAATTCCTCGTCCATACAATGAACAAACACTGGTCAGCTAACAATATACTCGTACATCTTAGCGAACGAAAAACAACACATACCCGCACAAGGATATCGTTTAAAGTCCTTTACCCTTGTATACAACGGGTCCTACCGGCAAAACTTTTCACAATCATAACACCTTTACCGCGACACAAAACATGCCGCGCGCAAGGAGAAATTCACTTAAGGATCAAGTGTAAGGATTTCTGTTGTGCGCGCCCACCTCCAACCCCAACTCCGACTCCTTCCACAACTAACTAGTTTGCATAATAGCTTTGTAGTAGTTTTGCGTGTTGAGATGGAAAAATCCTCTTCGAAGAGCGAGGCATAACTCCAACTCCATTCCATTCAGCCTTAGTGTGTGTCTACCATACAACAGGTACTTCCACTTCATCGTCACTTTTAGGCCCGTTTTCTTAACCTAGTTAAAAGAAAAAAAAAAACAGAAAAGGCACAGTGATTTGGCGAATATTACGACGGACTGAAGGCCTCCTTTTGAAGTGGGGTGGCTAAGGATATTCTCAATTGCATTAGGAGCGAGAGAGTCTCAAATTTCGCTTCTATGTGTGTGCTGTACAGGACTAGGAATAGTAAAAACCGTCATTTCAATCGGGTTTCAGTTTGAAGCGTTACGTTGGCGGGGTTGCATAAAAAGATTCTAAATTAAGGATATTTTCTTGAACAGTGCCTCTGGTTGTGTGTTGTGGATCCTTAGAAATGTAGTCTCAATTGATTGAAAGAAAATTAATGCAGTGGATTTGTTAACCAAAAAAAGAAAAAGAAGTGTTCTTAGATATATTTAGAAATTCGATTTAAAATAAAATTAAATTTAAGAAAATAGTTTTTGTGATAACAAATGTGTAGTGTGTGTTATGTGAATATGTGTCCTCCATAATTTTAAGGATATTGTTTCAACGACGGAGAATACTCTGGGATGACCACACAAAAATGGATTAACAAAAAGGATTTGCGCAAAATATTTAAGTATCTGCTAAATTTCCTTATACATATTTTTAAGGAGTATTTTTCTTTAAACACAACTTCTTTCGAATGTTTCTCTAAGGAGTTAATTACTTTATTAGCAGGACTTGTACGAAGGAAGTTGTAACTTGTTTTATAAGTGGGAGAAGGATAAGACGAACTGGAGAAAATATTCACATGGTAGTGGGTGTGAAATTCAAAACAAGACTGTGATTAAATTTAAAGAACAGGGTGACAGTAAAATGACATTTGTGTGAAATTTTCGTACAAATTGCAAAATGTTCAAACTATTTAAAATTTATTTTGGCTTAAATATTGTTGTGTTTATTGGATGAAAGCTACTCTACAACTGACATAATAATTATGCAAGAACATTGGGGTGTGTTCATTAAGTGTACAACACCTCCCTTTCTAAATTATTAACATTATAATAACAGTTAATTCAATAAATTCAAGAATAAGTATATCTTCCATTATCCGTATGTGAAAAATTGAGCCTTTTTGGGGGGTTTCTAATTCGAACTGGTCGCTGGGGCTGGTCGCATCCGGATGTTTGACTTTGCGGAATAGGTTGTTGCTTTTCATGTTGGTGCCTGTCTGCATGGTGTTCATCAACTAGGTGTACATCTGTAGAGTGGTTGTCGTCGATTTGGTGTTCGTTTGGAATAGTTGATCTGTCGGCATTATTTGGTTGTTCTTCGTCCGTGGACCCTTTTCCTCCTTTTTCTTCCAAACTTTGGAATTGAAAAAAATCGGTTAAATTAGAATTCATGCTTACGCTGTATCTATGTCTTAATTGGTTGGAATGTCGCCGCCATGTTTTGTTCCCTACTTGAATTCCATAAAGAGAAGAGCCAATTTTCTTGAGTACAATACCAGGTACCCAAGTTAATTCTCTGCGATTGTAATTTCGAGCGTAAATGGCTTCATCTGGTTGGAAGTCCTTCGGTTTGACTCCATGCGTTATATTAAATTGTTCCTCCATACGCTTGTTAGTAGTTCGAACTTCGTAGGTCGGCGGATAAAGTAAGTCTAATTTTGTTTTTATTTTTCGTCCCAGCATTATTTCCGATGGTGTCATGTTATTTGGCAACTGGGCATTCGGTGTCGTGCGATATGAGAAGAGTAACGTTGGCAGCACGTTTTCCTGACTTCCTGCTCCTGCTTCTAATTTCTTCATGCCCCTTTTGAAAATATCGACGAATTTCTCCGCCTGACCGTTGGACTGTGGGTGGAACGGTGGAGTCCGGATGTGCTGGATACCACCTTTGGCGCAAAATTCGGAGAATTCACCCGACGTGAATTGGGTGCCGTTGTCCGATAAAACTAAGTCCGGGTACCCGAATCTCGCAAAAACTTCTGTAAGTACCTCAATAGTCGCTCTGGCTGTGGTCGAGCTCATGGGGAAAATTTCTGGCCATTTCGAATAAGCATCGACTATGACCAAGTACATTTTGCCTTTATATGGTCCCGCGTAATCAAGATGAATGCGTGACCATGGTTTACTTGATTGCTGCCATGATGATAGTGGAATCTTGACTGGTGCTGGTGCTGATGTTGCACAGGCTGAACATTCTCGAACTGTCTTCGTGATGTCATCGTCAATGTTGGGCCAATAGACGTAACTGCGCGCCAACGCCTTCATGCGGACCACGCCGGGATGACCTGAATGTAACTGCTTAAGTACTGGTATCTGCAACGACAAAGGGATTACAATCTTGTTTTGCAATAAAATACACCCATTCGATTCGCTCAAACCCTCTCGACGTCGGTAAAATGTTCTCAACTGGTCATCCTTCATATTTTCTGGCCACGATGTACGGATAAACTTCTAAACTTGTTTTAGCAGAGCATCTCGTGCGGTTTCTTTCTGTACCCTCTGGAAAGTTACAGGCAAATGAAGAAACGCGTCCGTCAAAACTGTATTGACTTCAGCTTCTACGTGAATAGCGGCGATGACGAAATCTTCTTCCGTGTGAGTTGAGTCACGGTTTATCAACCGCGAAAGTGCATCGGCATATGCAAATTTAGCAGTGCTGATATACTCTACTTTGAAGTCATACATGAGCAACGTAAGTGCCCAACGCTGTAGCCGATGTGCTGTGTAGACGGGAATCCCTTTTTTTGCTCCAAAAATTGTCAATAGAGGTTGATGGTCTGTCCGGAGAATAAAGTGTCTGCCATACACAAGTCTGTGAAACTTCTTCACACAAAACACCAGTGCTAGTGGTTCTTTCTCCGATTGGCTGTAATTTTCCTCTGTTTTTGACAATGCTCGCGAAACGTGTGCAACTGGTCTTGTTGTACCATCAGGTAACCTATGCAGGAGTACCCCACCAATGCCGTTCTTTGATGCGTCCCCCGCTACAATTATTTCCTTATTCGGATCGAAGTATATCAGAAGGAGTTCTGACTGCAAAGCCAATTTCGCTTTGTTGAAAGCTGCCTGACAATCTTTCGACCAGGCGAATGGTACGTCCTTCATCAACAATTTATCCAAGGGACCGCGTATTTCCCGCATATTTTTAATGAATTGTGAATAAAAATTTAACATACCTAGGAACGCTCGTACTTCTGTGACATTTTTAGGCTCTGGCATGTTGGCGATTGCTGCGGTTCTTCTGGGGTCTGGCCTGCGGCCATTTTCATCGATAATAAATCCCAGGTAAGAGACTGTCCTCTGGTAGAAAGCACATTTTTCAAACTTGAGACGGAACCCCCATTCCTTGATGCGTGTAAGCGCCGATTCTAAGTTCTTGCTGTGATCTTTCACTGACTTCCCAACCACTATGATGTCATCGAGATAAGATACTACACCAGAAAGACCCGCCAACATCGTGGACATAATTTTTGGAAAAAGTCCTGGTGCCGATTTGATGCCGAACGGCAGACGTTGGTACTGATATAGTCCTCGATGGGTGTTGATTGTCAAAAGTGGTTGAGACTCCTCGCTTACTTTAATCTGCAAGTAAGCGTCAGAAAGATCAATGGTTGAAAAGAATTTACCTCCAGCCAGTGAAACAAAGATATCGTCTGGTAACGGTAGCGGAAACTGATTGGCTTCTAGGGCGTTGTTTAAGCCTGTTGAAAAATCTCCGCAGATTCTCACGCTCCCATTCGCCTTCCGTACTGCCACAATTGGTGCTGCCCATTGCGAAAAATCTACCGGTTTTATGACTTTGAGCTGTTCGAGGCGATCAATTTCGTCGTTGATTATAGACATGGTTGCATATGGTATTGGGCGCTTTGGTCTGAAGCATGGCGTAACGCCGGGCTTGAGGTGCAGAACTGCTTCCGCTTTTGTGCACAATCCCATAGAACCATCAAAGAGATCGGAAAAACTCAATTTAGTTTTTGCAATATGTTGCGATATACTTGAAGGTGAAGGCTGTGTCTCTGTCGGCTCGGTTGTCCTCACTGCTGAGCACATCGCGTTGATTGGTAAATCAAACAATTGTAGAGCGTCCATCCAATCCAAACCCAGAATGTTGAGTTCTTGCAGGTCGGTGACATAACAGATTCCGCTAGATTGAGTACCACCGAACGACATATGGCATTGGAATTCTCCAAACAGTGGAACGGGCTGACCGCTGGCGCCCCTTGCCAACTGCTGTGTTCTTGTCAAAGTTGGGCTACCCAATTGTATCCAGACTTCCTTGGACAGAATAGTTATATCCGACGCTGTGTCAACCTGCAACCGAATAGGATGTCCATTAATCTGTACGGAAATGTACTTACGTTTCTCGGCGTGAACAACTCTGGAAATCAAAAAGATGCCTTTTGATTCGACCTTTGCTTCCCCTCTGTTTTTGAAGCGGCCTTGGTTATTGTACTTCTTGTTCTTTTTATTCTGCTGTCCAGTCTTCGAAGTTTCGCAAAACCCTTCCTTATGGCCACTCCGTCCACAGTCACTACATTTGTGATGTTTGTACCAACATTTGTCTGAGTAATGTAATCCACCGCAGAACCAGCATGCACTTTTTGGCGTTTTTGATTTTTTTGATTGACGTATAAGCTCAACCTCACCTTCGCCTTCCACCAGCGCTACATCATGTTTCAGCATGAGAATTCGTTCACACTCATTTGCTAAATCTGTTAGGGTCAACTTATTACTGTTTTCATCAGCTTCCAACTTCGCCAGTACTTTGGTTCTGATGTCAGAATCGTAAATGCTAGTCAACCCACAGACAAAAATCAAGCACTTGAAGACATCTGCGGTGATTGAGGTTATCTTGAACAATTCGCATTGCTTGTTCACAATACCAGCATACGTTTGAAAATCATCGGTGCTCTTTTTCTCTATCTTAAGACAGTTATAACGGGTTGCAAATAGAGAAGTTTTTCTTGAGAAGATCTCCGTTAGTTTCTTAACAGTTTCGTCGAACTTCAACTCCCGCGTTTTTTTTTGGAAGAATTAGATTTGCGTAACGATTGTAAGTGGGCTCATCTAACTTTCTTAGAAGAAGTCTCACTTTGCAAGAATCGTCCAAATCCTTACCCTCCTCCTTGAAAACGTCTTCGTACCGAGAATACCATTCGGAAAAAGTCAATCCATTGCTTGGATCGTAGACAAAACTTTGTATGGAATTTGCCAAAGTCTCCATGGTTTTTTCCGACGATGATTTAATCGTTGCAGGTGCTGGTGCCAAGCTTGTGTTGAGCGTATTCTCTGTTAAGGATTTCAAAATTTGTTGCTGTTGGTTTAAGATATCCTGTTGGCTCTTGAGAAATGCTGCGAACTGTGTAGCGTCCATTTTATCTCCTTTTTTTATATTTAGGCTCGTATAAGATCCTCGTCGCCACAATATGTTGTGTTTATTGGATGAAAGCTACTCTACAACTGACATAATAATTATGCAAGAACATTGGGGTGTGTTCATTAAGTGTACAACAAATATAATGAACACTTTTCGACGATTTATTTCGAGCAAAGGAAAACAAATAAATAGAAAGTCGTCCGATCAGCCTATCTTCCTTTCTACTAAAGACCCTTATAAGACCACAGGTACTGGAAAATATAGCTGTTGAGGTGAAACTAAGTAACCAAAAACTGATAAAAATTGTCTGCGTATATTATCCGGGTGGTACTAGCCCGGCAAGTAAACGGCTAAGTTTAAAAAGTAACTTACGGAAAATGTTAAGCCTAAGCGGAGATTTCCTTATAGCTGGGGATTTAAACTGGTGACATAGGGATTGGGGGTGCTTACGGGCAAATTCTAGCGGGAACTTACTTGCAAATTTACTTGTAACGTATCCAGTTTCTGTTTTGTATCCGCCTAGACCTACGTACGTCCCTGCGAATAACCGTGGTAGTCCTTCCGTCTTAGATATATTTCTTACTAATGTCTCCTCTGTTACAACACAGCCAATTTCAATAAATGCTCTTAGCTCAGACCACAACCCGGTTCTGTGTGAAAATCTCTGTTCGGGATTAACCAATTTTGAAAACTTCCTTGATCTGAAAAATACAAATTGGGAACGTTTTCGTACATTGCTGAAAAGTAAATTAAGGAACTTTCCAACTACCTTAGAAAACGTTATCCTTCTTCTTCTTCTTTTATCAGAGAGGTTATGATCTGAAAACAAGGGATCACAACCCTCCCGCTTCACCGCATTTCTACTGATCCGCATGCCGGGTTTGCCTATTTGACCTCAGAAAATATCGGCAGGCCTGCCGATTTTGGATCACTCGGTTACTGAGGCCAATGAAATGCCGATGTCGTCGCATTTGTCTGATCCAGACGTTTATAGGCCTGCCTTTCCTGCATCGCGATGTCCTTGGAACGTGCATTGATATTGCCTTTTTAACAAGGTTCAAATGATCTCTTCTTTGATCGTGGCAATACCAAGTGAGCCGGTCGCGCTCTATTTTTCGTAAGATGGTTTCTTTCACGTGAATGCTTCCACTGATCTTTGAACTTCTTATTCGATCAAGCTTTGTCACTCCTGTTGTCATGCGAAGCATCTTCATCTCAGCTACCGTTAATTTATTCTCATACGTTTTGTACATCGTCCAACATTGCGAACCGTATGTGAGCGCTGGACGCACAACTGCGGTGTAGAGCCTTCCCTTCAACTTAGGTGGCATCTTTCGGTCACAGAAGAATACCACTTCATCCACCCTACGCTTACGCGTTGATAGACGTCGTGATCACAAGTTGCTTTGCTATTGATCATAGATCCCAGATATTTGAACTTTTCGCACTTAGGAAGAACTGTTCCATTCAAATACTATAAATGCCTGGAATAGGTCTGAGTGGATCAGAGAACGGGCAGCACAAGTACTCTGTCTTTTTTGAACTAATGCGATACCCATTTCCCTCCAAAACGTCCACCCACACATCAAGTGCTCGTTGCAGGGATGTAGGATCCTCACTTATGATGGCTCCATCGTCAGCAAAGAATAACTGATGTACCTTGGGATCCATCACTTTATAAAGAGCAAAGGACTTAAAACGCTTCCCTGGTGCACACCGACTTTGATTAGGAACTCTTCGGTTACTCCAGCGGGGCATCTTACTCTTGTCTTTGGTCTTTCGTACATGTCCATGATCATCTGTACATAGGTTTCTGGAACACCTCCATGTCTTAGCGCCACCCATATCAGATCTCGTGGTTGTCTGTCGAATGCCTTTTCAAAGTCAACCAATACAATATGCAAATCCCTTAGGGAATCACGAAGTTATTCCATTATGATCCTTATACTTTGGATTGCATCTGTGGTTGATTTACCCGAAACAAACCCGCACTGATCATCAGATAGCCGTATTATTTTTCGCAGTCGGCCACCTAATACCCGCTCAACGACCAGCATGGTGTGTGACATCAGCTTGATCGAACGGTAGTTATCACAGTTTCGCGTATCACCCTTCCCTTTGTATACAGGGAGTAGGTAACTTTCCCTCCATTGATTCGGCATTGGACCTCTCACAAATTTGGAGATGAGAATTCTGAGCCATCTGAATCCGATGTCTCCCATCTTTTTCTAGAACTCAGAGGGCATCTCGTCTGGCCCAACCGCTTTTCGTTTTTTGGAGTATTTGACCGCCTCACTAACTTCTTCGACTGTAATGTCGGGAATTTCTTCACAGTTAGGGGTGGCTCTTGGAAAGTATAGCCGGGGAAACTGTTAATTTAAAAGTTCTTCACAGCACTGCCGCCACCTCTGCAGAATTTTGTCGTCATCCACAAGAAGCTGGTCATGAGCATTGTTAATGAACTTTGGCGAACGAATCTCCTGAGCATTCCTCCTTCTTTGGGTGGCTATTTTGAAGATGGTTGCACTCTTGTTCATATTGTGTCTTTGCAGCTCCTGGACTGTCTGGTTTGCATCAACCACCGGGGAAGATATTTTCTCCAGCTCCCGATACAGGCTCTCCGTACTCTCTGCTTGAAGCTGGGCACACTTCTTCTTCGCTTTTTTCTTGCAACATCTGTATTCCATTTCGAGGCGAACTTTTTCGCCACTATTGTTAGAGGGGCACTTTGACCAAGCTTTGAAAGCCACTTTCTCTCATTTATCACTTTCTTAGCTTCATCACTCCACCACCATGTTTCTTTGGCGTGTTGATGGTGGCCTTTTGAAGCTCCTAGCAGTGATTTGGCCTTCTTTAAGCAAGTTCGCTGTAGGGAATCCCACATATTTTGTGCTCTGCACCCTTTATCCTCAGCTCCGTTGATGGCGTAAGAGAGGTAATTTTTCATTACGAAAACAAAAGCCTCGCCTTTTTCTTTGTCCAGATTGTACCACTTGATTTTCTCAGAGAACCTTGTTTGTTTGTTTTTCTTTGGTGTTTTCATAAAGATTTCTGTTAGCAAGAGACGGTGACCGACTCTCCCAGGATCACTTTGCAATCTTTTACCCGAGGCTTCATGAAACTGGCTACCAAATGGTAGTCAATCTGAGTTTCATCTCCACCACTGCTGTAAGTGATCAGGTGTCGGCTTTGTTTGATGAACATGGTATTTAACGTGATAAGACCGTGTGATTTGCACATGCTTAGGATGTCTTCACCAGAGAGGTTCCTGGTGCCATATCCTAGTCCTCCATGGCAGTCTTCATAGTCTTCGTTTGACTTCCCGACATGTCCATTCAAATCTCCTCCAACAAACAGAAACTCTTCCTTTGGGATGTTCTTAAGGGGATTGTGGAAATCTACCCAAAATGCATCTTTATCTCTCTGATTGCACCCATTTTGGGGAGCAAATGCACTGACAATATTCCACACCTCTCCTTGTATTACTAGTTCGAGAGACATCAAACGGTCGCTGGACTTCGAAATGCTCAAAACGCTACCAAGTAGCTCTGCCGCAAGGATTATACCGATTCCATTCCTAGCCTTTTCCGTTCCGTAGTAGAACATCTTGTAATCTTTTGTCCTAACGTCCAAGAAAGGCGCCCGATTTCCGGTGTTTTTCCGTTTCGTGTGTTGAATACACAAGATATCCACCCGCCTTCTATTCATCGTCTCTTCCAGCTCGTAACTTCTACCGGTCATGCTTCCAACGTTCCAACTCGCGACCCTCAAATTTCTTCCAAACTGTTTCATTATTTTGCTAGCCCCCGGAATCCGTATAGCTCTGACCCGAACATTTCTGCTCGGTCTAGGATCAGTACCATGCACAGCAGTGTTAGTGCCTGGCGGGGTAGTGCCTTTACTTTTAGCAAGTATTACCATAATGATATATTGCGATGGTGTTTGTTGTTTGACACGTGCATGCTCCTGCATGTATGACACCGGTGATCTCCAGTCGTGTCAACCCACGGAGTCGCATGCACACTTGTGGGAGGGTTCTTAAGGTAGTATATGTGTCGCTAGGCTCACTTGGATGTTATGTTGCCTAGATCTGAATTGTACCCTTAGTCGCCTTTTACGACAAGCGCTAGTTGTTGGGGGGCGCTGCAGTGATATTCTTAGCCCGTCCCTGCACAGGGAGAATTTTTTTTAATGCGTCAACAAGTTTTATACTCGTAGTCAACGCTAAACCCTATAAGTACTGCTCAAAGGCAAGCATTTTCTGATTGCATTGGTTTGGTTTTAAAGGTTTGAATGACTTGAAAAGGAGCTTATACGTACTTATTGGGTCGGTGGTTTGATCCGACCTAACTAAAGATTCTGAACATTGGGCTGTGTCTCCCAGAATCAGCCCATGATGATGACCAGAATTCTTTTTAGAATGCAGTTCTCAGCACTCTTTGGCGAGGTGTGGGTTATGCCTTAAGCATAGTTTTAGGAAATATCCTCATGAAATTATTCTCCTTCCAGCTTATTTCTTCTTATTCTTCCTATTTCGGCGAGGCTATGATCCAAAAACAAGAGATCATAACCCTCCCACTTCATTGCATTTGTACTGAGCCGCCTGTGGGGTTCGCTTTTTTTTAGCCTATTTCTTATATTCAGCTATCTGAAATACAACTGGTGTTTGCTTTAGAGTACCCGATACTAACTTCATGGTGGTGTTCAGTTGGAGGTCCAGCAATAGAACAGCAATTCGACGATAGCTTTGTGGGACATCTGCAGACTTTCTTGGCTTGAGGAGGCTGATAATCTTTGACTTCTTGAAGCAGGAAGAACCACCTTTTTATGTTTGGGCCACTAGTTTCAAAAATTCGGAGCAGATTCCACCTGCGTTAGCTGTGGTTCAAAATTTTATTGATGAGAGCAGTATTTCTATTGTGGCTTGGTCTGGAAATCAGTGCTTGAAACAGCACTGCACAAGATCCTTGTCTATTCGTTGAAAAGTTCTATTAGAAATGTGCATATATGCTCTCATTTGATTGCCTCCTAGTCGAAAGTTTTGTGTGTAACAGACCCGAGTTTATGGTCAGGAAGTAATACCCATCGTCCGAGACCACAGATAGTAGGTTATGTTAGGTTGGAGGGAAGTGCACCTAAGTGCTTATTACGGTGGCCGTTCGGTCCATTGTGTTTCCCTTTGATGTGTGGAACCTATACTTAAACTATTATCTTGCGGTTATTTCTGTTGTGAACCAACCGGTGCTCTTTATAAAGCCTACCATGTTCCTTAGTGGCACTTGTATCCCCTAGTTCCTCAAAAAACCTGGTTTCCATATGACGGAGGCGGTGGTTTTGCAGATTTAGGCAATCGCATAGCAGGTATTTGATGGTTTCTGTCTCCTCTATATCTTGGCAACTCCTGCAGAGGTCGAATATGTTGACGCCTAATCTAGCAGCCATATGTAAATATCTTTTTTTAAAAAAACTGTTTGTGATCTGACTTCCGTCTAGTACTTTGATTGCCGCTTGACTATCCATGGAAATGTTAATCTTGGAAGGATTTAGTTTTTTTTCTATGTATAGTCTGTGCAGTCCTGTCAATGGCGAAGACCTCCGCTTGAAAGGTGCTGCAGTCATCCAAGAGTTTGTATGAGTCGTTGATTTTAAGTGATGTGCAGAAAAGTGGAGTAGTTCTTGTCGAAATCTATTGTATATAGCGAATGATGTGGTTCTATTGAGATCGTTTTTTTTTGGGATAGGAAACGCTCGACTGGAGCACTCAGACGCAACTGGTCCACTGTACTACCAGAGAGCAAACCTTGATTTACTAATTTTATTAGAATTTCCTTGTCTTTCTAAGAAATCCAAGCAAGCACTTCAGTGATGAGGAGCTTACAGTACCAGCACTCATGACATCAGCACTAATAATCTGCCACCTGATACGAGCAAAAGCCCGGACACCCACAGAGGTAATGTTCCGCGGTGTCGTCGCTCTCTCCACAAGCGTCGCAGATTGTAATGTCACACAAGCCCAGCACGTTAAGATTCTTAGCGAAAGCAAACTGGCCTGTCAAGACGCCGATAAGTTGTCTACAGTCTTTTCTGCTGAGAGACAGCAGGAATGCCGATGATTTCTTACAGACGTCCGGGAGCATACGTTTAGTCTACCTACATCCTGGAGAGTCATGTCACACACAATTGTGTTCGTGAGAGACCCAATCGTCAATGGAAGCTCTAACCGACGACGCATAGAGACACAACACGAGTTCGGTAGATGAGAAACACTCATTTGACCCTTGCCTAGCAATCTCATCGGAGATCTCGTTCCCCAAGATCCCAGTCTGACCCGGGACCTAGATGAGAGACAAAGAATTCAGCCTTGCGATCGAGTTCAAAGAGTTTTTGGTTTCACGACCTATTTTGGAAGTAGTTAAAGGGTTAAGCAAGGCCTTAAGCGCAGCCTGACTCAACATCGTAAGGAAGGTTACAGTAGGTGAATACCTCTTCAATGACCTAAATGATCGCAGCAGTGCCTGCATGGTTAAGTTAAACTCCTCCAGAAGAAGAAGCCTGCAGTGACGAAAATGGTAACATACTAGTAGAATCGCAGTCGGTGCTGAGGAACACCTCTGCAGACTGTTAAACGGCGATGATGACCAATATTCCGCTGTCAGGCAGAATGAGACATTGAACAGTGACCATGACAGTCGAGATTCCTGTCAACCCGATCAGAATGAAGTGAGGATAGCGATATCTAAACTCAAATCCAACAAAGCTGCTGGAGCCGACGGCCTTGCCGCTGAACTTTTCAAGGCAGGAGGGGATGAGTTGGTAAGGAGAATGCACCAGCTCATCTGTAAAATCTGGTCGGACGAAAGTATGCCCGATGAATGGAACCTCAGCATCGTTTGCCCGATCCTGAAGAAAGGAGACCCTCTGAACTGCGCCAATTACAGAGGTATAAGTCTCCTCAACATCGCATGTAAGATCCTGTCTGCCGTATTATGTGAACGCCTAAAACCTATCGTCAACAACCTGATAGGTCCTTATCAGTGCGGTTTCAGGCCTGGAAAGTCCACCATTGACCAAATATTCACACTACGGCAGATCTTGGAGAAAACCCATGAATATAAAATCGATGCGCACCTCCTCTCCATCGATTTTACAGTTGCCTATGATAGCGTGTATAGAGACGAGTTATACAGAGCCATGTCTAGTCTTGGCATCCCTGTCAAGCTCGTCCGTTTGTGCAGAATGACGATGGAGAACTCTTGCTGCTTCATCAAAGTCGGTAAGAACATCACTGAACCTTTCGATGTCAGGAAAGGTCTAAGACAAGGCGACGCGCTATCATGCGATCTCTTTAACATAGTACTTGAGAGAATTGTACGAAACTCACAAGCCAACCCCGGAAGTACAATCTTTTTCAAGTCTGTACAACTACTCGCTTGTGCCGATGACATTGACATAATCGGAAGAACTCAGCGGGCCGTCAATGGGACATTTACAAGTATTGAGACCGAGGCAGCAAAGATGGGTCTAGCGGTCAATGAAAGCAAAACAAAATATATGCTGTCTACAAAAAAGGACACCCAACATCGGCGTCTTGGACAGTACGCCACAATAGACAGATATAATTTTGAGGTAGTAAAGGATTTTGTCTACCTATTCTCTTTGGTGAACTCCGCAAATGACATCAGTAGGGAGATCACACGAAGACGTTGTTCCTATGGGCTAAAACGGCAATTGAGTAGCAAAGCCCTATCTCGAACTACTAAGGTAACTCTTTATAAGACTCTAATGATCCCAGTCTTGCTGTATGGCGCAGAGGCATGGGCTTTGACAAAATCGGATGAGGATGCCCTTGGTTATTTCGGGAGAAAAGTTCTTCGAGCGATCTTTGGTCCCGTCTGCATAGATGGTGAGTGGAGGAGAAGGTACAATGCCGAACTATACGGCCTGTACAAGGACATCGACTTAGCCAGAAGAGTACACATACAGCGACTAAGATGGCTGGGTCATTTAGAGCGGACGGCGTCCAACGTTCCCGCCAAGAAAGTCTTCGAATCCACCCCGGATGGACGACGCAGTAGAGGACGACCTCGCGGTAGGTGGCGCAAACAAGTGGAGGGGGAGCTCAACCAACTTGGCGTGGGCAACTGGAGGCAGCTGGCTCATAACCGTGCTGGCTGCAGAGGTTTGTTGGTTGACGCCCAAGTCCACCCCGGACTGTAGCGCCATCTAAGTAAGTAAGTAAGTAAATTCTATCTCGATGCTTATTATAAGATTTAATATCTAGTAGTATCATGTTAAATTCTTTTGTTTGAATAAATGAATAAATGAAAATGAATAAATGCTTAGTCTAGGAAACTTAGTGCTACTTATCACCGTATTACGAGCCGCTGCAAAATCAATTAGTCGGAAACCGCTGCATGTTGTCTTGTCGTGGAGGCTGTATTTACCGACTAATCCGCCAAAGATGGTTTCCTTACCAATTTTCGCATTGAAGTCCCCCGGCCAGGCTCCGTAGGCAGGCACCTTCCAGGACGTCATAGAATCCATCTTTGACAGGGGCTTCAGTGTGCACATATTAGGCTGATATTATAGAATGTAGCTCTGATGCGGATTACAGCCAGGCGATCATGTATAGGCGTGAAATCGATAAACCTTCATCGAAGCCGATTTCCCACTACGAATCTTCCTCCCTGCCTGTGCTGTAACAAATGTAACAAATATCGCAGCTGGGTCTTTTTTGCATTCTTGATCCTATCCATCGTGTCTCGTGAATCGCAGTAATATCTGCCTTGTACTGCGTGGAGATAGATTGAAGTTTTTTGGCGGCAACCATGGTGTACAGAGATTGTACATTCTAGGTGCATACCCGTAAAACGTAGTCGGTGGACGTTCCGGGTGGATTTGCCAATTGAGGGGGATTATTGTTATTATCCGAGGCTGGTATCTCTCTCATAACTAGCTTTTCTTTTTACGTGGTGACGCAGTTACCCAGACGGTACAACCCCAAACCTGGACGGCCAGATCCATGATTATTAGTCCCTTGGATCAGGGGCCGGTTTGAAAAGCGAGATCAGTATTCCGCTTTGGGTATATAAGCGCTGCCGTTGGCCCATTTAGGGTTCATCCGCCACCATCTCTATTCTATAACCCTGTTGAAACTATAGAAATCCTTACAGACCTGAGCTTCGAATATGTCGAAGTAGCTCGAGTAAGGTGTCTGTCAAAACCGTCTGTAGATTCCGTGTTTGATTCCGTCGAGAGAATTCTTCCACTGTCCTTCCTACTCCTTATGGCTCTTGCTAGATATCTGAGATGCATTATGATCATTCAGGTCAACTAGAGGTGCCTCATCCAGTCCCACAAGTGAGCTAAAGTTCATCCGGCCATGCTCACGCAGCTCCGAGTGTTTAGCTACAAAAACAAATGTATGGACGGATTTGACATACGCTCATCGTTAGTTCACTATTAGGTAGCTATCTAAGGGGCTTCGCGTGGAGGTGATGACGCGTCATTTTGCCCGCCCGCTCAACAATAGTACTCTTCTTAAACTCTATAATTATTCTAAATCTGGCAAATGCTTGGATTAGATTAGGTTCATCGTCCAACAAACTCGTATTCCTATTCTCGCCCTAACCAAAGCAGCTCGTGGTAATGGATTGTAAAAATTTCTTAAGTGATACTACTTCCAGTCTAGGTGGCTGTTAGGCAGCTTTAGTGGCTGTTTTGTTATGTTATCCTTTTGTTATATTATACTGCTTGAAGCATAACCATACAGATACCTATCCATCACTTGAGAAGCCTAAAAATAGTCGCATGACACTCCACACACGTTCATCCTTTTTGTGCGGTGTTCAATTTAATTTATTACGTTCCGCACTCTAAATATATCCTTGCGCTGCTGTTTGCAAACAAACATTTTAGTACACTTCTTCAGCTCTGGCGTATAGAGCACTTTCTCACAGTAATCAGATTCAGTTCTGAAGTCCTTCGTTGACAAATCTCCTCCAATCCTTAACGCGAAATTTTTTGACGTTTGCATTCAAAAATGCACTTAGCACGTGATTCCCTTCGGATTTGTTTGCTTTGCTAGGTCGCCTTGCAAAAGGATCGGAACGGGCGCAGGAAAAACATAAAAAAATCAATAGAAAGCACCTCCTGTGAGTATTAATGTTTATAGTATCGCGCGGGGCGTCTAATAAATTTTCGTATTCTCACTCAAAAATTGTGCGCTATATTGTGTGCAGCACATGTTCTTGGAGTTGAAAACGGGCGGGTGTTGGAGTAAGTTTGTTGGAGACAGCCACTCGCAAGGCGACTTGCACAAGTCTATTTCGTGTGCATTTTGGGGAGCAAACCCCTTAGTTTGGGGTTCTTGTGGTGCAACCGGAAGTAGGCAAAATAGTGGAGAGTTTGGTGTTTTTTTTCTTGTTTTCGAGTTTAAGTGAAATTTTATTCAAGTGTGCGGGGTGTGCGGTTGTAATTTTCGTAGAAATTTCGGGAGCTTGAAGGTGAATTCAATATTTTCAAGTGTCAACAAGAGGAAATACACGTTTCGGGGGGAATGTACAGGGTGGGTGAAGTGTACGATTACAAGTCATATTTGAATGAGAAAAAGTTTTAAGGCAAATTTAACGTTAATTGACCAGAATGAGTAATTGAAGTAGTTTTTAGAGTGATTGATGTCGGTAAGAGTTATAAAGAACTACAACGTATCAATTAAAGCTTTTCATAGCCGTTGGAATCGCGCACTTTGAAAAGGAAAAAAGAAAGAAATACGCCGACGAACAAACGACATAAATCGGTGTAAAGCGTAAGAAGACATACCAAGTGCTTACCTGAAGGACTTAGGTTAGGTTAGGCTCAAGGGGTTAGCTGCAGCGAATGAGTGCAGCCTGCACTTGGACCTTAAACGGATCCATTGTATTCACCTGACGTGGAGTTTCCTAAATGGAGTTTCCTGGCTGTGTTAATGGAACGGCCTCCTTTGATCCATCTTGAAGAAGTTATGAATTTCATGATGGTGGTTGGTGGCTTTGCAAACAGGTCGCCCAGATTGTTGAAGAAATACTCTCCAAGGGCCGTCTTCCCTGTATTGCAGAGACTACGGCATTTGCAAAGGAAGTATTCCGTGTCCTCCTCTGCGTCTGTATTGCCGCATCCTCTGTAGAGTTTATCTCTACTTAGCCGTATTCTCTTCCGGTGGGCCGCCAATAAGTTGTGGCCAGTAATGATCCCTATGAGAAGCGTCAAGTTTGTCTAGTTTGAGTGAGGATGAGTTTGGCTCTCATCTTATAATGTTTTGCCCAGATGCTTCTGGAGGCACGGCATGAAGGAAGCGCTCTCCATCTATCTTCTGCTTGTTGTTTGAAGTCAAGTGATATGTTTGATTTAACAAGTTTAAGGGGAGGAGGACTAAGCTTTAGACCATTGACAGGTCTTGTTCTTATCCCTTTCTTGGCAGTTCATCTACCATCTCGTTTCCAGGACATCCTTTGTGGTTTGGGACCATCAGAGTGTTACATGGTGGCTATGGATGAGCGTCTTAAGCTTCTCGCGACAGCGTCTTATTAACTTTGATTTTATAAGCACTGATGAGATGGCCTTTATAGCAGCTTGACTACCTATGTATGTATGTAAATATCAATCTCCTTCCTAGTAAGAAGTTTCGTGGATAATTCACGTGCCGCCTCTGCTATCGCTAGGACTTCTGCCTGGAACACACTGCCGTGGTTCGGAAGCCTTAGTAATATTGCAATATCAGGTTCCGCTGAGTAGATGGTTGGTTGGTTGGTTTAGGATCGGCCCTCGATGAGGATGTACTTAGACTAGAAAGTGTCTCTTACAGAGATGACAGAGCAGTTCAACATTCACCAATGCTGGGTGCCAGGCCACAGAGACATTCCAGGAAACTGTAGGGCGGACGAACTCGCTAGACAGGGTACTACTCTAAGGATTCTGCCAGATAAGCAAGCCCTTGGTATGCCCCTCGCTACATTTAAGCATCTCCTGAAGCTGAACGCTATTAGCAAAACCAACCTTAGGTGGGTATTAAAAGAAGAGACTAGCTCGGTTGACGGTCAGAACCAGACTGACTGATTGTTTATTACATAATGTACATAGCTGTAACAGTGGGATAGTGGCTTTACGTGTCACATTTCGAGGCAGATCTGGCCTAAGCTGGACCAGAAACGTAGTGCCAAGTTGGTTAAACTAAAGCGATTACAGATCAGCTGCGTTATCGGTGTCATCACCGGACACTGTCTAATCGGCCAACATGCCAAAAGACTTGGCCTCTTTTCCAATGGCTTCTGCAGGAGCTGTAGGGACGAGGAGGAGGAGGAAACCATTCTTCACTTCCTATGCACATGTCCTGCTCTATCACGCAAAAGAATGCTCCATCTAGGAGCTCCCTTCCTTGATGACCTCAGCGATTTGGCGTCCTTAGACGCCATGAACATCCATCGCTTCATCAAAAGCTCCGGTTGGTTTTATTAGTCCCTGAGTGGTCTAATGGTAGATCCTTAGCATCACAATGGACTTTTACTAGTCTAAGTGTGTCTGCATCGTGGTGCAGACAGCCAATCTTACCTAACCTAACCTAGACCAGAATGTAGGTCCATTGTACTACCGATGTGTAAGGCGGGTGAGTCACCCTCTTACTCTTGGAACCATTTGCTTCGTTGAATGAAGTCGTGAATTTTAGCCGTGCAGGCGTTGCCGAGATCATTAAGATCATTGTAGAAGTATTCACACAGAGTGGCCTTCCTGATGTTGGCGAGCGCAGGACAGGCGCACAGGAGATGACTGATGGCCTCTTCTGCCTCTTCATCTCTGCAGCTTCTGCAGAAGTCATTATGAAGGATACCTAATCTTTGGGCATGTCTTCCTAGCTGTCTGGCGGTATAACATTGGTCTAGATGTTGCCATTGGTGATTGGCTACTTTCTCGGCGTCAATTTGAATAAGGTACTTAACATAAGACGCTGGCGCTTCGATGTCGGTGATGCTTATGCTATCTGTACCAGAGGAGCCTTGTCGTGCTAGTTCGTCGGCTGCACAATTCCCCGGTATGTCACAGTGACCTGGTACCCAGCAAAGGGTGAGGTTGTACTGATCTATCTATCTCGTTAAGAGTTATGCGACAGTCTTTCACTGCCTTAGATCTCATAGTGCTGGATGCGAGGGATTTGATGGCTGCCTGACTGTCGACATAAATAACAATATCAGGTGTTGATAGTGTTCTAGCCGCTAGCCAGTCAGCAGCTTTGCGAACTACGGTGATTTCGGCTTCAAAAACGCTGCAGTGGACTGGAAGGTTAAAGGAGAGGTGTATGTCCAGATCTTCTGAGAAAATTCCGGCACCGACTCCGACCTTGGTTTTGGACCCGTCTGTAAAAATTGACAGCGATTCGTTGTAAAGGACATTGCGTTGCGTCCACTCCCTTCTATCCGGTATTGAGTGCGTGTAGCCCTTGTTAAAATCATATTCAGTGGGCAGATGGTCAGTGGAATTGGAAATATGACGATGCATCGAAAGTATATTGGCGTGTCCTTCCACTGCTTGGAGCATCGCAGTCTTATTGCCGAGCTGCGACCCAATTGTTTACTGACGATGTCAATCGGAAGCAGGTGGAGCATGGTTTGGAGCGCCGCTGTGGGAGAAGTTCTCAGTGCACCGGCTGAGTTTTTTCCATTATGGATAGGTTGGATTTCTTTTCCAAGGCGGGCCACCATACCAATACTCCATACATGAGAATCGGTTTTATGACCGACGTGTATAGCCAGTGTATGATGCTTGGTTTAAGGCCCCAAGTGGAGCCTACTGCTTTCTTGGAGATGTATATAGTGGCCAGCGATTTCCTGGCCCGTTCGACGACATTCCCTTTCCAAATTAGCTTGTGGTCAAGCTTTAGGCCTAAATAGCTAGCGCTATTTGAAAGCTTGAGGGTGGATCCCCTTATCTTGGGCGGAGTGAAGTCAGGGAGCTTGTGTTTTCTTGTAAATAGAACTAGCTCGGTCTTCGTCGGGTTAACGGAGAGGCCGCATTTATTGGTCCATCTGAGCAGTTTATTAAGAGCAAACTGCATGACATCGGCCAGCGTCTGCGGGTATTTGCCTGTTGTTAGAATAGCGACATCGTCTGCATAGGCAATAACACTGCATCCAGTTTTTTCGACTTATAGAAGGGCCTCGCTGAGCATCAAATTCCACAATAGTGGAAACAGTACACCCCCTTGAGGGTTGCCTCGATGTGCATGTCGCTTGACAGTGCTACTTCCGAAGGATGCTGTCTTTACCCTGTTCTTGAGAATGCGTTCTATGAACTGGGTTCGCAGATGTTGAGCCTGCGTAAAGCACTGGTAATCAAATTTGTTTCAACGTTGTTGATGGCTCCGCTGAGTAGATACCCGAACCCACTCCTTCGTTTGTTTTGGACCCGTCAGTGAAGACTGAAATACTACGTGGGTTAATGGTCCCACCGTCTTCCCAGTGTTCCCTTGATGGGATGACCGTTTTGACATTTAGGATGAAGTCGGGGGATGGCGGAAGCTACTCTGTGGTGACGTCTAGGTGAGACCATCTTGAGATGCTATGGTGACCCGTGTGGCCCATTCTCCATAGGTTAGATTCTTTTAGCCGTGGGGCACTAATCGCGTCTGATTTCTTAACGCAGTGGAATCAGTGCGAGAATTGTTTCAATGGCTGCGGTCGGGGTGGTTCTAATGGTGCCGATGGATGCTATGCAGGCAAGTCTCTGGATTTTTATTAATTCTTTGAGATATGTGACTTTCTCAGATATTGGTCACCAGAGAATGCACCCGTATGTTAGAATGGATGATACCAATTCCGTTTCTAGCCTTTTCCGTTTCGTAGTAGAACATCTTGTAATCTTTTGTCCTAACGTCCAAGAAATGCGCTCGATTTTCGGTGTTTTGCCACTTTGTCTCTTGGGCATACAAGATATCCACCCGCCTTCTATTCATCATCTCTTCCAGCTCGTAACTTCAACCGGTCATGCTTCCAACGTTCCAACTCGCGACCCTCAAATTTCTTCCAAACTGTTTCAGTATTTTTCTAGCCCCCGGAATCTGTAAAGCTCTGACCCGAACATTTCTGCTCGGTCCAGGATGCACAGCAGTGGTAGTGCCTGGCGGGCTAGTGCCTTTCCTTTTAGCAAGTATTACCATAATGATACAGTTATGTAATATTACCATATTGCGATGGTGTTTGTTGTTTGACACGTGCATGCTTCTGTTTTAGTATTGTTAGATCTTTCTTCTATGACACCGCTGATCTCCAGTCGTGTCAACCCACGGACTCGCATGCACACTTGTGGCAGAATTTTTAAGGTAGTGTATGTGTCGCTAGGCTCAGTTGAGTGTTATATTGCCTAGACCTGATTTGTCCCCTTAGTCGACTTTTACGACAAGCGCTATTTGTTGGGGGACGCTGCAGCAATATTCTTAACCCGTCCCTGCAATCTAAATGTTCCTTAATGCGTTCAAATATGATTCCAGCTATTATCTTGGTAGAACGCATCTACTTCTCCACACAATTCATCAGATTTATCCTTTTTGGAAGCTTGACAATCATCCCTTTTTTTTTACTCCTGGGGAAATTGTTCATTTTCCCATGCTCTCCGTATGAGCACGTGTAGCTCGGTTCTCTCTACTGTTGAGGACGCTGCAATCCCAGCCTTGATTGCTTTAAGCTCATCGATCCCTCTTCTAAGACAAGATGGTCCATGAATTGTTGGCCCGTTTGCCGATCCCTAAGCCTGTCGGTATTGAAACTGGTAATGTTAAGCAAGTTTGAGAGATTACTGTTGACGAATGCAGCAGAGAGGCGTATAATATTTAACATAAGATGGTGATCGCGTTCTTGTCCGACGTTGGCTCGATGTCTGTTTCTGACGTCTAGAAGACAATTTCGGGAGCGGCGGCTAATCGTAATTGGTCGATCTGGTTGGATGTTCGCTGCCTGTCACCTAAGACCCAACTAATTTTGTGACTGGTGTTATGCTTAAAAAGCGTACCTCTTGTGACTAGGCGGTTGGTATTGCAGAAGTCCACATATTGCTCTCCGTCTTTAACATCTTTAAACATTAGCCAAACGATTTAAGTGATATCACTGTTTATTGAATTTACATCACCTAATGCACCATCTTACGTATGTTCAAAATACTTCTCCATTACATCAGATTCAATACCTAAAATAAAATTGGCTACCTAGTGCAGCACGTGCATACATTTCACGCCCATTTAACCTCGTCCAAATAAAAGCAAAAACTCTCTGTCCAATCTGTTTGATTACAAAACACGAAAATATAAACATCCGAATGGCAGATTGTTTAAATTAAATTTATCTACACTACGAGGTACGTAGCATTGCACAGGTGCATTCAACTCAACCATAGATACAGTTCAATGAATTTTTGTATCTTTTCCACACACACGCGTGTAAAGCACACAATTCAATTGAAGAAGATCCACCAAAGGCGAACAAGAATAGAAATAAACTTACAAAAGAAAGTAAATGGCATTGATCATGATCATGGTGATGATCATGAGGCTTTCCCGCTGCCACTCGGGTCTCTTGTTGATCTTAATTGCGAACAATTCACAAAGAATCATTAATTTAATTTGAAAGTAATGTTGAAAAAGAAAAAGACATAAAGTAGCAAAAAAAAGGAGAATTTACAATCACGCAGTGTTAGGCAGCTACTAGCGGTACACATGCTCGCAGATACAATTGAATTGGTATCGAAACCGTGACCATAACACTGTAAAGTTAGGTGAAGAAATGTCTGCGAAAATGTGCTGTTTTAAAATTATTTCATTGCAAATAGGGAATGTAGTTCATACATACATACATACATTTTCAATGGCCCGCTAATCCTTTATGAGGGTGGCGGGGGTAGGATGCGCAGGTGGACCCTCCAGCCTTCTCGATCCTCCGCCATTGACTCCAACTCATCAGGAGGAATCGCTAGATGTCTCCAGGAGAGATGTCGGACTTGGACCAACCATGCATTTCTAGGCCAACCGGGGAGTCGCCTACCTGATAGCACGTCTTGAAAGCCGGTCTGGGGACATACACACTACGTGACCAAACCATCGAAGCATAGATCGTTCAGTTCGGAGAAGTAGCTGCTCAACATTGAGCGCCTCGCGTACTCTGGTGTTGCGCCTCGATCATTACAAGTTATTCCAGCAACACCGCGAAAGAACCTCATTTCGGCAGCTTGTATCCGCGATCTTATTCTTTCGGTCACTGCCCAAATTTCATGACTATATGTGAGAGTTGGAACATACACCGAGTTAAAAACCGATAGCTTAGCTTGAACACTAAGTGCGGCCTTCCTTATAACAGATTGGCCAAGCTCTCTTAAATTGATCCAACCTGACCAATTCTACAGGATAACTTGCTCATTTCATCACTCGTGAATAAGACCCCGAGGTACTTAAACTTATCCACCTGCTTCAGTGGAACTCCACTAACATGCAGAGTGCACTGAATGGTTTTTTTTTGGAAACGACAATTACTTCCAATTTGTTCACATTGATCCTCATATAGTTCTTAATGCTTAATTTTCTGTACGTTAAGATTAAATATTCAGTTTAATGATCACCTCTGTTGGGTGCCAGGGCATAGGGATAATCCAGGGCATAGTGTGGCTGATAAACTCGCCAAAATAGGAACAGCTGTACCCAAGGATACTCCAGGTGTACCAATCGCTACTTGCAAATATAAATTCAAGCTGGATGCAATCCAAAGGTGGACCAACATATGTAGCGACTAAACAGATTTGGCCTAAGCTGGATCTGAAATGCTCTAAGAAACTGACTTCTCTCAACCGATTGCATATTGGCGCTACAATAGGTATGATCACAGGACACTATCTAATAGGCAAACATACAACAAGGTTTGGCGTATATTTGAATGATTTGTGCAGAAGCTACATAGACGAAGACGAGGAAGAAACCATTCCTCACATTTTTTTTTGTGCGTACTTAGCTCTCTCCCGTAGAAGAAAGGTTCACTTAGCAGCTTTCTATTACAACGATTTAGGCGCTCTGATAGACTCAGACATCAGGAGCCTCCTACGCCTCATTAGAAGCTCAAAATGGGTCTAACGATCCTTCGTGGTATCACAACGGACTTTCTTTGGTCTATGTGTGTTGACATAAGCTGGCAGCCACTTTAACCTATCCTAACCTAAGAATAAATTGATTAGAAAAACTCAGTTCAGCGAAGGGTTTTGAAAATGATCACCCGAATCAGAATAAAGTTAAAGAAAAACTCGAGCCGATTTAATTCACAAAGATTTAATTCATTTATTTAAAAACAGAAATGGAAGATCGAACCGAATCGGTTGAGTACAAAAAGGGAACTGATTGTTACCATAGAAAAAAATGAAAGAGAAATATGTACATGGTTTATGTGTAGTGGTACATAGTAGCAATGCGGTAATATGCAGCAACAAATTTCAACATCCTCCCACCAGCAAAGTTTTTGAGGATTCAGCTATCTCCAATGGATACAGGAGTTGTATCGGCCTTCTGAATATGGAACCGCTTGCAAGACGTATCTCACAGGCACGCGTTTTACCGTCTCTCCCAGGAAAAACTTTTGGATGACCGCAAGGTGCCAAAGTGTTCTTCGTAATGATGTATCTTCCAAAAGCACAACGTCTCCGACTTGTATGCTGGAACTCAACGGATTTTGGACGTGATGTAAGGACCTTAATTGCAGAAGGTATTCCGCAAACCACCGCTTCTTAAAATTAGCCAAAAAACGTATACGCTCCTTCCACTGTTTCCGTAGTTCTTTTCCTGATGAGTTCTCGTTTGCTGAATCGGGTAAATCTCCATTGGCACCGATAAGGAAATGTGCCGGGGTAAGTGGCGAAAGATCTAACGGGTCATCTCCAGCGTACGTTAGCGGCCTCGAGTTAATCACACCTTCGACTTCTGCCAATAAAGTTTGAAATTGATCAGTGTTTAGAATTGCTTTACCAATAGCTGCTCGAAGGGCTGACTTAATCACCCCAATTAGCCGCTCCCAAAACCCACCCCACCATGGGGCCCGTTCAACAATGAACTTCCATTTGATACGAGAGTTGCAAAGAAAACCAAGAAATCGTTCGCTTGTCTTCATGTCGTTAAGTTTTTGTAGCTCCGACGATGCCCTTTTAAACGTAGTTGCGTTGTCGGAGTAGATTATGCGAGGAACTCCTCGCCTCGCTATAAATCGCCTTATGGCAAAAAGGCAACTTTCAGTGGTTAGATCCGTGGTGCTTTCAATATGTACGGCACGGACAGCAGCACACGTGAATAGCAAAATGTAAATTTTCTTCCGTGATTTGGATTGGTCCGTAACATACAAAGGGCCAGCGAAGTCCATTCCAGTAACCTCAAAAGGCCGGGATGAGAGGATTCGATCTCGGGGAAGCGGTGCAAACACCTGCGTAGCTGGCGCTCCTCGGAGTACCTTGCACGTAAGGCACTTCTTGATGATATTTTTTATTAGCGGACGACCCCTTATAATCCAATATAAGGAGCGCAGCCGAGAAAGAGTTGCTGAAGTACCACCATGAAACGCTCTCTCATGAGCATCGGTTACAATAAGCTCTGTGACGTGGGATGACTTTGGTAGGATTATGTGGTGCGCCTAGTTGACATTAGCCACCACAAATTGAAGACGGCCTCCTACTCGCAGAAAATCACCATCGTCTAGAAAGGGAGAAAGCGTAGTTAATTTTGATTTCGAAGGTATACCTCTTTTCGCTCGAAGAGCAGCAATTTCTTCAGAATAATACTGGCGTTGCACGCTATGAATCCAGTATTTCTCCGCACGATTAACTTCTTCAGCCGACAGATACTTCGAAAATTTGTCCTTGCGCATAATACCTACAGCTCTGAAAAGGTAAGCTGTCACACGCAACAAATGCCTCCAGTCACTGAATTTCTTATCGTCGAGAACAGGGGGGGTGTCGTGTTCAAGATCGCCAATTTCATCCTCTTCTGTATTGGATGATAAAGCACACATCGAAACAGCCATAGTTTTGTTTGACGTTATCCAGTCTTTCTCTTCCTGCAGCAGCCAAGAAGGTCCGTGAAACCAAGTCGACGAATTTGCGAGCGTAGTAGCGTTGATCCCACGTGTAAGGAGGTCTGCCGGATTATCTGCGCCAGGACAATGCCTCCAAATCGAAACATCGGACAATGCTCTGATCTCCTTGACTCTATTCTCGATGTAAGGCTTCCAACGCTTCCGAACTCCTTGGATCCAAAAAAGAACAATCTGAGAGTCAGTCCATAGAAAAGCACCACCGAGTTGTGTCTGAAGATTACTGCGAAGATAGGCCAACAGACGCGCAGCTATCAGGGCTGCTGTTAGCTCTAACTTAGGTATTGTCAACTCACTCTGCTTGTTGCCTTTAAGAGGCGCAACTCTATTTTCAGCACAAATCAGTTGCACCGAAATTTGGCCGTTGTGCTCGACGTTCCTAGCATAGGCAGCAGCTCCAAAGGCAAACTGGTTCGCATCCGCAAAAATATGTATCTCCATCGAGTCCTTGGTCGTTAAAAAATTGCGAGGTATTGCGATTTCGTTGAGTTCTTCGATATCGTGGCAACAGGCAGTCCAAATGCTTTGCAGATCTTCAGGCAATTTTGCATCCCAGACCAGTTTTTGTCTCCAGATATTTTGAAAGAGTATCTTTAAACGTACTGTCCAGGGAGCCAAAATTCCCAACGGATCAAACACCTTTGCCATTACCTTTAAAATACCTCGTTTTGTAGCCTGTAGAGATCCAGATTTAATTAAATTGACAACGGGATCCAGATCAACTTCCAATTCATCCGTTGCTACCACCCAACGCAAACCCAGAACCTTTTGAGTGTTAGCAAATCGATCCTCTGTTGAAAAGCATTGTCTAACCCTCTCGCTGTTGCAGTTCCATTTTCGAAGCGTCATTGAAGCACTCCTTAGGATAAGGTTAGCTTCTCGATAGATCTCCATTGCTATCTCTTCGTTGTCGACGCCAACCACGAGATCGTCCATATAAAACGCCCTCCGTAGCCTTTCGCATGTCCGTGGGTATTTTGCGTGAGCCTCTTCGATAATTTTCCGCAACGTTGCAGCAAGAAGAAAGGGACTGCTCGTTACGCCAAAGGTTACACGCGTCATTCGAAAAGTCTTCACAGCAGGTAGATTTCGTGCATGGTCGATGTTGTCAGAGAACCAAAAGAACCGATGGATGTCTCTATCCACTTCATCTAATAATATCTGCAGAAATGCTTTCTCGATATCCGCTATTAGTCCAACTTTACCAGTCCGAAAATTTAATAAAATAATCAAAAGTTCAGGCAGCAGGTTCGGTCCTACCTCTAAGCAATCGTTCAACGACGAATAGTTGGGCGCATGCGCCGAAGCATCGAACACAATACGTAACTTCGTGGTCTCTTTGTCCTCTCGGTAAACTGGGCGGTGATGTAAATAATACGTACGGCCTTCGTTAATGATCGTGTCAGGGACAATTTCAGCTACACCAGAGCATAGCAATTCCTTCATAGCCGCACTATATTCGTTGATTTTCCCAGCCGAGTACAGTCTTCGAACAAGCGCCTGCATCCGAAGCAAAGCACTCGCTCGATTATTATGTAAGACAGCAGATGTGTTTTTCCAGGGAAGTGACACTTCGTATCGATTGCCTTTCCTACGAATGTGTAATGACAAATCGCTACTCACCTCTTTATCATCATCCAGAGCTATTCCCAAGATGTCAAGCCGCCAAAATCTCTGCACATCTTCACAAGCACAGACGCTGAGGGAAGTTGTATAACTTGAGCCAGCGGATGTCGATTGCACTGTTAAGGGCCCTTGAATAGTCCATCCCAATATGGTATCAACTGCAACTAATCTGTCCGTGAGACGTCTGTGTTTACCTGTAGCGAACTGCCAGTAAGTATCAGCTCCAATTAGAACGCTGATTCCTTCTTCAAGTCGTTGACCATGAATTCTTGCATCGGCCAATTTAAATTCGCAGAACGGAACAGCCGCATCGTTCGTTGGAACCGAAAGGATGTCGAAACATATTTCTGGAACCTCCAGCGCGGTCAATAACCACTGCTTGATCATCATGTTGACTACGTAAAAGCAGACGAACTTTGTTACACATTTTACTCGGTCTTGGTTTTCCACTCCCGAAGGCAATCACGCTGAGGCTGCTTACTCCGATTATTGGCAAATTCAGTTTTCTGGCCAATGTTGACTTAACAAATGACAGCTGACTACCTCCATCCATGACGACCCGAACATACAACGGCACAGAAGAAACTTCACTGCAAGCGAATGCACAAGCGGTTTGCAAGTACACGTTAGTCCGCTGCATCGAGTCGGCGGTATATAAATTTAAAGATGACTGTGTTGTTGATGCATGGCTGGAAATCATTGTTGAGTTTTCGGTCCGGTTGGCTTCTGATGAAGATGAATCAATTTTATGTTTTGTAAACAAAGGGTCACACATACTTGTTGCATGGCGTCCATTGCATGTTTGGCACACAATTCCTTTAACTTTGCACATCCTAGAATTATGTCCTTTTCTGCAACACCGATAACATCTGCCTTCGTTCTTAAGTACCTGCTTCTTTTCCAGCAAACCCTTGGCAGATTCACAATCTCTCGTTTGGTGACTAGCAGCTTTGCAAAAGAGACAATATTCGTTCCTATCAGCAGCAAATAAACCTAAAGCCGTTTTCACTGGTCGGGAATTCGGCCCACTTGTGCGAGGGGGATGCGACTTCGCTTCGTTTGCCTTTTCTAATGACTCAATCTCTCGCTTTAAAAATTGTAGCAAACATTTTACTTGTTTGTCACCGATAACAGCTGATGAATTTGTCGAGGTAGATGAAATACTCGCAGCGTCATCTTCATACTCAATACAAGAATTTGCGGGATTGACAGTTGAGTCTTCATAGTACCGATGGAAATCCACACGTAATTCATTGGGAATACAGCGCAACAGAACTCCCTTCAACTTCACAAAATAATTAGCCGATGGAATGCCCAACGCTGAGAGTGAACGAGTCGACGTTAGAACCGAAGTGTACAGTCGTCGCAGAGCAAACACATCTGCTTTAGAAATTACCGGTTGAATGGAAAGTAATCGTTGCATGGTGTGATCCACTATTTTTTCGTTGTCGCCATACTCCTCTTTCAGTAGTGCGATAGCTGTAGTATAATTAGCCTCTGTGGGAGTGAGACCACATAACGTCTCTGCCGCTCTACCGATCAGAACCGTTTCGAGATAATTGAACTTGTCAATTGTGCTCAGAGAGGGATTTTCATGCACTAAAACGCGGTACTGTTCCCAAAACGGAACCCACTCTTTAAAATCCCCAGAGAACCGTTTGGGCTGTAACTTTTTTAATTTCACTGCACTAGATGCAGAATGCGAAACTGAAGGGGGTGGTATAGCCGTTGTGGAAGTGGATTCATGTGGCGTTTCACCAACTACGGATGTATTTTGGCACTGGCGTAGTTTGGAAAGACGACATTTCAAGCGGGTGATTGTAGCAATAGCCTTATCCTCATAGTCGGCTACAGTTTCAGCCTCCTTCACCGGGTCATCCTGCTTTATTAAAGAGGCCACTTCAGCATTGACTCTGCGTAAACTTTCATGCGCGGCAGTTAATCGATCTAATAATACGGTTAGCTCTTCTTCAACTTCATCAAGGTCTTCGACGTTTTCCTTGATATTCGATTTCTTTGACTTTAAATAATCGGTCGCGTTATTAATGAGTTTGGTCACTTGACCACGGTAAGAAGCTCGACTTGCTAATTCCATTTCTGTTTCGATATTCACGAATTGAACAAATTTTAAACACGTTTGAATTTATACTCGATCGTTGCGTTATCTTATATTCCCGCGTTTCGGCACCAGATTTTGAAAATGATCACCCGAATCAGAATAAAGTTAAAGAAAAACTCGAGCCGATTTAATTCACAAAGATTTAATTCATTTATTTAAAAACAGAAATGGAAGATCGAACCGAATCGGTTGAGTACAAAAAGGGAAATGATTGTTACCATAGAAAAAAATGAAAGAGAAATATGTACATGGTTTATGTGTAGTGGTACATAGTAGCAATGCGGTAATATGCAGCAACAAATTTCAACAAAGGGAATTAAATAAAAATTTGAGGGAATTGAATTATGCTCAATGACGCAATCATATAGCTGCTAAATGGATATCCTGATATATCCTAGATAACCTGACAGCTTGATCACCTTGTGAGGGAGTAAAATGATCATACAATACCTTCAAATGTTCACCGAATCGAACTAACCCTTAAGCTCTCAA